>CM021109.1:249086657-249629197 GCA_007115665.2 Sequoiadendron giganteum | reverse complement strand
GTGCTCTTTCTTGTGTTGTCTCAATTTTCATAGTGCATGTTGTTCCAGATCTTTAAGATTACTTTCAGATTATTAGTTGCATGTTAGATTTTAGATTTTAATATGATGCAATGGTGTTTACGATTTAATATTTGAAGTGTTTGAGCAATCCTTGGTCCATACTTTTACCATCTTGTTGATTGCAGTTGTTGTGTAAAGTTAGCATGGGCCTTGAATTTATGTGTAAAGTTCAATTGTGGATATTTATTCATTTCAATTGTCAAATAAGGTTGATTTGGGTGAATGCTTCATGATCTAAAAATCTTAAGTTCCTTAGAAGATTGCACTAGTCCTATGAGATTGTAGGTTTATTTTTGGGTTTAGCAGGAATTAGTTTTGAAGGATTGGTCTACTTTGGGTGTTTAATCATGTGCATTGTTGGTGTCAGGTTTAGTTTACTTTAGAAATATCTCTAAACCCTTCATATTTGGTTATTTCTTTTGAAATTCGGGTCTTTCTTTGGATTAAAAGCATCAATAAATTGCAAGATCTGATAAATATGAGGTTTCTAGTATTTTTTTTGTAAGGTCTCTTGTGATTAGCAACATTTTCATATTTATCATTGAGTTGTTTGGCATTGTCAAGACTTGACATTAGAGACCTTGGGGTTATCTATTGAGGCTTGTGGATAGAGATTTACCTTTCAAGAGAGATAGGATATTGCATTATGTCTGAGTTTTTTTTGTGTAGAAAACACCATCAACACCTTTGTATTCTACCTTTTTACTTTTGGTTTTTTTGGGGTTCTTTCCATCTTAGCACCCTATTTGCATAGTACTTCAAGTATTATTTTTTTGATTGAATATGTTTAGCTAAGCCAAAAACACTTACTTGAACTGATGCCATGGTCTCTGAGCTGCTTGTTGTCACCCAACTCCACCTCCTTGATTCTTAGCCACAATTCTCTGAGATTTCAATTTCTTAAGTGTTAGATATATCAAGATTTGACACACTCAAAACAGTTATGGTTCATAAATGACGCTTGCACCACCTTTCTAATCAATAGAAATATTAATGTCATTTATCTCTTTGATGACCTCATTAGTCATTTTAATCGGGTAAGAAATCATTTCATCATGTTGAAGAGACCTTGATCACATTGTTAAAGATGTCCTTTTATTTCTTTGATATGTCTTTGATTCCTTCTCAAAATTTCAAAGAGACATTTGAGTCTTTCTCTTCAATACCACAAAGTCTCTTCAAAGTGTTGAAGAAACCTATGGTTTCCTCTCTTTGATAGTATATGCTTGTAGCTTTGTTTCTATTGTCAGAAGATTGAAGATACTTTTATCAATGTATGTTTGATGTTCTTGTGTCTATTCGATATCTTGTTCTCACTTGTTCTTGATGTGTTGAAGATAATTCTTCATTCCTTAGTTTGACACATTGATGTCTCTTTGAGATTTCCATTGTACTTGCCCAACTGTGATTTGCCAATAATTTATCATTTTTATAATAATCTCTCGATGTCCGAGAGATTTTTTTCTATTTCCTGAATGCAAAATGATTTTGTATCCTTAGAGTGTCAACATTATTGTGTTTTTTCAGAGAGACAAGTTAAATTTTTCACTCAAAAGCATTCAGGTCTCCTCGACGTATTTCTCTTTGGGCTATCAGAGAGACATTTGAATAAGTCACCTTGAAGCATGAGGGTCTTGTCGACATTTTCATCAAAGTTTTATTGATTTTATCAAGGAGACTATTGTGAATCTTTCTTCGATATGGTATTGTCTTGGAAAACCAAACTCCTAGTGGTGAACTCAAGGCTATGACTATGGAAAGGATAAATTTTTAATGATGTGAACCTTCATTAAAATGATTGGGGAGTTGTGGCTATAATATCTTGGGCTTATTTACAAATATGGTTCTAACAGCTATGCAATATGAATTATTTTATGGATCATGTCACACAAATTGTTGCATTTCATGTTAGGCACAATGTAAAACTAGAGGCAATAGTTATTTTTGACATAAGTGAGGTGTGAGCATGGTGATAAAGGCTAATGGAAATAAGGTGAATTTTTAGATCTAACATAGTCTACAAAATATAATGTAATACTCTTCTTATCTGTCATACTAAGGTATAAATATAGCATTAATAGAGAATAGGTCTCAACACCATAGTCTATACTCCCTCTTGTCAACACCAATCTACTAAACTTCTAGGTGTTAGGTATCAATTTATTTATCTTTATATTCATAATTTAATTTCCTTTCTGAAAAGTGTTAGATTAAATTACCAAGTAGATTAATTAGCTTCAATATTGTCAAAATTATGGATTAAAAGAATTATATTTTATTGCAATTATATAGCAAAGATTAGATTAGATTTAATTTCAGTTGAATTACCATTTAAAAACATCCTTGATAACAATACAAGACAACAAATGAAAATACCTTAACAATACCACAATGCATTCAACATATTACATCAAATAAAGCTAAAATAAAGTTCTAAACATGTTAGCTTAAATTACATTTAAGATCATTTAAAATTATTTATTTAAATATTTAAATAAAATCACACTTTAATTTAGGAAAAATACTAAAAGATAAAATAGGTGTATATTTATTGCATTTGGTTAAGACATCATCACTCCCAAAGAAAAAATAATGCAATTATCCCTTAATAACATCACAAGGCACTCAAAAAATAGAATAAATCGAACATGCAACAAGAATTCATAAGGCATATATTTTCCTTCTCTCTCCCACTCTTAGGCTCATGTGTGTTTGGGTAAGAGAGGATTGAATAGAGGCCATCTTAAATGAACTTGGAAACAATTGACCTAATCAAGAATCATTCAATGTCAAATTTTTAGAACACAATGATATACTAAGAGGTAGGGGTGAATAAGTATATCCCATAATTTTATCCAATTCAACTTTATCAAACAAAACTTTGTATTTCCTTAAATAGATAAAATATCAAATGCAATTCAAAGGCATAAGCACACAACCATAACACTTTTCTCAACAACTTCTATTGTCTTTGGCTCACTTCCTCACTCACACATATACTATTGCCTTCGGCCCACTTCCTTCAACACATCGAATATACTTATTTTCATACTCACTCATTATGATTCTCTTTGCAACCAAATTTATCTTCCATTTATATCCTCCACAAGCTTCAAAAAGTTTCTCCTTACTGTCCAATATGAAATGTGTAGACATGAAACTTGCAATGACCATTAATAAGTCATCTTCAAAACATCCACAGTAAGAGGAAATCACATGTGGTACAAACCAAGAGATAAGTAGGACCTATTTTACCTGTACAAACAACCCCATGTTGGTTCACACTGCAAAAATTTGGCACAAACATCTCAAAATGCCAAGTCAACCCAACAAACACTTAACCTTCCATGCATTAGCTCAAGAACAAAGGTGATACCAAAGATATCAAACAACATCACGCAAATCACTTTGCAAAAATATAGGATACTCAAAAATATTCACGTACATTCTTTTCAGGAATTCATGCTACATTCTACTGGTGCAAGCAAATAGACACTAATGCCAACATCTCTTACAATCCTAAAAAACATCGTATCGAGGTAGAAATTTGAAAACCCAACTTGTGTTACACCACAACACTTGAGACTTGATATGATAAAATAAAATAAAAACTCATCCTCCAAACTACAAGAACACATGTTCAAAAGTAGAGAAATGTGGAGCATTCCTCAGAACCTACTTGACTACAACAACACAATCCTCACTTTTGAAGATTTGGAAACTTATGTGGTAGCATTCCTATATGGAATTTAGGAAAATAGATACTTCATGTTTTCCTTTGTCTAACTTCTGAACCACAAGGCCATATCTTTAAATTTATAGGAATGTGGAGTATTCTCCCGAGCTTCTTCAATACAACTTCTTGGGCTACTAACTGCATGAAAATATTTCATAATTCATTTCATATCTTATGCAATTTTTTACATCAAGAGACAAATAATACAAAAGTTCACAACAACATATCAACATATCAACATGAAGAAACCATAACTTCTTCATAACATCGTTCACCTATACATGAGCAACAAGATATGTAGTACAACTATGTACAACATGCTCATGACATTCATCATTATGTCAAAAATTTCACACCACTTCTAAACATCAAATTGATTGCATCACATGAAACCTTCCACAATACCACTCCTCTGGCATCAATGACAACATCTGCAATAATCTCCATTTTCTTGACATCAATAACAACATCCACAACAATCTCCCCCTTTAGCATTGATGGAAACACTTGACTAAATATGAAATTTCTCCCCCTTTGAAATCAAGGTCAAAGAGATAATGGTCTTCCTCGATGCCTACAACAACATACAAGCTCCCCTATCTACTTAGAACTAATCATTATGCTCCCCCTAAGAGCTAGCCATCATCATTCCAAGAATAAAGATATGTCTTAAATTTCTCCCCCCAAATAGATGCATCAACTATGCATCTAGTTAGGACGAGGGGAAAAAACCCCTAACTTCTATCTAAGACATTCTAATGTGTCCTAAGAAAGTTCCTTTGTAAATATTTCTACAACCTGGTCCTTTGCAGGTACATATTCCAATCTTACTTCTTGATTTTCAACCTTCTCTCTTAAGAAGTGATACCTGATAGATATATGCTTGGTTCTGAAATGAATCACTGGACTATTTGAAATATTGATGGCACTTGTATTGTCACATAAAATATGAATGGGATCATCATAAATAAAATTGATATCCTTCAACATTTTCTTCATCTACAACACTTGAGTGCATCAGGATGCCACAACTGTATACTCTACTTCTACTTTTGATAAGGATATTGAATCCCGCTTCTTATTGAACTATGAGACCAATCTATCTCCCAAAAATAAAGACCCATTGTTGGTACTTATTATATCATCAACACTACTATCCCAATCAACATTAGTATAGGAACTTAGCAAAAATTCATCACCCTTTTGATACCATAATCCATAATCCATAATCCAGAGTGTTCTTCAAATATCTAAAAATCCTCTTGACAACCTTCAGATGAGTTTCTCTTGGATCAGTTTGAAATCTTGCAACCAAGTAGATAACTTACATAATACTAGGCCTTGATGCTATATAGTAGGCCCCCAATCATAGACATATACAAAGTTTGATTAGCCTTAGATGAATCATCATCTTTTCTCAAATGTCAACTTGTTACCATATGAGTACTCATTGGTTTGCAATCTCCTTACCAAACTTCTTCAACATATCTTTGACATGCTTTGCTTGAGAGATGGAAATTCCATCATTTTATTGAGTAATTTGAAGCCCAATAAAGAGTGATAGATCACCTATCATATAAATTTTAAATTCCTTTTGCATATCTTCTACAAAATTTGTGCACATTTCATCACTCCCACCAAAAATTATATCATTAACATATGCAACAACTATTAGAATTTGTTCACCCTCAATTTTGATGTAGATATTGTTATTTGTAGTACCTTTCTTGAAGCCCTGCTAGAGTAAGCACTTGTCCAACCTTGCATACCAAGCACTAGGGGCTTGTTTGAGACCATATAAAGCCTTCTAAAGTTTTCATACCATGTTGGGTCCTCTGATAGCTAAAAACCATTAGGCTGCTCTACATAAAATTCTTCTTCTAAGTCACCATTCAAGAAGGAAAATCAGCACAAGGAAGATCACCACAATCCCTAAGATGTTTTATTTTATTACTCAAGGCCTTCCATTTATTGGTAGAATGACCATGCACTCGATGATATGCACAAAAAGAGTTTTTGTTGTAGAATTTCTTTCGTGTTCTTAGAGGAAGATTAATTTGGCAGGCTTTGAGAAGCCTTGACAATATATTCTCTTGATCAATAGTAGGGGACATTTCTTTCTCTTGTGAAGAAAATTTTTATTTCTTACCACAAGGTTTCATACATACAAAAGATGATAAAACATTAGATGAAGATGGAGATGTAGGTTGGAAACCTATACCTTGCTTCGAAAAGTATGTTATAAACTTTACTTGATTCCTATTTTGTTTAATGTTTTCATTACATCCATGTTTAGAAATAATGTTGTATCCAAGACCATAACAGGCTTCGAGCTCATATGAATAGACTTTATCTACATGCTTCTGAGAAGTATTGGCTTCTTATTGAACATGCCAATCCTTTTTAAGTTTTTTAAAGTTAAGCATCTTCCTCTCATGAGGGACGGGAGTTGGAGGGACCTCATCACCACCATGGGGTGATGTTGTTGATGTAGAACCAAGTTGGGAAAATGAAACACATGACTCTTGGTTTAGATTGTGATATTTTTTACTCTCTCATAAAGGAGGGTGTAAAATCTAATGAACCCCAATCATCCCTAAAAAATGTGTTTGAATATGAATCATTAGCATGATCATTGCTTGTATTTGACTCTTTGGAATTTTATGGCGAGATTTTAGACTCTCCTTTGAAACAAGGTGTAAAGTATAATAGCCCCCAATCATTGTCTAAGAGGAATTTTGTAGGTGAAAGACAATTAGGATTACCATCAACTTGTATAGGTTATACCTTTGAAGTTGGAATCAAAGTATTAAGAGAGTTGGGATTTTTATGATCATGTTGTACCTATGAATTATAACCTTTTTTCATCTACTTTAACCATGCATATATTGTTATTATATTCATACTTAATCTCTTAGTGTAGATTAGACAAGACCCCCTTCATGGCATGAATCCACAATCTACCTAGGAGAAGATTGTATGAAAAAAGTCCCGACATGATATGGATAGGGGTAGGAAAAACCACTTGTCCAACCTTAATGGGTAGTGTAACCATTCCTAATGATTACTTACTAGAATTATCAAAGATACAAATATTAACATCATTGGGTTATATAAGAGTCTTGTCCACACCAATTTTATCTAGGGGTGATCCCACAATACTGGTTTACAATTTTTGGGAAAACTGGACACGTAACTAATTCTTTTTAACTAAATCTTCACTTTCAGACTCCTATAGCGGTTAAACTGTGAGGAATTTGAAGATGATGCAAACTAGTGATTTGTGAAGTTTTGTTTATAGATTCTAAATATTATTTTTTCAAAAAAATTGGAATTAAATTGCACTTTGTTTCATCTCCTTCGAAAACTAG
Organism: Sequoiadendron giganteum; assembly: GCA_007115665.2. Taxonomy (NCBI): domain Eukaryota; kingdom Viridiplantae; phylum Streptophyta; class Pinopsida; order Cupressales; family Cupressaceae; genus Sequoiadendron; species Sequoiadendron giganteum. Next base: position 249,622,030 of record CM021109.1, on the reverse strand, counting down.
TTTTTATCAGTAAACAACATTTTTAAGGAGTGATGCTCACTGTATACAACATAAATTTTTTTGTATGAAGGATAAAATTCTTTTTTTTTTTAATTTAGATTTGCAACTATGGTATCTAACTAGTTCATTTGGTTTCATATTGTTTTATTAAGTATTTTTTCCTTAATCAAGTTTTGAAGTCAAACGAATTACAATTCAGACATAGGCGGATTGTCTACAACATAAGTTTTTATGTATGTATCAAAATTCATTTTTTTTAATGGATCAAGGACATCAATACCCATCCTGAACATATTTTTCAAGATTTTATTTTGATAATCTACTATTTTCCACATGTCTAGAACAAAGAGCTTGATTTTTAGTGAAAAACCTACATTCACAAGAAATAAAAAATAAATATAATAATCAAATTAAATGTAATTAAAATTATACTCTTTTGGAAGTTTATAATAAGGACTACATACTTAAAAACAATAAATTTTAAATTAGCTCATTTGATCCCCCAAAAGGTAAATCAAAAGTGGTTTTTATCTGCATTTTGATAGGTGTAAAGGAGACTCTGTTATAAGTATGGTTTAAAATAGCGGGGTTCTATCCAAGGGGGATTGGTCTAAGGTGGTTTGATCAAACCATCTTCAATTGGAATACTTTAAATGAAACTTTTCAAGGCTTAAATCATTATATTTTCTAAAAATATGTGATTTCAGCCAAAATTAGGATCTCCCAGAAAGTGTAAACCACTATTGTGGCAACACCCCTAGGAGATCAATGCTATAAACATTAAGACCCTCTCCATTGTCTATGATAGTACACCTAAATAAAATTTCATTAATGATTACCCTTATCATTAAGGCCTCATGTTTATTTTTTATCTCAGTCGATGTTAATTCATGTTGAGGGAATGTAATATCCAAATTTATCACTTGCATACAATCAAATAAGATAAATATGTCATTTTGTCTAACAGAAGGTGGGACATCAGTTTTTTGCAAAACCTCTTGGATAATCCTATGGTATGTATGTGATGTTTGAATAAAATCCCAAAGGGAGATTTTTTTTGGAGTTCGATGAAGTTGCTCTACAAGATCATACTCTTTACCACTATGTTAGGGAATGTTATATGTGCAAGAAATTGCATGATAACTTTGTCTCTAAAACACATGCTGATGAGTGAGTTGTCTTACAAAGTTTAAGATATGGCTAAGGGTTCTAGGAGGTCCTATAATGGGAGGTGAACCAATTGTTACTTGTGAATTCATAAACTCAATTGAGTTATTTACTTGTTGATGATTTTCTACAAAGGGGGGGTCTAATGTAAACTTAATATCTTTATCCATGACACCCCTCTTACTTCCTTTTGAAAGAAATGTATTAATGATTTCATCCTTCCATGCCAAAATATCTTCCCAAGTAGGAGAGGTATTGGGAGAGAAATAATCAAGATTCTCATGACACTCAACTATTGGATCCTCTAACACCATGGTACCTTTGTCATAACTAGGTGAGGTATTAGGAGAAGAACACCTATGGTTTTCATGATTGTCCATGATTGCATCCTCTTGCACCAAAGTGTTATCATAACTAGGGAAGATGTTGGGAGGTGAATGAAGATTTGGAAAAGTGATACTAAGAAATGTGTCAATGATTTCATTTTCTTATGTTAAGATACTCTTAGAATCAAGAGGGATATTATGAGAATAGCTACTATGATTATCATGAGTATCAATGCTTGCATGTGTTGAATGTTAGAAGCCTTAGTGGACAATCTTGGTGAGATTAAGTCCTCAATATCTAACTATGTGACAATGTGTAGACCTTGGTTTTGAATTTATTTTTTTCTATTTTACAAGTTTCTAAATTTTTCAATGTAATGTAACAACATAAGGTTTTCAAATTTTGTAAAAATGAAATGCAATTTATCCCAATTATGCAATGTTTCAGAAAATACATGCAATGTACCTACAAATCTGATAATTTCCAATTGTAAACTGCAAAATTTTAAAAAAAAATTGCAATGAGCTAAGAAAATTAACACTTTATTTTCAATTGTTACACTACTTTTTGCAATTTAAAAACCCAAATAAGAAATCAAACAATAGAAACAGATTGAGAGCACAAAAACATAAATTTGAGCCAAAATTGAGCCAAAAAATAGTAGGACATCAGGTTCACCAAGATGTTTTGATGAAAAGAGATCGTGTGTCCAATACATAGAACACTAGGATCAAGTCCTTTTTCAAAAGAACATTAGGATGCAAATCAAGGTGATTAGATTGAATTTCAACCTTGAAGGTGAGCCAATCAGACCTAGGCTTTACTCCTTTAGGGTCTTGGAAATGAATTGGAATTGAATTATTTATATTAACCTAAGTAAACTACAAGCCCTACTTTGAAAATACAATATTTCAAAAATTGGGAAATTGTAACATAAATTGCGATAACAAATCTGGGTTGAGGACACTATGCACCTATGGTAGAATTTTTAGAAAAATTTATGAGGATGTTTCCTTTGGGGGTGCCACTATCCTAGTAGGTATTTTTTGAATCTATTTTCATAGTCCTCAAGTGTTGGATCTGAGATTTTGATTTGCATTTGTAAACTTGTCAGATCACTTCTAGATAGCTCACTACCAAATATTTTTGTAATTGAGTTTTTGTGAGTTGTCAAGGTGTAGGGTTTCAAATGAAACAATAAATAATTGACCTTCAATATTATTCAAACTTGAAACCTTCACATTCAAAGAGAGAAGAAATTTTATGCCATTTAGGGGCTTACCTTAGTCAAAACCCGTGTTAGTGTTTCCACTTCCACAATGACAATGCCAATGATAGAATGATGAAATCACAAAGTGTTGAAAATCACCACCTTTCATTGGCTTCCTTGAAGGAATAAAGCCATGCACACCACCTCAAGGTCTTCTATCTTTCTTGCTTGATTTCTTGAATGAATTGAATTGCTTTGGAGACCTACAACCAAGGTTAGCCTTCACAAAACAATGAAAACATAAACAAAAATGAATTCACATACAATTTGACATGATGTTAAATATTGAATTGATGCAATAAGTCCTCTATTGGCTTCTCTTGACTTTCTTGATAATATTTCTTGCTCTTGATTCTCAAATTTTTTACTTAATGTTTAAATGATGTGATAACTAGGTATTTATACGCTATTATTGTTGGAAACATGAGCATGATGGTGCATGGATGATGTATGGTGTTTTCACTGATGTCAAACCATTGTATAAATATAGAATTTTTGGTCCTGAGAAGATCAAATGGTGTTGATAATTGGCTAAGTCTTAGAGTGCAATTTCAATGTTATAGTGAACTAATTTTGTGGTCCGCATTGCTCTTCTATGCAATATCTTCTCATGAAATTTTTAGGTGTTGATGGTGTGTATTGAAGGTGTTTAGATACAAATTTTCAAGGTTTTATGTCTTTCATAGTTGAAGATAATGATGACAGAGTATTAGGCCTTTTAATGGCATTGTTACAGGTATAGAGTGCATATTGGAATACTCCACATTTCATCGCAGATGAATATTATGTTATACAGTTTTTAGGAAGTGTTTATAAATGTCACAAGTATGTGTGCTCCAAGTGGCAAGTGTTTTGGTGGTCCATGTTTTGAGTTGTGAATGAACAATTGGTTCATTCAGATATTGCTTCACTAGTTTTTATATGTGGTGTTGACCTAAGGATTTTGGGGTCGTTGCAGAGTTGAAGTATGCAAGGAGCAGATATTTAGGAATGATTATAGGTCATTCCAACCTATTTTGATATTGTGCATGTTTTGTTTTATTTTTCAAGGCCTGTGTGTTAAATTTTTAAGCTAACAGGTTATATGGTGCATGTTTCATCTAACTAGGTCGACCTAATTGATGTTTTGCTTGGTTGTGGTATATATATAAGGTTAATTCATTATGCGAATGATGAGATGAGTAGATACAAAGTGTGTATGTGAAATTTGAAGTAGTATAAAGTGTATTAAGTTAGTTTTCAGAGCTTAATTATAATTGTATCTTTAGAATATTGCAGATGTATTATTAGTAATTCATTTTGGTAGTGAGACACCCTTTCCTCTATATTTTTATATTTTGGGTAGTGAGCCACTTATAGTGAGCCATTCTTTCTTTCAGGACAATGAGTCCACCATTATGTAATATATCCATTGTAACCCGTTGTAGAGAAGGGGGAATTTTTGCTCCTAAGTCTCTAAGACACCAAAGAGTCTTAGGGGAGTGAACTACCCTAAACTACCCTAGACTACCTAATAAGTTGAAGAATATGAAAGAGATTGCAAAATGTATAAAAAGAAGAGTTTCAGGAATGATTACAAGTAGACAACTTCAGGGACCGAAAGAGTGGATCATTAAGATTTTTGAAATAGAGGGAGGAGCTCTTGGCCAAATGATAATAGCACGGGAGTGGGACTTCAGTGTGGTGCATTGTATTCCTAAGGATGCATTGGCCTCTTGTACAAATAAATCAATGAACCCTTAGATATAACTTAAAAGGATATGCTAACTACCCAAAACCCAAGGTTTTTAAACCTATTAATTTAACAAAAAGAGAGAATGTAGATAAATTACAAGGAAGCTAAGAGACCAACTTACGATGGGTCCTACACTTTGAAGCCTCCCATAAAGATCCACACAAGCAACCTACACATAATATGAACAAGGAAAAATGATGGGGTGGTTTTGGGGCTTTCCATAGTTAAACTCCCATTTTGGTGTTCCCACCTCCATAGACCACCAGATGGATAAAGAGAAATAAAAACCAAGTAAAATAGACATAAGAGTGATAAAAGAAAACGCTGCTACAAAGGAGAACTCATATCATGAAATAAACACCAAAGCAATAAAAGAAAACCCCACTATGGAGGATAACATATATCACAAAATAGAGGCACAATAAATATTATGCTATCAAATTGACAAGAAGCACGAGAGTGTTACCAATAGTCTATGGATCCCTCTTGGCTTGATAGACACAATATTGAGCACTTGTAAGATAGCTTAGCCTATTGGAGAGACTTCAATCTGGTAGAGCTTCATCGTAGAGACACGATGTAGAAGAGAAGAGCAAGTTGGAGAGAGATTTTAATTGAGAAGTGTTACAAATGAGAATGAAAGAATGATTTTTATTTAGTTGTATGGGTGGGAAGAGTCATTACTCTCAGAATCCTTCCATGATGACACACGTTACAAGCCAAGCCTTCTAATATTCCTCATTTGAACTTGTGAAAGTACATGGATGGTAGCATGTTGTGTGGATATTTGCATGCTATGTAGGTTTCCAATTCATCATTTCATAAGAAATGAGGTGGCCAACTCTGGTCGCTTTGTCATTGGTCCTTGCAGAGTTGAAATTATGAAATTATGACTCATAAGGTTCTTATCATAAATGTGACTAGGTGCCATAAATGCAGGGGTGAAATATGAAAAATGTGAAATTATCATGACGTGCAATTTTACAACATTACATTTTTCCCCCAATTTAGTGAGTTGATTTTTGGGAAAAAATAAGCTACACTAAAGTAGAAAAGAGAACATTAGAGTGAACACAAAAATTTAAAAAAATTATGGATTTGTGTGCCAAAATGGATACTATAAAGGCTACAGAGGTTGAGTAGGAAGGTACTAAAAATTCCCCTAGTGATTGAGCTCAGTGAATAACCACAAAATCAGACATAAAGTGTCATTCAACAAAACTCAAATTTAGGTCAACTTGAAAATCAAAAGCTACCAAGGTGAGAAGAATGCTCAAGAAAAATCTAGTGGTTCAAAAGAAAAATATGATGAAGAGGTTAGTATAAGCCCCCTCTTGGTTTTTCCCCTAGCTTGGTGAGGTAAAAATTAAAAAAAATTATAAGACCATGATTGTTGAGAAAAATGGGCCCTGGGGGGCCTATATATACTTGGGTGGTCCCCTAGAAGGGTTATTTTCACTATTCACTGCAAGTGATTTGTTGACTTTTGTGAGATAAAAGTCACAAAAATGCCTCATAGATGAGAGTTTGAGGAGTCCAGTATTGAGAAGCTATGTTGAGTGGTGGAAGAGGGAGGTGAGGTTGATTAGGTGAGTTTGAATCAACCTTTATTTCACATTTTGGAACATTTTTTTGTAATTTTTGTAATTTTCGTAGCATAGGCATCCCGATGACATGTTGGCATCTCATTGATGCACTAGCATCTTTCCAATGCATTGGTGTGCTTAGGCCATGTTTCCATCTACTAGGAGCATTGTTGTCTAGGAATTTGTAATGGTGGACAACCTCAAACAACATTGTGACATGTAGACATCTTTGTGACATGCTTGCATTGTAGATGTCATACTTAGGAAATTTTGATGTAGAAGTTAGCTCATTTTTTATGCAAATGGATATGACTAAAATATTTTTTTCCTTTTTGTAGGACTACCTTGAGATACAAGAGGATGGAGGTGGGCGTGTACTACAGATGTTACATTATCAAGTAACACGCATGTCCCCTAATAGATGAAATGACTGTGACATTAGAGGATATCTATAGGATCATCGGTCTACCCATTTGTGGATGACATGTGGTACTAGATGAGACACACTCAACCCGAGAGAGATTTGAGGGCCTATAGTATTGTGCAAGGCATAGAGACCTCGAGAACAACACTAACCACATCTACATTCACTCATATGAGGATGTTCAAGTGGTAGTCCCTCTATTATGGAGGGTGATGGTAGTGACAGTTGGCCTCCGAGTGACCATGGATTGGTGAGGCTCTCACCTTCATGGGGGATGAGCAGTAGATCATATTTTCTTTGGGTCGCAACATGCTCACATACTTGCACCAAAAGTGAGGTAGGTGCATGGATTATGAGTACTAGAGCCTTACTGCTTGCATGCTTTTATAGGTGTGGGTGTTTTCTCATATTACTTTCTCTCGATAGTCGGGTATCCATGAGGATATCCCTTGGTACATTGATGGACAATGTGTATGAGCTAGTATGCTAGTGGAGGTATGGAGACCTTAAGTCTTGGAGACTACACTTTGATACTTGTGATTAGACTAGGTTAGATGGTGATCATACAAAGACATGCAGTGGGTGTTAGACTAACAATAGTTGTGAAACATGTAGTGTGACCAATTTTTGATCGACCACACCTATAATTGTATCATGTCCTATTATTGGCACTGGGTCATGTAGTAGTTTAGGATTATACAAAATATTCCCCTAGCACCCCCATCATACACATGAGTAATCAGAAGCATGGTGAGGCCAGGAAATTGTTGGTTCCCAACCATAGTAGACATCATTCAGAGCGATGACTAGGAAGATGATGGTGATCAACCATCGATGCTATCTATGGATGACTTGGGCATCACTGTTAGCTTCAAGACCTGTGGTTGAAACATGCTCCCACTATATTTTTCCTAATAGATTCCCCCAAAGGTGATGTTGGTGTTCAGGAGCAGGCACCACTAGTAGGAGGAGGAGGAGATGGAGGCAGCAATGATGAACATCATGGTGAGGTAATAGGTGTAGTGACATGAAGGCTAAGGTAGTGATAGAGGCTTTCATCTCCTCCAAATGCCATCTTGATCTTGGTGACACCACCATCAAGAGTCATCAACCCAATTGTAGTAGTAGAAATAGGTGTAAGAGGTGTAGGTCCTAATATCACTCCTCCCCCTAACCCACACTGGCAAGTCAGGGACCCAGGTATAAGATTTATTATTCTTATTTCCTTTTCAACATTTTTGTTTTAGCTCATTTATATATATGTATACATGCTTTGATATATCATGTGACATTGATGGGTCTATTACTCTACGGTTGCAGTGGGCACACAAGAGTGATCCACATTTATTGCATAGTGCATCTTAGAGTTGGCCTCATTTATTCCAATTAATGGGAGCATCCTAGAGGCCTATAAGATACCTTTAGTGGGGTGACATGTCCACCTTATTGAGCCTATGGTGATTCTCAAGATAACCTATGAGGAGGCATGAGTATCCAGGCGATGCATAAGACTGTTGATGTCACCACTCTCACTAGATAGAGATATCAACAGTTTCTAGAGCTATAGACTACACTCACTAAGACCAGGCCATGATGAGAGATGAGAGTGCCAAGAGGGCATGCAACACTCTACAAATCCAACTCAATGACCTTGATGAGTAGGAAACAACTATGAGGTTGATGATAGATCTACAACTATAGGATGACTTGAGGTGGGCCCAGCTAGAGATAGTTGAGCTACAAGGTGAGATCCAAGGATTATGGAAGAGCATGTCAGTCTCATGATCACATAGATTATGCTCTATCACCTCCATCTAGCCCTGACCACAATCTTCACCAGGACCAAAGGGCTCGAGGAGCTATGCACCTAGGGGCTAGATGCCCATTTTGATATGTGTTATTTTTGTATACCAATGATATATTGTATATCATTATTTCTAATGTATAGACATACATAGATATACATTCACCACTCATTTTTATTATAGTGATGTGATACATGTTCATGACATACATTTGATATATATATATGAGATTCTGATTCCGACATCATGACATTCATTTTATGTGTATGCTTTGACTTTCATTTATGATTATTTTATGGATGTTACTTATGGATGTATTTGTATATTAGATACTATCATGATCTAATATAAACACACATGTATGTATGTTAACTAAATATAATCATGATCTATATGCCTAATAAAAAGATGTAGTGAAATACAATGCATAGAAACATAGAATAATGAAACACATGTATGTATGTAATTCTTAATTAAAGAAATTAACCCCACACACACATTTTAACATCACAACACAAGATGTAACAATGTGTTAATGAATAAATGTCATAGTATAAAAAAATATGATCTATGAGGGATGAGCATTGCACACATGACAAATAGACATTATGCATAGTATCGATAGAGATGCATTGCATTGACAGGTTCTTTTAGAGGCATTCCATCCATTAATGAAAATTCATAGGCACCAAAACCATACTTGAAGATGAGAATGTAAGGGCCTAACCAATTAGGGATAAACTTCCCTAGATCAGAGGTTGTATTTACATTTCTTTGATTCTTATAGAGAACCAAGTCACCTACCTTTAAAGTTTTAGGAATAACACCCTGATTGTAGTGTTTAGAAAGTGATTGCTAATAAGCTTGAAGGTGGTTGAGGTCCTACAATCAAAGCTCATCAAGCAACTCAAGATAATTCAAATGATTAGCATGGTAAGTTTCATCATCAATTAACCATTTAAGGGAAACTCACAAGGATGGAGTTTCCAACTCTAAAGGCATGATAGCCTCGATACCATACATGAGGTTATATGGTGTCATTCTAGTCATTGTATGAACACTTGTGCAATAGGGCCACAAGGCATATGTTAATTGATTATGCCAATCTTTATCATGTTTGTTTACTATATTTTAGAGAATGAGCTCAAGAGTTTTATTAGATGCTTCAACTTGGTCATTAGATTGAGGATAGTATGATGTAGAAAATTGATGTTGAAAGTGAAACTTCTCCAAGAATTTATTCACCTCTTTGTTCTTAAATGAAGTACCATTGTTAGAAACAAGGATATAAGGAAATACAAAGTGAGCAATGATATTGTTTAGAATAAATCTAAAAATGGCTTCAACATTCATGGATCGAAGTGAAATAGCTTTGAACCATTTCATAAAGTAATCTGTAGTAGTAATGATGAAGACATGTTCTTTAGAAGAAGGAGGTGATATTTTCCAATGATATAACACCCCCATTTTTTGAATGGCCAAGGAGAGGTCTGGTTTTGAAGCTCTTGAGTAGGAGCATGAATAATATGGTTATGTTGACATTATAGACATTTTCTTGACAAAGGCAAAGGATTATTTCTCCATCATTTTCTAAAATTATCCCATGTGAATCAATTTTTTGCGCCAAGGATTTACCACCAAAATTTCCACCCCTAGAACCCAAGTGGGCTTCCTTAAGGGCAAGGGGTATTTCCACTTTAGTGAGACACTGAAGAAGCAATCCATTGTAATAAGTTCAATAAATAACATCCGACAATATAATGTATCATACTAAAAAAAATTGTATTCAAGTGTGAACATTTTTTGTTGCATCATCGAGAAAGCTTCCAGTATTTAGATAGTTATAAATATTAGAATACCATTCCTTCGATTCCATGTAGGCACACACAAGAGAATCAAATTCAAGTTGATTTGAGACAATAGGAGAGAGAAGAATATGGACCACAAATTGGTATTCTTCTATACCTTTATCTAAATGCATAAGGGAGGAAATGCTCTCCATGACATATGCATGCTAGTTTTCTCTTCTAGGAACACTGCCTATCATGAAAGAGGAGAGATGATCAAGTAAGGATAAGGCCAAATCCCAATACTAAGATAAATTATTCTACTCTGCATGATACGTCCCCATAATTTTATTTATAATGAGTTCAAAATCACCATGTATGTGAAGATGTTTGATTTTTATAGCGATCATGGCACACAAGCCAATGATAAGGGATTCATACATAGCAATATTGTTAGTGTAATGTAATTTCAATTGAAAGGATAGAGGAACTAGCTTACCCTCAAGTGATATCAAAACTACTACTAATCCAAGGCCATCTTGACATCTTGATCCATTGAAATACATCTCCCATACAAGCTCATGATTAGTTGTAAAAAGGTCTTCATCCTAAAATAAATCCAAATTGGGGAAAGACTAAGATGAGGGAGATTTTTCTAATTGATCAACAACAACTTAACCTTTAATGGATTTCTAAATTAAAAACTTGATTTCAAACCTAGAAAGTAGTATTACTCATTTCACCAACCTTCCTAAAATATCGGTTCTAGTGAACAGATGCTTTAGAAGATCATTTTTTATAATGACATGAATTTTAGCATGAAGAAGGTAGTGCTTTAACTTCTACATTGCAAAGATGAGAGAATGAAACTATTTCTCCATGGTAGAGTAATGAGTTTCAAAATAAAAAAAGAATACGAATAATATAGTAGATCATTTTTTCTTTACCATCATAATGAGCTAACAAGGCCACTAAAGCATGAGGTGAAACAACGAGATAAAGTAAAAAGGGTCTATCTTACATAGACAACATTAAGATAGGAGGATTGGCCAAATAACTTTTGATTGATTCAAAGTCTTTCTCACACTCATCATCCCATTGAAAATGAACATATTTATTCAACAAACATGTGAAGGGAAGGGTACAATCAACCAACTTAGACACAAATCTATGAATTTCCTAAATCCTCCCTTGCAAACTATGTAGCTAAGAGATATTCCTAGCTTGAGGAATGTTAACAATTGCATCAATATTATTTGTGTCGACTTTGATTCCATGGTGGGAAATAATGAATCCTAAAAGTTTGCCAATGTCAACATTGAAGAAACACTTAAGAGGATTTAGTCTCATCTTGTAGATTTGAAGCCTTTCAAAAAAAAGGAAAATATTTTCTACATGATTCGAATGAATCATAGACTTAGGCAATATATCATCAATGTAGTCTTCTAAAACTTTTTGAATAAAATCATGAAATACTAAGGTCATTTCCCATCGGTAAGTCATGCCTACATTATTTAACCAAATGGTATGATCACATAATAGAAAGTACCCAAAGGAGTAGTGAATGCCATCTTATACTGATCTTCTAAGTTAATACAAATTTAATTATAGCACAAGAATCCATCCATGAAGGACAACAAGGCATAGCCTATAGTCGAGTCCACAATCATACCGATATTAGGCAACATAAAATCATCTTTAACAAAAGCCTTATTGAGATCATGAAAATCAAAGAAAATGGGAATACGAGCATTAGGTTTGCTAAAAAAAATAATATTTAGTATCCAAGGTGAATATTCAATAGGAAAAATAAAGCCTACTTTTAACAGCTTCTCTATCTCAGTATTAACCAATAACACAACCTTGGGATTCGTCTTTCAAATATATTTTTTAATAGGCGTAGCATCAAGACATAGGAAAATATTGTGAACCACTGCTAGCTCATCAATACTGGGCATGTCCTCATATCAACAAGCAAAAATATCAGGATAAGAATGTAATAATTATGGATTTTGTTTAGACTCTTATGCAAAAATGCACTTTCCAATTTTAATAACCTTTTCATAAGATTTAGGATCCTTGAAAACATCAGTAGTTTCCCCTTTAAGGAGAGAATTATGGTCATAAGATGGGTAATAGGAACATCATCATCCATATTAGACAAAGGATCCTCTTCATCCACACTCAAAATAGATTCTTCAATGTATGCTTGTTTATTCAAGTGATATTAGAATCACCATTTATGGGGATGTTAGAACTGTAAAATTTTGAATTTTTTACAGTCTATTGTATTCAAGAGTTTCCAACATTAAGTCCTTACCATAGACATAAAATCCCCTCTTTGCATTGTCTTGCTTATTTTTGACACGTGACCCATTTGAATCCTACTACCTCTTCTTATTTCATTGAAAGACCCATATCGGCAAGACATAGTAAAAGTCTCCCCAAGATATATTTTTCACTAACATGTATTTGTTGCAGACAATCAGCAAGACTTTTCTTTTGTTTCAGCGATTGAGAAGATTCATATTGGCATATGTTGGGGCGTCGTTGTAGTGTCATGGTGAATTCAATTCGTCTTGCCGACTAACATGTGGAGGGGTCATTTTGGCTAAGCTAGTGGGTATCGGCATGAAGTCACGACGAAATCATTTTGTCTTGCCAATTGGCATGTAAGCAAAAGTCTCGGTAAGACTTATGTTCGTCGGGGAAGGTCTTGGCGAAGTGACTCTTGTCTTGCCAAACTAAATACAAAGGGATCCGAAAAGCTATTAGAGAAAGTATTGGGGTCTTGCCGATTTGAAAGGTATGCCAATAGAGATATGCATCACCAGGAGAATAACTTTTCGACATAAGTTTTCACCGAAAGTTTGAAAGTCATACTGATAGGCATCTCGGGGTGAGTTTCACCAAAATAGGAGTAATATGGAGGAGTGATATCGGTAAGACATTTGGCATTGATATAGGTCTTCCCAAAGGTTTACTATCTTGCCAAAGGTATTATTTCATTGGTGGGATTTATTTCTTCGGTGAGAAAACCTGGTGGACACGCCGAAATGAGAGTTCATCGGTGAAAGGATAATTTTGTCTCAACAACTATGGCTTGAAGAATGCATGTTGGTATGACACAATGAGGGCTATGTAACATCTCCCCGACTCGGAATTGTTATAGCGACACAAAAGGAAGTGACAGTCATCATTTTTTGGATCCAAATGTCGGTAAGACCATGTTATGTTTTGGTGAAGGGTGTAATAGACATTGCAAAAGGACTTCACCCCATATTTGAAAGTTTCTCATCGAAACGATAGTTGATGTGATAGTGCCAGTTTCAAATGGATTTTCATTCATGCTTCATTAATGGTGAGACGGGATATAACAGTAAAGGTTGTATCAATTCTTCAATTCTAAATTTATTGCAGGTGAATTGGCATGCCGAACAGAGAATCGGGACATTTTCAGTCTAAGGAGCTCGAGTGAAATACTATAAGTGACTGTTCCTTGGTGTTTTACACTTTGATTCTATAAGCTTGAGAATGGATTCATCTGGTTCTGGGAAGGGTAAGGGTAGAAAGCTTGCTGTGAGTAGTTTGTCGAAAGGAAAGAAACAAAAGGTTGATACAGAGCATGAGGGCACTGAAAGGAGGTTGAACCAAGACCTTATTGATCAATTACCTGGCTCGGGCCCAAAAGCTAGAAATTCTGCACAGCTTAGGGCAGAGGTTGACAAACTAGATGACAAGTGCAAGTTCATAGGTAATGTCTGGACTGCCATAAGAGGTTATGAGCTTTTCAATTTCCATTACCATAGAAGAAACCATTTTGAACCAGTCTGTAACCCATGGAAGTTGAATGTAGGGAAACTGGTGTGCCCTAATATTTTTGTAAATGCAGAATTAGTGAAGGTGCTTGCAGACAATTATGATCCAAAATATAAGGCTATATGTGACCCATTTGGAAAACCACAGATATATGTGTTTAAAGAAGCAGTGGGTGAGGTTTTCAAATTGGAAGGGTTTTGCAATGAGGAAATTAGCTACGAAGAATTGGAAAAGGAATTTTCAAGAATGGATACAATTTATAAGGGTTGGAGGTTGCCTATTCATAGAGTTAAACAAGGTAGCAAATCAGAACCTTTGCAAGATAGTGAGGGGCCTCCTTATCATGTAGATTTGTTTGAACCTTACATGAAGTACACATATTTCTCAGTGTGTCAAGTCTTACAGATGGATGCCCTGGAACTCATGTCAATTGTGCCAATGATTATCACAATAGATATTCAGTATCATAACTCCAAGCCATTTGATTATGCTTCATATATTGCTAGGGAGCTTGATTCAGGATTGATGGCTATAAAGAGTGGAGCTTCTATTGTTCATCTCAGACACTATTCGTTGTTGATGCATTTGGTGTTGTACTTTGGTCAGGAGTTCGAAGTATGGCCTCCAAAAATGAGAATCTTTCAAATTGGTAAGGAGGGTGAGGCATTGCATGTTCAGTTGTGGACTGCTATTTGGGATAGCAGGTTTTCCAATTCTAGTTTCATCCACTTTGAGGAATACTTTGTGAAAACTTTGTACAGGTTGTATAAGTATCCTTGTAACTATTCATTGATTAATGAGATTAAAAGGTTTCTTCAGCCCAGAGATTTCAATGGGCCAATTGATCATAACTAGGGTGATTGGTATTGTTTGGAAGGAGCTACAATGATCAGGGTGTATGGATTTGAAGGTACCCCTTTTATTCTACCAAGGACAGTTCCAAACAGAATTGCATATTTGGAAATTGTTAAACAAATGGATTACAGCAGTGTGATGATTTTCAGTTCTTATGGGAAGCAGGCTTTTATGCCTAGTAAATTATAATTTGGTGATTTCACTGTGTTGGCCAAGGAGGGATATAATTCACTCCATGATAGGTTATTGCATTATAATATGAAAAGTGGACCACCCAAGAAAAACTTTGACCCTGAAGGATATATCAATTCAGCCAAAGAAAATATTAACTTTGGAAGGTATCAGCATGTACCCTATCCTTTTGATGATATGATTAGGAATTTGGATGAAGAGGAAGCAGAGGTGGTGGTTGAGAGCTATAACCAAGGGTTACAGGATTTGGGGACATTTTCTTCTAGAGATGAGGAAACTCCAATGGATGAAATTCCACAGAGCAGAACAGAGAAAATATCTAGGTTGAGGACTCAGCAATATATTTTTCCAACTAGAGAACAGAGTGTTGAAAGTGGTGATATTGATGCGAGGCATATGGAATACAAATCTTTTGTTTCAGATGATGAGTTTATAAATTCTCCAGAGTTCAAAGCATTCTTGTACAAACTGAAGGGGAAAGAAATAAGAGAGGATGTTGGTGTTGTCACTTCTGGGAATGAAGAGCAATTATTGGATCAATTGAGAAAATGTGTGGATGATGAAATGATAAATATGCTCTTAAAAAGGGGAGGAAAATTTTGGAGAATGCTGGTGTCATTATCTTTCCTGGACTTGATTTGAATTATGCATTGGTGTTTGATAGCTTCTTAAGAGATAGTAACAATACACACAAACTTGATAAGGAAAAGGTGACAGAGGTGTATGCAGGTTCTAAGTATAATACTGATGAGGGATCGTTGATGATATGGGCTTTGTATCCCCCCCAAAGGAAATCAGTGGTAATTGATACAGAGAAGGCATTTGGCCATGTAATGACCCTAAATGTTGGAGAGGTTGATCCTGTGGTTACTGCAGAGATTGGAATAGACATTGCAAAATTGAATAAAGCATAAAGCCAGGCACTGATAAGAGAAAGAGAAATGTATAAGGCAAGTAATGAGAGAATGTTACGAGAAAATGATAGATTGAAAGACTTGGTAGGTGTTTCAATTGATCCAGCCAAAATGCTCACTCAAGGAGAGAGCTCTCAAGCAAAAGATCATTGGATAGGGTCAAGTGCCTATAATCAAGGAAAGTATGATGCAATTGTTGCAATTGTTAAGAGGAGGCAGGATAATTTGACATCCTAGTTGAACAAATTATGGGGAGAATATTCTAGCTTTCTGACTGCATTGAAGGAGCATGACAGGATGGAGGGACGAATTATGGAGAAGTTTCATGAATTGGCCAAGAATGAGGAGGCTAACGGTACTGCACTTGAAGCTGCAAACCATATTATCAGTCACCATCAAAAAATTTGTGAGGAATTGCAGGGGGATAAACAAGGATTAATTGAAGCTGCCAAGAAGACTGTGGTCACATTCTCTAATGGTAGAGGGGAGTTGAAAGATGCCACTAGATGGAAGAATGAATGTGACACAATATTGAATGGAATCATGAAGATAGCTTCTGCAAAGAATACAGCATTAGAGGAAGTGAGGGAGCAAAATGAGGAAATGATCAAGATGGAAATCACGATCATGAATATTGTCAAGGATGCGGATACACATAAGTGTCAGAATTACTTGGAACACCTCTCTACGATTCATTTGTGGCTAACTAAAACTTAATTAGTCGCTATCTTTTGTTTCAAATTCTATTTTTTCCTATTTCTGAAAGGACGCGTCCTTTCGTATCCTCAATGTATAAATGTCCATTTTGAAAACAATATGAAGGGAGAATTAGATAGAGGATAAAAAAAAGGATACAACAACATACAATTTTTTTTGAGAAGAATGAGACTGGTTGCATATGTAAAACATGGAAATATCAATGAAAGTTTAATATGATGATGCGATGTTTTCTGGTATCGATTGTTTATGATCTATGTTGAAAAGTATTATTGAAGTTGTCTCCGTAATGGTGTTTTTTGGTTATTTGAATTAGTGTAAACAAGTTTTTACCTAGTTTGTCAATGCACATTTGATGCATCTGTATGGTCAATTAATTGTTTCTTTCCAGTAAGGATTAAATTCTCTGAATTGATCATAGTAATTAGGGAATGTCAATTGGATTATTAAGAAGAACTCAATAATCGCAATCTTGCATGTTTATACAGGTTATAAACCATATAAAATGTTAAACAACTTGAAATATCTGCCAGAACAAGTAAACTTGTTTTAGATTTCTTTTGACTCCGTGAACCCTATAAGGCACTGGTCTCTCATTTTTTTTGGGTTTCATTCACTATTCTACATCTGTTAATTGAGTTATTAGGGTTAATTTTGAATATTGACATACATTTTATACCAAATTTATTTATTTTGTCCATTTCAATCTGCCATCGTGGACAAATTAGAGCAATAGGAAAAGATTAAAAGTTGATTCTGCTCAAATCAATTAGGTACACCCGCCTAGGTCTAGCAACACCGAATGAGTAGAAGGTTTAATTTTTTCAAACCTTGTTATGTTACCCTAAAGCGTTATGAAAGCTTGGAAAACTTTCATGGTTCAGACCTGCATTTTTGAGAGCTAACAAATTGGCGACTCTGCTGGGGAACAACAAAGAATTTGTGCCTTAATCATAGAGTCAAAGGTCCTATATACAGACTCCACTGGGAATAATAAGTAACAATCTTTTTCTCACTTTCAAAAAAGGTGAGTGGCGACTTTGATTTGAACATTGCAATATGAATGGAAGAAGATCTCTATTTAGGGGGGGTCATTTCGGAGCTCCTCCTGGCGATAGTAGGTGGATGCATAAAGATAATAAGGTTGAAAAGGGTAAAGGGAAAAGTGAGGACATGTTTTTGACAAATAAAGACAAATCATCAATACCTTTTGGTGAGAATTGTTTTGACAAATGGAAAGATAGTTCAACTGAAGAGCCTTGTACCCTAGAGGATCTGAGGAATCCCTTTTACAACTCTCAGAAACAAGCCGAATTTGAAGCTGGACTCAAAGCTGAACGACTCAGAGTTCAATATGAATATGACCAAAAAATGTTGGGTAATCAGAATGGACTTAATAATCAGGAAATTCATCAAGAAGATTATGAATCTTTAACTTATGATGAAATTAAAGCACGGTTTGAGTCTCAGAAAAGGGAGAGGGAAGAGCAAGAAAAGGCCCAAATGATTCAATCAATAAGAGAATTCAAATTGTAGAAAGCCCAGAACATTGCTCACGCATCTGGTTCTTCCCCAAAGTATATATCACCCCATAAACAGAGTAATCATGGTACTGGGTATTTTGAACCACCAAGGATCCCTCACCCTCAAATTGGGAATCAATATAGACAGCCAAATCATCCACCGCATATTCCCACACAACATATGAATAATTATCCACCTCCTAGTCAGCATCATGTGCCACAGCGAAATTTACAATATAATAACCCTATGTACCAGTATCAGTATACTACTATGATCAGACAATTTGATTTGGTAGGGTTTCAGTTGTACCCTTATCCTATGGATGGTTCTTGGAGAAATTTGGTGCCTAAATTCATAGGGAGTAATGCAATCACTGCAGAGGATCATTTAAGGAGTTTCAAGGCTTTCGTTCAGGATTTGGATGTGCCTTATGAAGATTTGCATATGAGGTTATTCATGATGTCCCTTATTGAGGAAGCTAGGGATTGGTTCAATAGCTTGGCAACAGCTTCTATTTATTCCTTCCAGATATTTCAAGATCAATTTCTTGAACAATTTGGGAATCTAAGTGCACCAGATGCTGCTCTCCATGAACTAATGCGAATTCAGAAGGGTCAGAATGATTCAATCTTTGATTTTAACAGAAGATTCAATAAATTGCAGAATAGAATACCTCCTGGATCAAAGTTACCAGACTCCATAGCATTTAGTGTTTACCTGAATGCATTTGACCCTAAAATAGGGTATGAATTGAGAAACAGGTTCCCAAGGGACTTAGCTGAAGCACAAAAGATAGCATTAACAATTGAGAACAACAGAAAGGCTACTGGGATAATGAATAAGAGAGACAACCTTAGGGCTCTTCAACAGAACAATAATTATCAATATAAGCAGGAGAACACATATAGGAAGGATAGGCCTAGGTTGCATGATATGCCTTACAACACAAATTGGAAAGATGGAAAACCTATGACAGACAAACCTAGAGACAAGGATACTCTTGATCCATTGAGAAAGAAGGGAACGTATATGGTGTATAACAATTATTTTTGTGAAGCTTGTGATAAACCACATTCCCTTGAGTATTGTGTTGTAGCCCAAAGGATGCAAGAGGAGGGAGTGTTAATGGGAGATGGTGGAGAAGATCACAAGATCTACTTGACTTCAAATTCTCTTCACCATGTTGAGGAAAGATATTCATCTTTGGAGGAAGGAGGTTATGAATATGATGTTGCAGAACAAAGGTACAAGATCCATATGGCTGAGCAGCAGGTCTTTTCTGATTCTGAGGATAATTGTGTAGAATCACAACCTATTGAGGTTCCTGCTCATAGTAATGTGAGGAGACTTACTGATGAGGAAATAGAGAAATTAACTGTTGTTGTAGTTGAAGAAGCAAAGAGTAAGTACTGGTTGAGAAATAGGACAGTAAATGAGAAGGAAGGTGTCCCTAGGGGTATCTTTATGAAAGATCAAAAAGTTGTACAAGGAGTTTCAAAGAAGATTGAAAACAAAAAATGTGAAGGAAGCAAACAAAATCCTATCCAAAAGGATGCAGTAAAAGAATTACACAAAGAAATTCAAAAGACAGATTTGCTAGGTAGAAGAGAAAAGGAAGAGAATAAAGGAGAAACATCATAACAAAAGAAAGTGATTAAAGCAAAAGGTTCTTTTGATTTCACTCAAGCCTTGTCTTAGGTAAAGATGTCTGTTCCACTTCTTGAAATGATGAAAATTAAAGAATACAGGGATAGTGCAGTGCAATTGATAACAAATGAAAGTGAAAAACATGTAGCTCCTAAAAATAAAGTGATTGCTAAAAATAAACAGGATAAAGTGAACATTCCAGAAATTTGCTTAAGTAATGCGTTGACAAGTCCACCACAAGTTGATCCTTTCTTTACTACATTACTCATAAATAACAAATTAGTGAGGAATTGCATGATATATTTTGGTGCTACCATGAATATTATGCCAGTAGGAGTGATGAAACAGCTAGGCATGTGGGTGGATACATATGAAGGAAAATGTTATGCAATGGATAACCGACCTGTTCCTGTGGCGGGTATAATGAAAGATGTAGAAGTCAAGCTAGTTGCTTATCCTCAAGTAGCTTACAATATTGATATAATAGTGATTGACACCCCTCCTTAATTCAATATGCTTCTATCAAGACAACGGACAGTAACTATTGGTGGAAATGTCCAATTCGATCTATCTTATGCAACAATTCCAGTAAATGGCCAAGAGGTGAAGTTGTATAGGGAACCAAGGATGAATCAACTTATTGATTATGTGTCACAAGACCAAGTCAACTATTTTTGTGATGTTGATCTTGGGAGTTTCAATATAGAGCCAGCACAACCAGAATTGACTAATAGTGATCCTATTGAGAAGCATGCTGCACATAACCACAATGGTGTGTGGAAAATTTATTTTGATGGAGCCTGCAACCAAGAAGGCAATGGAGCTGGGATAGTATTTGTTTCGCCTGAAGGTATTACATTTAAGTATTCATTCCTATTAACTTTTGAATGTACAAATAATGTGGTGGAATATGAAGCTCTATTAACTGGGCTGAATATAGCGGTGAAGCATAAAATCAAGTTGTTGGCTATTCTAGGAGATTCAGAGTTAGTTGTCTCGCAAGTTAAGTCAAAGTATATAGCAAAAAACAAAAGACTAAAGCAATATAGAAATTTTGTGTGGGATACAATTGAGTTGCTTGATTCCTTCTCAATTGAGTGGGTAGACTTGTCGAAGAATATAATGGCATATTTTCTAGCTAATGTAGCATTGAAGAAAGATGATATTACATTGGTTGGAGTGTCACAAATTGAACTCAAGACTAGGCCTGTTGTACCTGATAATGTATATAGTTGGTAGGTTTTTAATGATGAGACTAATCTTTTGAAATTCCTTCATTGTATAGACCAATATGAAGCCCAAGAAATCGACTTCAATGCCTTTGTTGAGGAAGTTGATGGAAAAGAAACAATATTTGGGAAGGAGATATTAAAGCTTAAGACAAATAAACTTCCTAAAGGCTTGGTGGCACTTGAGAGGGTATATGATGGAAATTATCGGTCTTTAATGAAGCAAACACCAGTTGGAAGGGATGATATTGAGGAAATTAATTTGGGAACTGAGATGGCACCTAAAAAGGTGTACATTGGTAAAAAGATAAGTCCTGCAATTAGGAAAATGTTGATTGATTTGTTGAGAAAGTATAAACATGTATTTGCTTGGCCTTATGAGGATATAAAAGCATATAGAGAAGACTTGTTTCAGCATGAAATACCATTGAAAACATATGCTAAACCATCCAGACAAAAGCAAAGACCTATAAATCCAACTCTAGAGCCTAAAATGCAGGAGGAATTGGTGAAGCTCAGAGATGGTGGAATTATTAAGCCTATCAGACACTCAACGTGGGTTTCAAATTTGTTCCCTGACAGAAAGAAAAATGGAGATATCAGATTGTGTGTAGACTTTAGAAATTTAAACATAGCATCCCTTAAAGACAATTATCCTCTGCCAAATATGGAGGCCATATTACATAAGGTGACAGGCTGCGAGTTGTTGTCTATGATGGATGGATTTTTAGGGTATAATCAGGTCAAGGTTAAAGAGTCTGAACAATACAAAACAGCATTCATGACTCCTTGGGGAACGTATGTTTATCTGAGAATGCCATTTGGTCTCACTGATGTAGGGGCGACTTTTCAAAGAGCCATGGATGTGGCATTTGCTGATTAGATCAATATTCTCATGGTGGTGTATTAGGATGACCTCACTGCTTATTCCAAGAAGGTTGAAGATCATGTTTATCATTTGGAAAAGGTATTTATAAAAGCTCTTGAATATGGTATTAGCTTAAACCCCAAGAAGTGTAATTTTGTAGTTACAGAGGGTAAACTTTTGGGACATATTGTTTCAAAGGAAGGGGTTAGGATAGATCCCGAAAGGGTTGAGGCCATTGATAAAATTCCTGTGCCTAAAAGTGTTAAGGCAATACAATCATTCTTTGGACAAATAAATTTTGTTAGGAGATTCGTATCTAACTTTGCTGAGATTTTTAAACCCATAGCAAGAATGTTGAGAAAAGGATAGAAGATAGAATGGACTACAGAGGCTTTGGATGCTTTTGTATCTATTAAGCGAGCCATCAAGGAGGCTCCTATTCTTAAGTCTCCTGATTTTTCAAAGCCTTTTCAGATTTTTTCATTTGCCTCAATGCATACTGTTGCAGCTATTATGTTGCAGAAGAATGAAGGTGGTCATGAACATCCTGTATCTTTCTTCAGTAAGTCGTTATAGGGGTCTGAATGAAAGTATGATATAATGGAGAAGCAAGCATTTGCACTGGTGAAAGTTGTAAAAGCTTTCAGACCATATCTTGTTGGAGCTAAGGTAGTCGCTTATGTTCCTCATGCAGCAGTCAAGGATATTCTGACACAGTCTGAAGTAAAAGGTAAAAGGTGCAAATGGATCAACAAAATCCAAGAATTTGACATGGAGATACAAATTACTAAACTAGTCAGAGGTCAGGGTTTGGCTAAACTAATGGCAGAAGCAAACATTGAAGCAAATCAGATTTGCAATATAGAAGAAGAAAATATAATTGCTAGCATTGAACATACTTAGTGGTATGCGGATATCATGTATTATCTTAAATACATGAAGTGTCTAGAGGGAATGAATGACAACCAAAGAAGAACGTTGAAGCTATAGGCATCTTAATATGTTTTTATGAATGGAGATCTATTTTGGAAAAATAGGGATGGTATATTATTGTTATGTCTAGATGAATTTCAATCTAAACATGTTTTGAGTGAAATGCACGAAGGGGTTTGTGGAGGACATTACTCAGCAAAAACAATTGCTCAAAAAATTCTCAAGGCAGGATATTATTGGCCAAAAGTCTTTAATGACTCCTTTGCAGATGTGAGAAAATGTGAAGCTTGCCATAAATTCTCTGGAAAATTGAAGTATCAGGGGGCTTTTCCACTTCGACCCATGGAGGTTGATGCCCCTTTTCATCAATAGGGAATTGATTTCATTGGGGAAATACAAGAAAAATCAAGTTGGGGACATAGCTGGATATTGGTGGCCACTGATTATTTTACCAAATGGGTAGAGGCAATTCCAACTAAAAAAGCTACAAGTAAGGTGGTGACACAGTTCCTGATGGATAATACCATTACTAGACTCGGTACACCAATGAGGTTGATCACTGACAATGGAATGTGTTTCAGATCAGATGAATTCAGAGGCTTTTGTAGCACATATGGTATTGTCATTTCTTATGCAGCTCCTTATCATCCACAGGCTAATGGACAAGCAGAATCTAGCAATAAGAGTCTTCTGAAGATTATAAGAAGGATGCTAGGTCAAATCAAGAAGGCTTGGGATGTGAAATTAAGACTGGTCGTATGGGCTGATAGAATTACGGTGAAGAAGGCAATCAAGAAGTCCCCATTTGAGTTAGTATATGGAGCACAGGCCAGGATGCCTTTGTAGAACTTATTACCAGTTTATAAGTTTGTTCTTTAGGAAGATTTGGATATTCCTAAACCCATGGAGTAGAGGATAAAGTAGCTAGCTGAACTGGATGAAATAAGGAGAGTGGCTCAAAATCAGAGTATAAAGTTGCAGGCGCAAATGAAATATTTATTTGACAAAAAGGCAAAGGATAGGAAATTTGGAGAAAGTGATCTGGTTCTGATGTAGAATGCAAGGTGCCGGGAAAAGGGGAAACATGGGAAGTTTGAAGCCTTGTGGTTAGGGCCTTTTGTGGTGATAGGAAAGAAAGGCGAAGATTCATACTACCTACAGAATATGGCTGGTGAGGATCAGGAATTGCCTGTGCATGGGAAATTTCTCAAACACTTTTTCTCTTAAAGTAACACAGAGGATTGAGGGTTGCCACTGCATGGACAACTCCTAATGGTCCTCTTTAAAATTCTTTTCCATGCACAGTAGTCTAGGATATCAAAGGAACAGGACTTGCAAGTACATGGACAATCCTGATTTTCATTTTTTCAATATTATTTTTCCATGTACAGTAGTATAGGGTCTCATCATGTTCCATCATTCTAAGTTTGGTCTGCTCACCCAGAAATATGAATCCTTGCAATGATCTTGCTATCATTCATCCCCAGACAGAGCCACTGTTAGAACTGTAAAATTTTGAATTTTTTACAGTCTATTGTATTCAAGAGTTTCCAACATTAAGTCCTTACCATAGACATAAAATCCCCTCTTTGCATTGTCTTGCTTATTTTTGACATGTGACCCATTTGAATCCGTCTACCTCTCCTTATTTCATTGAAAGACCCATATCGAAAAGACATAGTAAAAGTCTCCCCGAGATATATTTTTCACTAACATGTATTTGTTGCAGACAATCTGCAAGACTTTTCTTTTATTTCGGCGACTGAGAATATTCATATCGGCATATGCTGGGGCGTCGTTGTAGTGTCACAGTGAATTCAATTGGTCTTGCTGACTAACATGTGGAGGGGTTGTTTCGGCTAAGCTAGTGGGTATCGGCATGAAGTCACGATGAAATCATTTTGTCTTACCGATTGGCATGTAAGAAAAAGTCTCGGTAAGACTTATGTTTGTCGGGGAAGGTCTTGGCGAAGTGACTCTTGTCTTGCCGAACTAAATACAACGGGATCCGAAAAGCCATTGGAGAAAGTATTGGGGTCTTGCCGATTTGAAATGTATGTTGATAGAGATATGCATTGCCAGGAGAATAACTTTTCGACATAAGGTTTCACCGAAAGTTTGAAAGTCATACCGACAGGCATCTCGGGGTGAGTTTCACCAAAATAGCAGTAATATGGAGGAGTGATATTGGTAAGACATTTGCCATTGATATAGGTCTTACCAAAGGTTTACTGTCTTGCCGAAGGTATTATTTCATTGGTGGGATTTATTTCTTCGGTGAGAAAACCTGGTGGACACGTCGAAACGAGAGTTCATCGATGAAAGGGTAATTTTGTCTCAGCGACTATGGCTTGAAGAATGCATGTCGGTATGACACAATGAGGGCTATGTAACATCTCCCAAACTCATAATTGTTATAGTGACACAAAGGAAGTGACAATCATCATTTTTTGGATCCAAATGTCGGTAAGACCATGTTATGTCTTGGCGAAGGGTGTAATAGACGTTGCAAAAGGACTTTGCCCCAGATTTGAAAGTTTCTCATCGAAATGATAGTTGATGTGACAGTGCCAGTTTCAAATGGATTTTCATTCATGCTTCATTAATGGCGCGACGGGATATAATAGTAAAGGTTGTATCAATTCTTCAATTCTGAATTGATTGCAGGTGAATTGGCGTGCCGAGCAGAGAACCGGGACATTTTCAGTCTGAGGAGCTCGAGTGAAATACTATAAGTGACTGTTCCTTGGTTTTTTTACACTTTGATTCTATAAGCTTGAGAATGGAGTCCTCTGGTTCTGGGAAGGGTAAGGGTACAAAGCCTGTTGTGAGTAGTTCATCAAAAGGAAAGAAACAAAAGGTTGATACAGAGCATGAGGGCACTAAAAGGAGGTTGAACCAAGACCTTATTGATTAATTACCTGGCTCGGGCCAAAAAGCTAGAAGGTCTGCTCAGCTTAGGGAAGAGGTTGACAAACTAGATGACAAGTGCAAGTTCATAGGTGATGTCTGGACTGCCATAAGAGGTTATGAGTTTTTCAATTTCCATTACCATAGAAGAAACCATTTTGAACTAGTCTGTAACCCATGGAAGTTGAATGTAGGGAAACTGGTGTGCCCTAATATTTTTGTAAATGCAGAATTAGTGAAGGTGCTTGTAGACAATTATGATCCAAAACATAAGGCTATATGTGACCCATCTGGAAAACCACAGATATATGTGTCTAAAGATGCAGTGGGTGAGGTTTTCAAATTGGAAGGGTTTTGCAATGAGGAAATCAGCTGCGAAGAATTGGAAAAGGAATTTTCAAGAATGGATACAATCTATAAGGGTTGGAGGTTGCCTATTCATAGAGTTAAACAAGGTAGCAAATTAGAACCTTTGCAAGATAGTGAGGGGCCTCCTTATCATGTAGATTTGTTTGAACCTTACATGAAGTACACATATTTCTCAGTGTGTCAAGTCTTATGGATGGATGCCCCGGAACTCATGTCAATTGTGCCAATGATTATCATAGCAGATATTTAGTATCATAACTCCAGGCCATTCGATTATGCTTCATATATTGCTAGGGAGCTTGATTCAGGATTGATGGCTATAAAGAGTGGAGCTTCTATTGTTCATCTCAGACACTATTCGTTGTTGATGCATTTGGTGTTGTACTTTGGTCAGGAGTTCGAAGTATGGCCTCCAAAAATGAGAATCTTTCAAATTGGTAAGGAGGGTGAGGCATTGCCTATTCAGTTGTGGACTGCTATTTGGGATAGCAGGTTTTCCAATTCTAGTTTCATCCACTTTGAGGAATACTTTGTGAAAACTTTATACAGGTTGTATATGTATCCTTGTAACTATTCATTGACTAATGAGATTAAAAGGTTTCTTCGGCCCAGAGATTTCAATGGGCCAATTGATCATAACTGGGGTGACTGGTATTGTTTGGAAGGAGCTACAATGATCAGGGTGTATGGATTTGAAGGTACCCCTTTTATTCTACCAAGGACAGTTCCAAACAGAATTGCATATTTGGAAATTGTTAGACAAATGGATTACAGTAGTGTGATGATTTTCAGTTCTTATGGGAAGCAATCTTTTATGCCTAGTACATTATGCTTTGCGGATTTCACTGTGTTGGCCAAGGAGGGATATAATTCACTCCATGATAGGTTATTGCATTATAATATGAAAAGTGGACCACTCAGGAAAAACTTTGACCCTGAAGGATATATCAATTCAGCCAAAGAAAAGATTAACTTTGGAAGGTATCAGCATGTACCCTATCCTTTTGATGATATGATCAAGAATTTGGATGAAGAGGAAGCAGAGGTGGTGGTTGAGAGCTATAACCAAGGGTTACAGGATTTTGGGATATTGTCTTCTAGAGATCAGGAAACTCCGTTGGATGAAATGCCATAGAGCATAACAGAGAAAATATCTAGGTTGAGGACTCAGCAGTATATTTGCCCAACTAGAGAACAGAGTGTCGAAAGTGGTGATATTGATGTGAGGCATATGGAATACAGATCTTTTATTTTAGATGATAAGTTTATAAATTCTCCAGAGTTCAAAGCATTCTTGTACAAACTAAAGGGGAAAAAAATAAGAGAAGATGTTGGTGTTGTCACTTTTGGGAATGAAGAGCAATTATTGGATCAATTGAGAAAATGTGTGGATGATGAAATGACAAATATGACTCCTGAAAAGGGGAGGAAAATGTTGGAGAATGCTGGTGTCATTATCTTTCCTGGACTTGATTTGAATTATGCATTGGTGTTTGATAGCTTCTTAAGATATAGTAACAATACACACAAACTTGATAAGGAAAAGGTGACAGAGGTGTATGCAGGTTCTAAGTATAATACTAATGAGGCATCGTTGATGATATGGGCTTTGTAGCCCCCCCACAGGAAATCAGTGGTAATTGATACAGAGAAGGCATTTGGCCATGTAATGACCCTAAATGTTGGAGAGGTTAATCCTGTGGTTACTGCAGAGATTGGAATAGACATTGCAAAATTGAATAAAGCACAGATCCAAGCACTGATAAGAGAAAGAGAAATGTATAAGGAAAGTAATGAGAGGTTATGAGAAAATGATAGATTGAAAGACTATGGTCACATTCTCTGATGGTAGAGGGGAGTTGAAAGATGCCACTAGATGGAAGAATGAATGTGACACAATACTGAATGGAATCATGAAGATAGCTTCTGCGGAGAATATAGCATTAGAGGAAGTGAGCGAGCAAAATGAGGAAATGATCAAGATGGAAATCACGATCATGAATGTTGTCGAGGATGCGGATACATATAAGTGTCAGAATTACTTGGAGTACCTCTCTATGACTCATTTGTGGCTAACTAAAACTTAATTAGTCGCTATCTTTTGTTTCAAATTCTATTTTTTCCTATTTCCGAAAGGACGCGTCCTTTCGTATCCTCAATGTATAAATGTCCATTTTGAAAACAATATGAAGGGAGAATTAGATAGAGGATAAAAAAAATGATACAGCAATATACAATTTTTTTTGAGAAGGATGAGACTGGTTGCATATGTAAAATCATGGAAATATCAATGAAAGTTTAATATGACGATGCGATGTTTTCTAGTATCGGTTGTTTATGATCTGTGTTGAAAAGTATTATTGAAGTTGTCTCCGTAATGGTGTTTTTTGGTTATTTGAATTAGTGTAAACAAGTTTTTACCTAGTTCGTCAATGCACATTTGATGCATCTGTATGGTCAATTAATTGTTTCTTTCCAGTAAGGATTAAATTCTCTGAATTGATCATAGTAATTAGGGAATGTCAATTGGATTATTAAGAAGAACTCAATAATTGCAATCTTGCAATTTTATACAAGTTATAAACCATATAAAATGTTAAACAACTTGAAATATCTACCAGAACAAGTAAACTTGTTTTAGATTTCTCTTGACTTTGTGAACCCTATAAGGCACTAGTCTCTCATTTTTTTTGGGTTTCATTCACTATTCTACATCTGTTAACTGAGTTTATTAGGGTTAATTTTGAATATTGATGTACATTTTATACCAAATTTGTTTATTTTGTCCATTTCAATCTGCCATCGTGGACAAATTAGAGCAATAGGAAAAGATTAAAAGTTGAGTCTACTCAAATCAATTAGGTACACCCGCCTAGTTCTAGCAGCACCGAATGAGTAGAAGGTTTAATTGTTTCAAACCTTGTTATGTTACCCTAAAGCATTATGAAAGCTTGGAAAAGTTTCATGGTTCAGACCTACATTTTTGAGAGCTAACAGGTGATAAGGAGGTAGATGGGAGAAAACACCTAATAATTCCTCTAGTGATTCCTTGAAGGAGAAAACATCCAAAGGGATTTCATTAGATTCTACTTTACTCTTAATCAATTCAGGATGAACTAGATCAAGAGGTTCAACTAAAATTATTTTGACACTCCATCGTGGTTTTTTTCTAGATTGTTCAAAAGAACAACCCAACCCCAAGTTACACCTACAAGGCCTAACTTGGATAGGGACTTCAATTCCTTGTTTGATACACCCAAGGCATTTACGCTCATAACCATACTTAGAAACAATTTTGTATCTAGGGTTGTAATGTGTTTGTAAAGCCTAATAAGAAGGTGGATCCACACAAAGAGAATCATTCCACAAAGTAGTATTAAACACATCCACGAACTCACAATAATCCTTCTTATCAGGGCTAAAAATATTAATTTCCTTAGTAGAAGCATGATTATCTTCTTTCATAGGAGAACAATCACTTTCCTTGATAGAATCTTAATTTCTCTTCTCGATGGGAGGATGATCAAAATCCTTAGCAGAGGTAAATGAAACTATCAAAAGGTCAAGGTGGATAGTATCTACCTTTTATTTTCTGATGAAGAATTTAGATAAGTCCAAGGACCCCCAATCATCACCAAGACATGCACTTGATTTAGAAGAAGAAGTGGAAGGGGAAGACTTAGGACTCTTCATTTTAGGCTGACCTTCTTTAGGGGAAACCATCTTAGGGGTAGCCTTTGAAGCAAGTACAACCAAAGACCATGCCAATTCATCAAAAGATAATGGCACAATACAATTTCTAAGAGTGGAAACAACTGAGGTTCGACTAGTGGTTGCAAAATCACAAAGGTGCATAACCTCTGAGTCAACCTTAATTTTAATCACTTCATTATTAGAAAAAATATATATCCAATGATGTAAGGTAGTGGTTATGGCCCCCAAAGCATGAATCCAAGGTCTTGCCAAAATAATATTGTAAGGTAAAGGATTAGGCATCACATAAACCAAGGTGGGTATGATAATGGGTCCTAAACTTAGAGGCAATATTATTGTGCCTAGGGCTTGACAACCAACATTGTCAAATCCACAAATTTATAGAGAAGAAGAATCAATCTTAATCTTAGTTTAATAAATCGATGCCACATACATTGAGAGCCAAACTGGTGTCAACAAGGGAATGTATAATTCTAATATTATTAATGTTAAATATAATCATCAAAGGGTCCACTTGCTTCCATACTTCCGAGGATGGGAGTTCTTGTGGATAGAACATGATATTTGGAAAATCCACACGAATATGAGTCATCAATGCATTAAAATATGTTGACCTAGTAGAAGAGGGAAATTGGATCTTTTGAAAGGATTCTTGATGCATACCTTGATAAATCAGCACAAACTGAAGTAAATCACATAGTGAGATCTTAGCTAGAGTATTACAAAGCTACTCGACAAGATCATAACCACTAAGAGATTTATTCATGGGTTTTGGTCTTGAAGGAAGATTTGGTTGAGAAGGTGGTAAAGAAGTTAGAATAGAAGTAGGTTGAGAAGTAGATTGAGAAGTACATTGATTCAATTTTTTTTATTTTTTTTTGGTATTATATGTATGCCCTATGATATTATAAGCATTTGTAGCATTTAAAAATCTTGTGTAAAGGTTTGATGAGTCCCTAGAGATTGGAACCCTAGGGATATAATGAATTCTCTTAGGAGAGGGGCTAGCCAGAGTTAAGTAAATGATGGGTCTCTTAGGCCTTTGAGGGGCCATGAAGATAGCCACTATCTTTATGAACTTTTCAACTTGTGAAGAAGAAGTAGATGGTTGTGATGAAAAAGTTTGTTTGGGATATCTATGAATAGGAGAATATTCCTCTAAGAATTCATCTAGGGCCTCATCTAACATATCAAAATGTTTCTTAGAAAAAACATTATTATAAACATTAAAACATTACAATAAAAGATCCAACATGATTCATGTCGGGTTCACCAAAAATGTAGAGAAGAGGGATTCACTGCTCCCAAGTCACTAAGGCACTAAAGAGTCTCAGAGGAGTGAACTACACTAAACTACCTAAAACTACCTAATAAGTTGAATAAGATGAAAGAGATTGTAAAATGTATAAAAAAAGGGTTCCACTTGAATGATTACATGTAGACAACTTCAAGGACCAAAAGAGTGGATCACTAAGATTTATGAAATAGAGGGAAGAGCTCTTGGTCAAAGGATGGTAGCATGGGAGTGATACTTCAATTGGGTGAAATGCAGTCCTATGGATACACCAACATCTTGTATGGACAGAGAAATGAACCCTCAGACAAAACTTAAAAGGATCTACTAACTATCGGGAACCTGAGGTCTGTTTAACCTATTAATTTAATAGAAAGTGATAATGTAGATAAATGAAAAGGAAGGAAAGACACTGAATTACAATGGGTACTATGCTTCAAAGCCCTCCACAAAGCTCCACATGAGCAACCTACACACAAGGTGAATGAGGAAAAATATTGGGGTGGTTTTGGGGCTTGCTCAAAACCCCATTTTGGTGTTCCCACCTCCATAGACTACTAGATGAATAGAGAGAAATAGACACCAATTAAAATAGACACAAGAGTGATAAAAGAAAACCTCGCTATAGAATAGAACCTATATCATGAAATAGACACCAAAGTGATAAAATAAAACCCTGTTGTGGATGATAACTCACATAATGAAATAGAGATGCAATAAGTAGTATGCTATCAAATTGACAAGAAGTAACAGAATGTTACCAACAATCTTTGTGTCCCTGTTGGCTTGATAGACACAATATTGAGCACTTGCAAGAGAGCTTAGGCTATTGGAGAGACTTCAATCTAGTATAGGTTCATTGTAGAGACATGATGTAGAAGAGAAGAGAAAGTTGGAGAGAGAGAGAGAGCTCAAGTGAGAAGTGTTGTAAATGAGAATGAAAGAATGAGTTTTTTTTAGCTACATGGGTGGAAAGAGTCATTACTCTCAAAATCCTCCCATGATGACACACATCATGGTCCAAGACTTCCAATATTCCTCATTTGAACTTATGAAAGTATGTGGATGCTAGCATGCTACATTGATTTCCACGCACTATGTAGGTATTCAGCTCATCATTTCATGAGAAATGAGGAGACCAACTATGGTCACTTCATCATTGGTCTTTATGGAGTTGAAATCATGAAATTATGATTCATAAGGTTATTTTCATAAATGTGGCTAGGCACCATAAATACGAGGGTCAAATGCACAAATGTTAAGTTTCCATCAAGTATAATTTTATGACATTACACTGGTTATAATATATTGTGAGTTAATCCTCACTATGGTTTTTCCCTTTCAAGGGGTTTCCATGTAAATTTGGTGTTCAATTGTGTTCTTTGATGTGATGCATGCTTTATATGCTCCTTTATATTACTACAATTTTAATGTGATGGTTTGAATGGATGTTTAAATTGATAAGGTTAATGAATTTTAGTGAATACTGATTCCCCCCATCTAAGTATTTTGGGTGTTCAACAATTGGTATTAGAGCTTGTTCCTTCAATTGGCTTAATTTCTGAGGTAGATCTTGGAGATTGAACACATGAAAACTAGAAGGTATCCTATTCCTCTTAAAGAGATCATACTTGAAGGGTTTATTGAAGAAGATTGTGAAGTTGATATGGAAGGAGAACTCAAATAATCTCTTCATGATCTAGATAAAGCAAAATGTGAGAATAGAGATTGAAAGAGAATATTAAGGATACAAATTAGTGTATCAAAACCTTGAGGCAATAACTCAAGAAAGATAAAGAAATATTCAAAGAAATAAATGAGTAGCCCAATCAATCAAATGAGACAATCACAAGTATAAAAGTGTAAGTTGAAGAAGGAAAAAGAGTTGAAGACTGCTTGAATGCCAAATTGAAAGACAAATCTAAAGAATGTTCAAAACTTGAATAGGAAATTGTGACTTTGAGATCGGATCTAGAGAAAATGAAGATTTAAGAAGACAAATTCAATAAGAGCTCCACCTTGCTTGATGAGATTATTGCAAATAAGAATGCTTCTAAGGAAAAATAAGGATTAGGGTTTGAAAAAGGATAAATTTCAAAGGAAAATTATACTCCAAACAATACTAAAAAAAATGATGAACAAAGGAAGACTAGGGATAAGAAGAGCAATGTTAGAGAGGTTTAGAATTAGAAGACAAATTTTAAAATAGCTCCTATTAGAAAATCTATTGTACAAAGGTATTCATATTTTAATGGTTACTAGTATTCCTGCAATAAATTTGTACATAGATTAGTAGAGTGTAGAAGTAGAATGAATCATAATGTTCAATCACCTTCCGGTCAGTGTTATACATGCAATAGATTTGGTCATAAAGCTGGTGAATGTAGAAGTCAAATGATGAATGGTTACAATAATGTTATGATGTTTCAATCATTTGATGGTTACTGTTATACATGTAATGGATTTGGGCATAAGGATTTTGAATGAAAATCTAGAATGGAAAGAAGTTTGTTTGATGTTGATGTTGATGTTTCAGCTTCATATTCATAGAAAATGCAATAAGCCAAGACACATAGCTAATTTTTGCATAAATAAGATGTGTAACACTCTATTTCATAAAAGAAGAAGACTGATCTAGTGAAGAAGGATGATCTAGTTGAGATGAAGAAGGAAATGAATAATAAATGGAAAAAAAAAGAGAGTGAAGTGAAGAGTGAGTTTGTGCCAACCCCTAGTGCAGATGTTTCCTCTAGAAACTAGATAAAGAGCTTTGGCTTTGGGGGAGTTTTAACATAAAATATTCAATGCCCCTACTAAAGATGTGTTGATATCCTCAACGCACTGGTACATGCATAGATTGACGTGGTTGATCTGTTGGTGTGAAATACCTTTTTGTGAATATTTGCAAAGTAATTGAAGGTGCCTATGATGATAGTGAAAGTTTACTAGCTTTTTGACCTAACTATATAAGCTACAATAAATGATTTTTAGGTCACCAGAAAAGACTTTATGTCATTTCATATATGTTAAAGTTATTCATGATCAAGTATTTGAAGTAAAAAAAAGAGCAAAGATAATTTGAAGTGCTATTTGAAACCCTACTTGTGAAGATTCTACAAGGAATTTGTCATTTTTTTACAAACCCTAGCATTGTGAAGATTCAAGATGTTTACTCCTCAAGTTATTGATGTTTTTTAGTACGGCCAAGACCTGAATTCAAAAAGCTTCCATATAAATCCATGGAGATGGACCCTAAAGGAGCATTTTTTAGGGTTCCATATGGTGTGATGCACACACAGAGGATGTGCAGATGTACATTCATACTAAAATAGAAGATTATGATCTTTTGAAGATGGTGGAATATTGGGAGAAGGTGTTGACTAAAGATGAATTTAAAATAAAACCCAAATATGAGAGCTTAACAGAGAAGAAACTAGATGTATGGAATAACTTTCCCAAATTTTTTTATGAGGATGAATGGGTTAAATATGTGTTGAGCCAAATTCATGAAAAAATCATGTTGTTGGATATGCCACACATGATAAACAAGAAAACTATTAGGGCAATTACTAGGTTGTGCTCAAATGGGCTAGTTCTAAAATTGAAGGTCATAAAGTATGATGTTGTAATGAAGCTCACCAAAGTGAATTTTGATAAGTGTGCCCTAACGATGAATGATATAGATGATCCAACGATTAAGTATGTGTCTATGATGATTGGGTATAAAAAAATTCTATACAAACAAAGATAACTCCATATCGTCCACCATAATCCACAAAACTCAATAGATGGTGAAGGAAGGACTAGACATTGATTTGTTCAAGATCCTAAGACAATAGTTGATGGAGAACCTATAGAAGACCAAAGAATCAAGGTACCCCTTCTATTATGGTTAGTTATATGTTAGTATATTTTAATTTCTTAGAGAAGTTCCTAGAGAAAAGAACATTGTATGGTTAGATAATATTCTAGTTTCTATAAAAATAAGAGATCGTTTGAGAAGGTTAGGAAACCTAGAACCCCTAAAATATATGTTGTGGGGTTTCTTTAATAAATTTTAGGGAAACATGTAAGAGAGGTAAAAAAACTAGCAAGTGTAGTTGAAAATTATAAGAGTGATATAACATTCATGGTTAGTGGAGATTATTGCTTTATGGAAGAATTTGAACCCATAACAATCTGGGTTTCAAATCATGGATATGAGGTAATTGAAGCAGAGCTTACTAGTTTTGCAAAAGTTGTGTTGAGAAAACCAAGAGATTCATTTGTGTATAGATTCAGCACATATGTAGAGATATACAGTTAGGTGAATCTAGAAAAGAAGAAGAAAGATATTGAGGAGAATGTTGAGAAGTTGAAAACTCAGTTGGAAGAGATGGTGAAAACTCCTAAGGGTTCTATAAAGAAATCCAAAGCCACAAATATTACTCCATAGGGTACTCCAAGTACATGAAGGTCACTTAGGACCTCTTCCTCTCTCCTACTATTCCTAAGTCCTCTGAAACAAAACCTACGTGAAGTTCAAAGAATAAAGAAACATCTGGCCTCTCTATGCAATAGATGCCTACAAAGAGGAGAGGAAAAGAAAAGGCCACCAGGGAGAGATACATTAGCTATGAAGATGAGAAATATATAAAATAAGAGCAACCATAGTTAATCTAAAAGAAGAAGGCTCAAGACACTAAGGAAGATAAAAGTGCAAAGAGAACAAAAGTTGATATAGGTGACACTAAAAGTGAAGAAGTAGAGAAAGAAAAGAAAGGGTTTTTTTCAAAGAAGAGAAAAGAGCTCTAAGCTAGGAGTAAAAGAATAATCAACTAAAGGTAAGGGAAATAAGAGGAGAAGATTCCTCCAGTTAGGGAGCATAGTCCTATGAAGTTGGATGTATTGTTCAATAGCATTGCAGAGTTTGGTTTGCTAAAGGAAATTGCTGAAATGTATCCAAATTCAAATGATGAAAACAAGGGAAAAATAGAAGAGGCTATTGCTAAGTATTTGGTAACATTTGATACTAGCCTAGATAAGATAGAAGATCAATTGCTCGATGATATTAAAAATGTATTAATAGAAAGAAGACACAAAGCTATTGAAGAGGATGCAAAGATAAAAGGAATTTTCCTTGGAGAATATTTTTTCTTTATTGACTCAAGAAGGCAAAAACAAGTTATCTAATTTTTACAATGAGAAATTTAGGAAAAAAAAAGAGTTAACACTCTTATGAAAAGAGACAATGAAGATATTTAGAGGATGAAGAAGAAAGAGACACTACAAAAGGTTTAAGATATTTCCAAAGGGTTGGGAGTTCCTCCAGGTAATGAAGAACATATGCAACAAAATACACCCCTCCTGAAAGACAATGTTCCTACTACAAAACATGAGCATGTGCTTATGAA
Organism: Sequoiadendron giganteum; assembly: GCA_007115665.2. NCBI lineage: Eukaryota > Viridiplantae > Streptophyta > Pinopsida > Cupressales > Cupressaceae > Sequoiadendron > Sequoiadendron giganteum. Next base: position 249,585,551 of record CM021109.1, on the reverse strand, counting down.
TGAGAATGTATAGGAATATATGGTGATAGATAAAACCCCTCTAGTTGTGGAGAATATTGTTGTTGAAGAGAAGGAAGATGTCCCAGAGAAGGATGGAACTCAAAATGATTAGAATTTTAGCCCTCTAGATATGGAGAAAGATGCTAAGTAGATATAATAAGATAAAAAGGGAGTCTTGAAGAAGATAGAGGCACAAAAAGAAAAAAATTACCTCCTCTAGATGGTGAGAAGTCTACACAAGAAGAAAAGAATGTTTTTCTAGTGGAGATAAGGAGAAGAGTAAGAAAATAGAAGGAGAAAGTGCTAACATTATTGGTAAACCCTCTAGAGCTTCTAGAGATTCTTTGAAATATTTATTGGACAAGTCGGTTACTTTTAATGAACCGAGTTCATCTCACAATACAACTTATGGAATTTCCATCTTCCAATGGTCATCTAATTGGAGGGATTGGCCAAAAAATGAGTGAAATATTGCAAAGGATTTCCTCCTACACTTTGGGATCTTCAAAACCCGGGAGGGTGATACCACATAATGCACTCATGATCCTTTGTTCCATTTGACTTTCTACATTGTAAATAATAGATAAGCTCTACACATAACTGGTTGAAAATTCAATAGATGCAAAGATTTGATAAATCATTTACATATTAATTGTCTCACCCAGAATTTTAAATAATTAAGTGATTTGAATGTACTTTTTTTTAATGTATTATTTTTGAATGATCAAGAATATTGTAACACAAACAAAAATACTAGAATAGTGCTTTAACCTAGGTATGAAGTCCAATCGAATTTAAACCAATTTCAACAACAACTTAACACTTAGCATTACAGAGCTCCTACAATGCTACATTACAATATTATACTCAGATATTCTGAAACCACAACTCATTAACATATCTTGATACTCAAATCACATAGACCTATGATTTAATCCAATCAATTTAACTAATTATTTGAATTAGGACAAAGATAAAACTACAAATTCATTAGAACACAATGAATACCATTGAAACAACCCTTGATTATTCCATTGATAATTGAAATGATGAATACACTAGGAGAGAATTGGATTTGAAGTTATGTCATTCTTTATATTCAAATAATAGTACTATTATCAAAAAAAAATTATAGAAACAAAAGAATTCTTAACCTAGATGCATACTCAATTATATTCTTTGTATTGACTTTTTACAAAATTGTTCTCTAAGAACAATCAACAACCTATACAATTGGCCCTGAATTCCCTTTTATAAAAACAAGGGAGAAAAACAAGCCTTAGGCCAATGTACACATGTCACTTTTTGATTTGACAATTACAATTACATTTTAAAAGACTATTATATTCGCCAAATCCTGAGGGAAATATCCATATGAGACCAAATTTATTTCCCATTCACTAGTGAAGATATCTCCCACCTTCTAAAAGGCTCTTTAGTCAGTTCAAATATTCTTTTCATGGGTAGCAACATCTTTTCCATGTTCTCCCAAAATTGTAAGACCAAAATCATGAAAACAGGAAGAAGAAAAGGAAAAGCATTTCCACATCAACATCCTATATGTCATCAACTTTGAAATGAGGAAAATACAATATTTAACTTTGGCATAGAAAAGGCCTAATTTTTGTATTGTTTCTAGGCCATGTATTGTATTCCTTATGCTACAACTATCCTTATCAAGATCAAACTTCATTACCACCCTACCGCTAAAGTAGCCTATAAGTCTAGGATATCAACATATCTTTGATTCCATTACTTAAAATCCTCCTCAAATGGCCAATCAAATGAAATAAATTCATCTAAATTTTCCTTGTATGGACCATACTTGATCATTATTTGATTTGAATCTTTGTCAAAGTCCTCAAGAAATGCACTAGTGACGAATAATTTATTCATGATGTCCTTCAATATTGACATTTTGACATCACCTTTCTCACAAATTAATGTGGCATCTATAGCTATGACAAAATCCATATGATCTCTCCACTATTCACAAGTCTTAATAGTTCCATCACCATCCATAATATTTGGCAATAGACCTAGGCCACTCTCTTCAAACTATTTCAATAATGCCTTGACCCTATTTTCTAGTGGATCCACCAATCCTTGATAGTCACCCATTTATTTCACCATTTTTTAAGTTGGTGCAATATTTTTTGGCTTATTTTCATCATGGGTGGATCAAATGACCATGCTCTTCAAGATACTTAGTGTAGGGATCCATGTTTTAATCAATGGGAGGGCAACTGACTTATCCCTCTCAAACATGTTTATTGAGATGAACTTTAAAGAATAATTGGAGTGAACACTCATCATTCTTGTTATTTCCTTTGACAAACAAATATATAGAAAATTTGAAATAATGAATCTATTGTTATCATTATATAATGAAAACAACTCCTCAAACACTTCCATTTTCTCAATCAAATCTTCTCTTGTTACTTCCCTTGGAGGAGGTTTTGCTGAGGTACCTAGCCTCAAACATGCAATTAGTATCTCATCTAGATCATACATAACCACCTTTGTTGATGTTGGAGGAATAGGGGAATGGACAAGAGAGGATGGTTGTTGTTTTAATGGATATGGAGGAGGATAAATCCTTTCTTGTAGGGGTCCATGTGTGTGCATTGATTGAAATTATTCTTTTAACAATGCTAACTCCAACTGTAACTTTGCAACTTGTTTCTACCCTTTATTGTATTCAACCACCATGTCATTGTATCTTTTTTTGAGTGCATCTCTCCCCTTTGTTATGGAATCCATTGTGGCTTTTGTGAATTGAGTCATATTTGTAGATAATGTAGATGCCTCTACTATGGATGTATCAAATACTCTTTTAATTTCCAAGCCCCCTCAAACCTGCAACTGGCTCTGCAACATTTGGTTTAGATTTTTATTTGGGGCTAAGGCCCAAATAGCCAATGTATCCCATTGATCACTGAATGTTGACCCTTGTAGAGATAGTGTCACTTCCTCCCTAGTTGTAGTGATAGGGGCATCATGCCTACTTGCCATGTCAAAAGCAATTGTTGAAGTAAGATTCCATTTTGGTAATTGGAGGACACCACTTTCTTTGACCAGTTCTCTGCCCTCATCTGTTGTTATATCTTTGTATTTTTCCCTTATTTCTTCATGATCCTTTGCCTCTATGATCTCTCTAGGAAACTCAAGATTTATAGTACATTTCATATCAATTCTCTCAACATATTCATCTTTTTGACCTCTCCATACAAACTCCTTAAAATATTGTGTCTTCATGAAAGCATCATCATCCATAAACCTTTCACAAGCCTCTACTTTGACATCATTAGCATCATTTATCCCACCCAAGTCAACTTTACTCAATCTAAGGCTTAGACTTTGTGGAACTATCTCCCTTTAGGGAGAAGGCATACCTTGCCTCATGTCATCCTTAGTGACAATTATTTCCTCATTAGAGTCATTTTTGGGGTAATCCACAAGGCCACTTGATCCAACCTTTTTCTTCTTTGATGGTGGCTCTTTTGGTGGAGATGGTCCTTTAGGTGGTGAATCAAGTTCAATTATTTTAGAATATATGAATGTGGTTGTGAAAGTGGTGGCAATTGTGGTGGAGGAGATTATTCTTTTGACCCCTCTAATTGGATGGGGGTGGCAATTGTTAGCTACTTTTTCACAATGCTCTTTCTCCTAGAAAACACATGCACTTTCTTTGGAGGCTAATATGTTGGACTTTCTTCCAACATGGGGGTTTTCCCCTTATATTTTTCCTCAATATCGACAACCTTTCCTTTATCCTATATCACTCTTTCCTCCTTTAATTTCCCCACAACTTCATCAAAATTCTAAAACATTTTTTCTATTCTCAACATTTCATATTTTATGTAAGGGAGAGCTTGGAATTAAGGATCTTTCTATTAGTTTTCTTTCTCCAATTTTTTGAAAGATATCCATTTCATTTTTCTATCTTCTTGCAATTTAAAATAAAAAATATTTCTTATCACAACCTCAAGGAAATAGAAGTTATGGTAAAACTTCCCCCTCTTACTTTGTCCTTCAACTAGACCATAAAATTTTTTGGATCATGATTATGAGATCTACAATATTTCATTCTCAAAGGCTTAAGTTTTTCCATGATGTTCTTCCATACATTAGTGATCATAACAAAATTTGAAAACATTGTGTAAGAAAGAAAGAAATTTCACTTCCTCATATTAAGCATCATCTTCAACATCTCCAAGTTGCCACATGACATCTAAGAAACTGACCCTCAATTGTACATCTCTTGATAGCACATGAGGTGTTTTTGTTATACCATACACATGGAGGATGGTGGAATCTTGAAATTGAATCACATCTCCCCAATTGTGGTCAATCCCTAGATTAGGTCTCCTCTCCTTAGATCTGAGGAAGTCATGCAATTATATTAGGATTATAGGAAGATTTCGAACCAAAACCCTCTTTAGCTCTGAAGCAAAAATATTTGTAAAGACCACAAAACTTGAGCTCTGATCATCCTTGTCCAAGATGTGAGTCCATGTTTGGATATTCATATCTTTACCATTCTCCTATCTTTTCAATTTCATATCATTACCAAAGAAATTAGCTCCCTTGTACAAGAACATATGCATGAAAAAGGAGTACCACCAGAATCTCAATCTTGTTTCTCCCTTCTTCAAAGCTATTGTTTTCATTTCATGCCCCCCTATGATGACCCATCACTGATATCTAATATGAGTGATCTTCCATGGGTCATCGTCCATGTGTTTCCCTTGAAGTGTTCCAAATTTGACTAAGCCTAGAATTTCAGGTTTTTAGACTGTCCCTTACTTGCTTACCTTTCATTCCTTCTTCATTTCTCCATCACTCCTTCCTTTCCTTGTTTTCTTCTAATTATTTTGGCTTTTGACCTTCCGCCTTACCTATTACCCTTTATTGATTTCTCTCTTCCTTCATTTTTTTCTCTTCTTCTATCAAATTTTTGGGGTTGTCCTTCGGCCTTCCCCTTTACTTTCTTCTTTCCCTTCATCGATCATCACTCAATGTCCCAATCCCCAATCTCCAAGGGTCTAATGTTATCACTTGGTCTCATCTTCTTTGAGCCTTCCTTTCTCTTTTTCAGCCTTTGACCTTCAGTCCTCCCTCTTCCCTCTTCCCTTTCCTCTTCCTTACACTTTTCTTCTTCGGCCTTTGGCCCTTGGCCTTCAGCCCTTGACCTTTAGCATTCACTCTTACCACTGACCTCCTACCTTCTTTAGGTAAGAGGTAAGGCTTTGGCCTGACCTCTGACCTCTAACGGTCCGAGGTCTGACCTCTAAAGCCTTCCTTTTCACTTTCTTCCTTCTTCCAACCACCCTTTCTTGAAGGATTTCTCTAAATTTGACTATGTCGAATGAATTCAACCTTATGGGGTAAGGCTTCCTCCTTACCTCTAACTTTTAGAGGTAATCCTTCCCTCTTACTCCCGATCTCTCCTTTCTTCTTTGTGATTCTTTGCTCCTCCCTTCTTCTTTGCATGCGAGTGAAGCACAACCTCTGATCACTAACACCAGTGTGTTTGAAGCAAGAATCAAGTATGAAGTAAGGTCGACACCCGACCATCGAAATCCCGACTATCGATGCCCAAAAAACACATTTTTGGGGCTTCAAACCATTTCTTTTATGCTTGTAAAGGCTATTTTTTAGGCTCGATGCCTTGATGATCCAGTATTAGCATGGTTTTTTTTACCAAATACCATTAATACACACCAAATCCTAGTGACTGAGCTTGAATTTTAGGGTTCGAGGATGACTTTAATAAATTTTGGTGAATTTTCCTAGTGGATTTGTTGGTGCCATGCCCATTCAATGCTGCTACTTCATTATTTATGACAACCATGCTCAAATTGCAGATTTAGTGGAGGATTTTGCATGAATTTTCTTGTAAATCATCATGGCAAGGTGGATGGAATTCTATCTATGTCTACTCTAGGTCCTTCTTGGTGCATTTTTCATAGCAGGTATGGCATCCATGGCTCTTCTTGGCACAAATTTTTGGGCATGATTTTTTTTGGGAAAATCTCATGCTTCTTGATCAAATTTGTAACCCTAGCTAGGTTAGGGTTAGTTATTATTCATCTCAATTATGCCTAAACTATAAAGGAAACACTTGAATATTTTTTGGTGGTTTTTCTTTTCAGCTTCTCTCACAGTTTTCTTTTGCAGACCTCACATCTTGCATTCTGCCATTGTAAATCTTGGCTTTTATGCCTAATATCAATAAAATATTACTATTATAATAGGTATTTCTTGCATGTTCTAATAAAAATATCTTACCTTCATGTTTGAATGCTTGTTTTAACTTATTCTTGATATTTTGTGCAATCTAAAGCAAAGAAGAAACATATTTCTATCTTCGTGCATCACCTTCTTTCATTTTATGTTATAGTTTTATCCCTTTTCCTTGGTGAGTTTTTAGATTAGATTAGTGATAGGGTTTTCATTATGCTAGGTTAGACCATCACAATTAATGAATTTGTTGGTAGAGTGAATATTCAATTTTAAAAATAGATAAATTTAATTATGTTGGGAAAAATTGAACATATAAGTTTAATGAAGTTGACATCAATGTTGTTTAATTTTATTATTTTAAGGGAAAGAAGATTTGATGATACATTAAATTAACTTGTGCTATTTCAAAATATATATATAATTATATATATAGTTATTATTTAATATTTCAATCAAGCTAAAATCAACACAATGGGTCATAACCAAAACTCCCATCCAATAAGCTACATGACCTTTCCCAAGGGAATGAAACCTCTTAGATGTTCCAGGAGCGTTGGAGCGAATGTGCATTGCTTCCAAATATATTGTGTTGTGTTGATATCAGTAATTGTTATCAAATAGTTTGCCCATTAAGATTGATATTTTGATAGAAAAAAAATTATAAAGTTATTATCCACGAAAAGGCATGATTATCATTTCTATTTTAGATGTCAATGTTTCATAAGATTGGTATTTCATTTGTCAAATTTACAATGCACATACTAATCATCAAAATATTCTGAGTTGTTAATATAGTTGGGAATGTGAATGATTAACAATATCCTTCCATTTTGAAATGTTTTTTTATTTAATTACTAAATTCTACAAATAGAAGTTCTTGAGTAAGAAACATTATTTATTTAGTTTAGTGTGGAGAATGATGATGATTCAAAATAATACCTTACACATATTGAATCTATTCCTTACAATGTTATTAATGATTAAGCATTCATAATAGTGCATAGTTGTCAAATTGTTATCCATTATCTTGGATGTAGTATTTTGTGATTGGTCTTGATTAAATATAGACCTAGCAGTACAAATGGAATAGATGCAAGAATAATATCACATTTAGATAAATTGTAGTAATTAAGTAAATTCAATGATAAATTAGGCACAATTGTTATTGTTACCCAATTTCACTATTATCTCAATCAGGGAGAGCTCTCAAAGTTTTCAAATGAAAAAGTAGGGTTAATTTTAATGCTGCTATATTTCATTCATGTGTATAACAAAAAAATTAGAAGATTACATAACTGAACTAAATTTATGCTTTTTGCATACAATTTAAGAATGATTGTACAAATATTTTTAGAAAAGGTAAATCTTTATTGACAATATAAATGTGTACGGTCTCACACAAGCTATGAGACTAATTTATTTAATGCAAATAAAAGAAAAGATTATACATTTATAGAAAGAAAAGGAAATAAATGCACATATGGTGAAAGGTGACTCATCATTGCTTGAATGACGAGTCATGGTCTTGGTCGAGTTGCCTTGTGTCATCCTTCTACTTGTCTTGCATCTAGCTTTTTCTCCCTTGTTGCTCCTAGTTGCCTGCATCTAAAAGAGAGAGTGTTGTTAGAGCAATGAAAGGTCACTAATCCATATATTCACATGCATCTATAAACATACAATCTAATCCTCATGTGCACCAAAATAGTTAGCATCATTTGGATGTTCAAGAAAACAACAGGGTTGTCAAACACATCCACCATATGCACATATTTTTCTAACATATTTTCTTCTTGTGCAAGTATAGGGAAAATTATGTTGTGGTTTTATTTCATCTGATTACAACATGTGGGTTAAAATGTGGCTCCCACGAGGGTAGAGCCCAACATGTTTCCCTCTTATGTTTAGAGGGATGTACTTGCATATGAATATCATTACTGAAGAGGCGAATATGCATATGCTAAATCATCTATCCTTATTTCTTGAGGATTCTCTCAAGATATGTCAGAAGAGTCTTAGGTAGAGGTGAGAAATTCAAAGGACAGTATGCAGTATAGTGAACTGTGAATTGCATTCTATTGAAATATAGTCCTTAATTGAGTAGAAGTACAGTCAAATGAGAGATCACTACAATTATCCAATTTTTTGAGTTTTTGATTCAATACAAAGGTAATTTTATTTATGGAGACATCATTACCAATAGCCTATATCAATATGAAAGCTTCTATAAAAGAGAGATGAAAATAGTATTATTTTTATATAAAAGGGAATGCAAGAACAAAGGATCAAAGTTTAGTAGTGTTTTAAAGCTAAAAGTGTGATTGATATTTAAATACAATGCCACTGTCACAAAATGGAGCAAGAGATAACCTCTCCTTTATGGAGCATTTGTGTTATCAATTGCTACAGTAGTAATAGTTATCATTCATGCATCAAAGAACAAGAATGAGGGTTTAAGAGTACAGTGTTCATAAAAGCAGTGATTGTCAAAGGTAGTTTAAACAACATAGTGAAAGGATAAAGGAAACATTTTGGTCTTCATAATGGTGAAATCATGGCAAATGTCTTGCTACAGGGAAATACGAATGATGGTAGTCCTAACATTCAAGATACAGAAGGGTAGTCTCAAGAAAAAATATGGTTTACTATACATGTACAATGCTAATTCATGGAGACAGTCTCTTTAAATGATATCGTAAATTAGCATGAATAGAAGTGAAAAAACAAAATAGTAAATGAAACATTTTATCTCAAAATACATCACAAGAAATATCAAACCCTCAAAACTGAAAGTGAGAAAACCAGAAGGTTTGAGTGTTTAGATCTTTTGATATCTATAGTATATATGGTTGTGGCCATAAGAATGTGTAATGCTTTGTATTCTGTAATCAAAAGAGTAACATATGGAAGAAAACTGAGTCTCTCTTAAAATGCCATGAAATGCTAAATAATTTTTACAAGTAATGCATGAAGTTTCTTAAGGGAGATACAAGTGTGTGCTTATTGAGTGTGATACATTCTTCAAAAAATACATATGAAAATAAATGGCTACAATAGTGGAAGCTTCACCCAAAAAATTGGAAACCCAGATTCAAGTAGGGTTTTGAGCATAGTGGAAGTGCCATAGGCCGATTCATGGCCATATTTTTAGGTGAGAAAAAGACAAAATGGAAATAAAATGTGTTGAGGAGCTTAGTGAAGGGAATTTTCTTTTTGTATTTTTAGAAGAGGATTTTAAACAAAAGATATAGAGACCCATTTGGGGGTGTCTCAAGTTTACAAATGTAGATGCAAAATGCAAGTCCAATGGAGTGACCGCAATTTTTTTTAATAACCCATATGCAGTTTTTGACTCTTGAAGAAAAATGTGGCCATAGTTATAAAAGAAAGAAGGAAAGAGAATACATGAAAAACCCTCAATATCAAATGGAATGAGATCATGCCTAGAATGGAGTTTTCTTATTTTCTTTCAAAAGAAATGCTAGAGAAAACAAGGTAGTCTGAAGCATATATGAACATGACCATTTTAAAAAAATCACTGTACATTTTGCAAGAAAGTAATTTATGAAGGAGAAAATGAAATATACATAAGCTAAAAGGGCCATGGTCATTAGTTGATTTATAAACCCAGAGAGAAGAATGTGGAGATTTCATTCATTTTTGTATGAAGATTGCTTACCTAGCTAGTGTTCTTTTTCTTCTCCAACTTTCCTATCAGAAAAAAAAATTCCCAAGGCTCGGAAAGAGGTCTCCATGGCGGTCAGAGAAGGAGAGAAACATAGAGAAATGAAACAAGTGAGAAGAAATGAGGAGAATCTATAGGGTATTGTGGCCTAAGAGGCCAAAATCATTGAAAAAATGAAGCTTTTTATTCTTTTTTGCTTCAAAAATGGTTTACCAGTGTTGTATTGAGGAGATCTACAAGGAAATGCATAGAGAGAAGTTCTATATCTCTCAAAAATCCTCCATGAAAAACCTTCTACAGTGCCCTCGTGAAACCCTTGTCGGCGGTTGAAGGTTTCTTCCAGAAGGCTTGAAGACCAAATGAAATGCTAACATCTTTGGTGTTGTTTTTTATTTTAGGGTTTCTTACCCTAGAATTGTTGATGGCATTTTTGCCATGTTATTTTTGAAATAAATACATAGAGTCTAATGTGCATTGAGGGATAACACTTATGTTTTATGCCTTAGTTTTATAAACTTGCATATGCCAAGGTTCCCATTTGACTTTGTAAATATTTCCTTTGTCCCTTATGGCCGAGTATTGGCCTTTTGAATTTTGCAACATTTTTGAAAATGTAAAGCATTTAACTTAGGTGATAATTTATTAATCACGTAAGTGTAAATGTTATTTTAATGCAAAATGAAATGATAGAACTTTCAATGTATGAGGACTATGTGATATGCTTGAATTTATCATTTGCAAGCATCTAGGGGAGTTAATGGAAGTTGGAAAACATATGCCAAAGATATAGGACTTGTTTTTGACTCAATTGTGAACATTGGAGGGCATCTTGGAGCATTTTTTTTGCTTTCCTTTATGTTTGACTTGGTCAAACTTGACTCTTTCAAGCATAATGAAGTCTTTTGGTGATGGATTTGCATGCTAAATTTGGTGCTTTTTGTTGGATCCGACCCCAACTATTTCTAGAACCTATTTTGGTGGGTTTTTGGAGGGATATGTTGAGTATAGTCACTTGAGAGGCTCTTTTATAGTTAGTTTTTGCTATGTACTTTTCTGCCTAGTGACTACTTACAGTCCTTTGGAGATTACAACATGCTTTGTAACTCTTTTGGGATATAAAATATAGATAACACCTTGGATACTATTGATTTGAGTTTTTACCTTCTTATTCTTGTGGTATTGTGCATTACCAAGTGATTGATCAAGTTACTTGTGAGGTATTTAAATCTCCTTGTAGTTTTGTCTCATGTTTTCATGCCTTTTCTATAAAAGTATGTTTATGGAGGTTGCAAGTTGTGTTTAAAAGTTGCATATATCTTTTAGATTATGAAAGTGTTTTCCTTTATAAAATTAAATGCATTCAAACCTTCTTGTGAAATGTTTATGCATGAGCCTATAGTAATAAGTTGTGCAAATCGGTTTCTATCATTAGTGGTTAAGTGTATGCAAGTCTGAACTTTCGTAGTCCTTGTTAGTTTGGTGTATCACCCATCATTTTCAGTTTCAATATTTTTTTCATTTCAAGCTTTCCTTCTCTTTTCTCTGCAAGTCTAGTATTTTTAGGTGATAACCAGCTAGGAGCCAACCTCATCTAGAGATTCAATCCAATTTTTAGGTGACCCACAACCTAGGAATGTTTCCATGTTTTCTTTGAAGTGCTAAGTTTTGTGACTTAGCTAGGGTGTAATTTCAGTAGATAACAGTTCCTTAGACAATATACAAAATCTTACCTTTTGGAATTATTATCAAACTTTATCTTGATTTATTTTATTATTACCAATTAAACAAGTTAGACTACTATCTTGATTATCATTTATAAAGGTTGTTAATAGATATATAACATATCATTATCATATTGTTGTTATCACTCGCATGATCTTAGATATATTTCATACATTATTAATCAAGTTAGTAATGCTTAGTTTTATATTATTGAGTTATTAAGTCTAAGCATTATTTTGTTTATGGATGGCATGAATTTGGCTTTGAAATAATATTTAGTTGTTAATCATTATCATGTCATATTGTAGTTCCCATTTGAAATGCATTAATACAAATCCTTGTTGCGGTTATTCATTAGTCTATGGTATGATAATTATTTAATGGAAGGGTGTAGATAATTGAATAGTATTCTTGTGAAATAGTGTTATTAGTATTTCTTACAGTGTTATAACCTTCAAATTAGGGGTATGATGTATTTGAGTAGGGAATTGAGTTTAGTGTGTATAAACATTATTGGGATTATGTTGTGACAAAGTAAAGTTGACCCCAAGGGAAGATACCCTCATTGTAAGTAACCCAGTATGAAATGTGAAAAGTCAAACTATGATTCCTCTGTGAATTATATATGTAGGAAAAGCCATCAGAGATGAGCCCCTGAGGAATTAGGTCTGGCCCCTAGGGTTTGCTCTCTTTTCTTTACTTTGAGTTAACATTGATGCATTGTATTGACATTGCTTGTGACTTGATGGTGTCTTCTTATTATGAATGAGTTTGTAGGACAATATATCTTGATAGTGTGAATTATATGCCCCCACTTGAAACCCTACTCGGATTGCCTAATCATTTTAGTTACTTAACTAAATATTATAATCTATGTTTGGTTAGATGTTGTTATGCTTTTTATGAATTGTGTGCTTTGGAAACAAAATTGTCTGAGTTAGTCATGTGTTGTAATCAAAATTTGAAATTTTTGTTTTTTCCATAACTGTATTTTGAGTGTTAAATTTAGGGCATTACAAGGCATGTACTATGATATCACACCATCCTTTTGTTTGTAGAGGCTTGGTTTGTTATCTTCTTAGCTCTGTGACACCGCAAAATGGTGACACACATCCAAATATTTTAGAAGGCTAAATTCCTTTTTCAAATGGATTTTTTATGTCATTGAACCTTAAGTTGTTAATTTATCATATGCTAAATTATATCGCAAGATCTTAGGATTTCACAACACTATGGTGACACCAATCTTTCACTCCTATGAAATAGTGAGATGGTGACAAGTGTTGGCAATTCTTATATTTCCAAGTGTATATTATTGTTCTTTCCTCCCTCTGTGAGTCATTGATACATTGACACCTATCCACATAATGACACCTATCCACCTTTACAAATAACTACCCACTCCATAGCACATGTGGCACCTTCTCACTTCCTCATACTAACATTTAGACAATATTTTAATATGTGGGCTTACAAGCGCTAATCAAAATATTGAAAACATACGAAAAACAACCCTATTTGCATTGGAAGCTCTTAAATTTTTGTCAACTCGAGAAGCTCAAACCTACCATGCCCTTAAAGACCTCACATCTTTATAATCCAAACCAAACAAATAATTCCTACCACTCAAAAATTATAACATACCATTGGTCGAAACAACACCTAGAAACACCCTTTTTAAGCACTTTACATTAATACCTCATAATCATTATAAATAATTAAAAATTATTAGAAAACGTACTAAACAACCCTCATGCAGTACAAAAAACAAAAAGATAAGAATAAATTAATAATAAAAACCACTTGATACTGCACAACACAACTAAAAAATCCTTTTTAATTTTCCAAAAGTATATGCCTCCCTTGAAGTATGTGAAGGTTGAAAAAATGACTCAAACCTTCATAACCTATCACATCCTCGATAAATGCCCTTTAAAAAATGTTTTGTTAAATTTGTTGTATCTTGTCCTCTCAAAACATAACCAAACCCACAAATTTCACTCCCACAAAAAATTCGCCAATGTCATTCGCTAAAAGGCACACAGATTATTCACCCCATTAAGAGATTTGAAAATGATAGTTCCTACCTATCGACATGTACTAAAAAATCAATTTAATGATTGTTTCTTGACCTAAAATTTGGGTGATGGTTCAAATTGGATAGCGACATGGCTATCTGCCCATGGAATTTTAGAATCAATTTTTTTGTGCAGCCTTGGGAGCGACCTTTTGAAAATAGCCTCTCTCAAGAGGATCTCAGCCTATTATTTAAGATAGATTGCATGAGAGCAGAGGATTCAGTTTGGTTGGTGCTTGGTGTGGAGGTCACTCGCCCAAGAGCTCGCCGGTTACTATTCCCATCCCAAGTTCTGTCTATCTTCCTATCTAATTCTATGGATTTGCTTCAATCCTTGCAGGAACTAGAGACAATTGTTGAAAAATTTGTGAATCCCCAGTTTTTAGATAAGAATGATTTACTATATGTGGTGCAAGATTATAATTTATTTGAAGGGGAGGGTTATATTGTAGGTTTGTTTCCTTGTGAATATCTTAAGATGCATTCAAGGTTTGAAGAAATTTTTGAAGCCATAAGACTGGCTCTCTAGTATAGGAAAGACTATCTACTTTTTAGAGCCTTAAAAAAGCATTGCAAAAAGGTGTGTGTGTCTATGGACATTGACATCAAAGAAAAATTTTATGTTATCTCTCATCTTCGTGATCATGTGCAGCATCCACCACTTAGCTCTATTATAGGTTCAAGGGCAAAAGTTCTCTATACTCCTAGTGTTCAAGCTTCAGGTGAAGCAGAAAGCTCCAAAGCTGTGTCTCAGAGTTTACTTGCAAGGGCCTATATTGATACTGAGGATCAAACAGAAAAGGAGATTGTTCCTTTTTTTGGGTATGATTTATTTACCAAAGAAACAACTCACGATGGTTGAATTGCAGCCCAAGAAGGGCAATCTGAAGCGTAGGATGAGAATTCACTGTGCACAGAGCATATGGAGGAGTAATTGGGGCAGTGCGTATGGGAACTTTTTTGGCTTTTGGCAATCGATAATGTTGCTACTTGCTGAAATAAACTTGGGCATGACTGTTTCATTTTGTAGAGGCTGGTTATGTTGAAAATTATGCCTCCTTAGCCAATTTTTGTATCGAATATGTCATTTGGGAAAAAAGAATAGGTTGGTGGCACTGTAACCAGTTAATTTTTGTAAATTTTGATATGGGTCCCCATCATGGGGTGAAACTGTAAAACTTTGTGGGAGAATTTTGTAATCTATCGAATGGCCTCGGGTCAAACATTTTGTAATGATATGGGCTATAATTGGAGGTTTTCTTCTTGGTTCTTTCCTGCCGGTATGCCCCTCAAACCAGGATGTACAAAAATCTATTTACATATCTATTAATATATTATAGTGGCTAATCCACTTTTTCTTTAAAAAAAAAGTTGGCTGACTTCATCTCTTTTTGGAACCCTAATTATCATTTATCAAATGAAACTAGTTTTTTTTTTATCTTATTTTCTTCACCAAGGAAACTCACCATGGTGGAAACAAAGCAAAGGATAAAGGCAAAGTAAGGTTTGACCACCTTTCCAAGCCAAAGGTATTTCCCCCTCTCCCTACCTACTTGGGTTCATATATATCTATGTTATCTATTTATAAAAAAAATAATGAACAACCAGATTGTCCCTTGTAGATGATTTTGAAGATATTGGATGCCATGGTTAGTGGTTGAAACTACAATTACATGCATATTTTAAGGAGATTGGTAATATTTTGTAAAATTTCTCCCATAAATAATCATGAATATCATAATAATGTTGTTGAAATAGGTGTTTCTTGCTCTCCTGCTAGTGGTTCTAAACCTCCTACTGCTTGCATGGTTCCCTTTAATATTGGCAATTCTAGATTAGCAGATTAAAAACCTACCTCTATTGGTAGTTAACCCTCAAGTGCTAGCTTTCCCTCTCAAGAGGATTAATTTCCCCTCAAGAGGTTGTGGAATCCTACTCTATAGGGGTCACATCCTTTCTAAAGGTCATGTCTTCCTTCTAGTTGCCACTTCAACAATGGCTCTAATAATATTTCATTTTATTTTCTTTAGTTTCCTATTAAAGTTTTGTTTCTCTATTATTTTTCTGAAAGAAGATAAATTAAAAGGGTTTGCACTTGGATGAAAACCACAAGGAAGAAAATATAAATAGTGTCTACACCACTCATTTATACATTTTGGCAATCATGAGCCGATATGAGTTACTTAGTGACCCCTCTGTAAGCTTAAATCTCTATTATATTTCTTTTCCCTTATTGCTTCAGAAAATAACATAGCACAAAGTAAACTATGCATACCCTTTTGAAATTCATGTATCTCTTTGTAAAGATAACTGGTACTAATGTAGGTGAATGAATTCTCTTGAAATAAATATTTACCATACTATTTGTTTATTTCTACAACTCATGTCAAGAAATTAAACTTAAATTCAAATACACTTGATCTATTTTTCTACCCAACTATATATAGAACAAAACTATGAATTCGCATCAATTTAGATATATGAAGAAAACACACAAATATCTCATATAAAATTCATTCATTACTACCATAATTCAACCCATAAATTTATTTAAGTTCAATATATATTTTTTCCAACACAATAAAAAAATTCCATCAAACATATGACTGCAGTAATGGAAATTTCTCTTACTTGCAACATTGATACAATTAAAGGATTAACATAAAAAACTTAAACATGTTTCTTATTTTTAATCCAAACCATGAGAATTTAAATTATGATTTTCTTACAATCTCATGCATAGAACTATTAACTTTGGCAATCCATACAATTTTACCATGCATTTCATGTATTTCATTTTCACACTCATATATATACATATCTACTTTGTTTCTCCTTCGTTCTCTTTGAACTTGAACAAATAGTAATTGGGTTCTCTCCAAACTTGTAATATTTTTAGTCTATCCAACCTACACATAAACACCAAAACAAATTTTCCACGGGTTAGTAGTATGCTCATATCCTATCCATAGACCTACAATTAGGTCACCCTTGAGCTAGGAGATCCTACAAGGAACCAAGTACACTAAAAACCACACATAATGTAATCTATTTAAAACTATATAAACACAAAATCATCCCCACCCAAGGCTTTATACACACTTAAAACCCCAATAAGGTTCACAATGGGGGAGAGAGTGGACAACTCTCCAATTGGAAAGACACAAATTATACATCCCATTAAACCCCTTTTTCATCAAAAAATGTCTTCATCTCCAAATTTCTTTCTAGCACAAATCACAAACCACCAAACCAAAGGGTACTCGTACCCACACATATCATCTCCTTTTCTAAGGAGGAATTTACTTCCCAAGGAGGTTCCCACCCCTCTCCCCACACACTAAGGTTTCTCTTCTCATAGAGTGGGCTTGATCTTCACAACTCACATCCATAACAATACACACCATCATCATGCTCAAAGAAATATAAAAAATACAACATTCACAACACATAATGTTCACACAATTTCCTTTAAGCATAATAAAACATAAGATAAGAAGGATATGTGAAGGATCATGATGGGCCAAAAAGTGGCGATATGTAAGTGATATGATGGCCCATGTGGCTGACGACTTTTTTTAACCCAAAATTGATTAAACGAAAAGGATTTTTAAAGGAGATTCTCAGCTTTCCACCAATATAAATTATGCTTTACTTTGAATTTAATAAATATTTATTATTCATTTTCTATTTGAATTATGACTAAAGTCTTGATTGATAGGATGATTGAAAAACATCTATAGCTTTCAAACGGTAACACATTTTTTGAATCCAGAACATGTGTTACATTCTATGCTTCACATACTATAGGATTGAAAAAACAAAAATTGAATTTCATGAAGTTTTGACCAAGTTAAGGTGGTCAGACATACGGGTTTTTATATTTTTTAAAAGTTGTAATAAAACATTCATAATTAATTATTTACTTGAAAAAAATTACAAAAAAATATGCATCACATCAGGATATGACTCCTCTACTTATATCTAAAATCTTATAGAAAATATTATCATTTTATTGTGGTTAGGGTGGTCAGACAAACACCTACTTCTTATTTTTTCCCTGAAATTTAAGTACTACTGCATTGAAATTTCAAATTTCACTAGATAGATTTTTTTTTAAATAAACCTATTAGTTTAGAAACTAAATTCAATTTGCTACATATTCTATTCTTACATATTTTTGAAATAATATAGATAACTTATTCAAATTTTTACTTCAAGTTGCCTAACTCTGATTTTCTGAATTTTCACCGCCACTTAAGGGCCTATTTTTTCCATGATGATCCTGCACATACCCAGAAGGATTACCTCAACATTTGAACAATGGTGTAAAATGAGTTGAAAAGTAGCTCAACTCCAACTTCCTCAAATTCCCTTCCCAATCCAAGAAAGAAGAGCTCCAAAGGAAACCTCCACCATTCAAAAAAAATCTCTAAAAAGAATAAGAAGCCCCTCCAATTCTTCCAATGGGAGATAAATAGGAATTCCAAGTTGAATCCATTGAATGAGAATGTGAGAAGTGTCACTCTCTTCATTCATACATTTTTTTTAAATCCCCACAAGTGCTCCCACTTGAGTGGGAGATTTTTGGGGAGATGAGAGGATTTAGAATGTGCTCCACTCCAACAAGGAAGTCCCCTTACCATTAAGACAAGGAAGATGAAGTTTTAATACTTCACCACTTGATACCTTTATAATAAATGAGATTATAGGACTAACACTCAACTCCTCTCCAAAAATTTCACTATCCCCACCACTCTAAACACATAAGTTCAACACATCACCAAATTAAATGCATTATATACGATTCTTTAGCCCCTCCATATGGACTAGGGTCTTGACATAAAATTGAAATGCATAGGGTTCCCCAAGGGGGGTATTAAATTTCCATTAGCCATGGAAGTCATATCTGCACACTCACATACACACATCAGTATGTTAAAAAATTATCATAATTGAAGCAACATAAATTCAACAAGAAATTTCACACATATGTCCATAATTCAAAAAGTTAAACACAAAACCACAATTATAAAATCTTATCCAATTTTAAATTAAATAAAATCTTCAAGACTTAATATCATCATAATGTAGTAAATAATTTCTATTTAATTCATATAAGATAATTCAGATCACAATGATTAATCTAGTCTAAGACACCGAATCATTTTAGGATATTATTTCCTGTCAATAAGCTAACATCACAGTCACAATTTTTTTCTTAAACGCATAAGACTAAAAAACATAGTTTAGTTATTTTACATGGTGCATTTAATATGATTACAATCAAAATCTAATACCTAACCTATTATCTACATCATCACTAACATACAAGGTGTCGTGGGGGGTATCCACATGATCAAGACTAAAATAATGTAACATTGATGTTGGTCTAAGAGTGGGCCTCACAACACGATACAAGACACATAGATTTATTAGGCTTAAGGTGTTGAGGTATATTTATCATTATGAGGCCAATTTTTTGTTGAATTTTATCACTATCTCATTGATGCTCTTTTTTGATGGTGGCAAGCATGTGGATAACAAACTTTGGGTCAATCATATCCCCTTACTATATTTTGAAGACATTTGTAAATTCTTCCCAAGAAGAAATGGTCTCATTCAAAATATTCTTGAACTATTCTCTTGCATTATTTTTTAAAGAATGCAAAATAGCTTCATCATCACATCATTGTCCTTAGTTTCATACTCATTCATTAATATAAATAAATTAACTGAGGTGCTCTTCTCATTATTGCATTGTTTCCTTAGAATTTTGTAACCTTCTCTCTAATATCATTTGGGATTAGATATGGGTTGTTCAATATGCCATAAAATTAAGATTCCTATATCTTTCAACTCCTAAATGTAACTAAAAAGGTGTAAAAATTTGACCCTATCTCCTACGATTGTTCCCCATATTCTATCATGCTTTTTGTTCTTGTATTTTTTTCTAGTTTTGTGGTATGTTGTGTAGTTGATTGTTAGGAATGTTTTATGTATTGTGGTGTTTTCCTACTTGATAATGAGTAGATTATGCACGAACCTAAGTTAAACGATTAATTTTGTATTTGTTAATTAACATCATATAAATTTTGATCAAATTGGGATATTTTAGAACTCGTATGTGAAATTTTTTTCTAGTCAACTTGGTGAGCACTCATGCCTTGATAAGGCATGTCATTTGTTCATGTATCTATGTTTTCAAATTTTCTTCTACCTATTTACCCATTGCAATATTATTTTTCCTTACATCATATTCATCAAAATTATATCTTCTCCTTCTGATAAGTTGATCAATTGAAACATTAGAAATGTATTGGTATTGGTCCCTTAGGTCCATAAAGGAATTGCATCTGCTTGAGGTTCTTACTTACTCTTGGGTTTTTATACCCTGAAGAGCCAAATATATCCCTTATCTTCCTCTTAGCAAATTGATTCCTTAAATTTCTTGCATGACCTCCTTGTATAGGCTAATCATTTCATTACCTTCTTCTATCCATGGTAATGATAATTTTGAATAATTACCCCCTATATATGAGATAATATTTTACTAAATAAAATTACTTTTGAAAACTAAATAAATAAATAAAAATATAAGTCTTTAAAAATTTCCAATAATTTTTAGATGTTTAATAATTGTGTGAGGGGAATAATGTTAGATCGAGAACAAGATCAAACATGCTTGAAACAATAGTTTGAACTAAGATCAAACATATTAATCTAAGATATAATTCTACACATACAAAACTAAACTAAGATATTTGAACATACATTAAATAATCTATGATTACTGAATTGAATGTACAAAAGAAGAACAGTGTTACCATCCCATAGTGGAGTGTATTCGCCTGATGTTGGGTTGTTCTTATCACCACGAAGCCTCCAAAGTTTGTTTGAAAAATATTGATGAGTGGTTGCTTTGGTTGGTTGATCAAAGAGATGAGGTTGAAGCACTAACAATGGTGGTTGTGAATGTCAACAGTACTTCGTTGTGCAAATAATGTTGATTCTATGATCCTTATTTGTGAGGAAAGGGGTTTGTTATTTAGAAAATAAGATTTGAAATAGATGATCAGGATCGTGTTGAAGAATATCCAGATCAATGGTCTGAGTGTGTTGAGAGGATTTAGACATGAGAAGATTGTGCAAATTTGATTGCACAATTTGGGTGATTGAGAAATAGATTGGCTAGTCAGGGATTAGATTGATCTGTTAGGATTTTAGATTGATCAGTCAGGATTTAGATGGCTTAGTTAGCAATTGATGGCTTAGTTAGGAATTTGATTGATTAGTTAACAACTTAGATTGCTCAGTTAGCAATTTATATTGATTAGTTAACAACTTAGATTGATTAGTTAACAATTTAGATTGCTCAATTAACAATTTAGATTGATTAGTTAACAACTTAGATTGATTAGTTAACAAGCATAATTTGCTCAATCAGAAAGTGGGTGAGGAATATGAATTAATTGATTTAATTAATTAATTCCTTTTTGGAGTTCAACGTGCAAATCAAGTTTGAATTTTGCAAACAAAGTTGCATTAGCTTGATTTGATTTTTGATAATTGATTTGAATAGTTTGATTTAATGATTTAAATTTTGGAGGGAAAGTGTCGTAATTAAATTATTATTTAATAATTTAATCAACTTAGGGGAATAAGGTGATTTAGTGATGTAATTAAACAATTGGCATTATTTAATCAATCAGGACAAAATAAAGTGAGATTGGGACTTCATTAAATAAGTTTAATTTATCTAATTTCTCAAAATGATGAAACATGAATTAATCAAATAATGTTGTTTTATTTAATTAATAGCAGAATTAGGGTTTTTGGGACTTTATTGAATAAATGGAATTTATTTAATTTGTTAGAAATGATGAAAAAGTGAATTAATTAAATAATGTTTTATTATTCAATTAATAGAGGAACCAAGGTTTTTGATGTCATTTCAATGTGATGTGATGTTTCAAGATGTTACGGGATGATTTCAAGATGTTGTGGGATGATTCTAAGATGTTATTAGACATTACAGGATGATTCTGAGATGTTTCGAGTCATTCTGATGTAATTTCAAGATGTTTCAAGTCATTTCAAGATGATTCTGAGATGTTATGAGTCATTCCAAGGAAATTTTGAGTTATTTCAAGATGTTTTGAGTCATTTTGGGATGATTCCAAGATGTTACGGGATGTTTCGAGATGATTTTGAGTCATTATGAGATGTTACAAGATGTTCCGAGATGATTCCAAGTCATTTTGAGACATTATGGTATGTTTCAGGATGATGTTCAATGTTGTTTGAAGTTGTCCAATGTTGTTTGAGGCTATTCAATGTTGTTTGATGTTGTTCGGGGTGTGTGATAGGTGTTAAGTCAATTTTACATGTCTATATTTTGCCCCTCTTTGATACAAAGTACTAGTTGCTTTTTTTCAAAGATTCTATTTTTTAAGATCAATCTTTTTGAAAACAAATAATGCCCCAACATTCAGTGGAATGATGGTAGGACTATGTGTTTCCCCCTCGAGAGGTTGACCAAAAATTTTAAGCTTTGAAAGTTCAAGCTCTTGACACTATTGTATTTTAGTTTCAATGTTTTCAAATGAAATATTATATCAATAGGTGCTTTGTTTCTCATTTTGATGTTTCCTAGAGCTTCTAATTTGAAAGTAGGAAGGTTCCCTAAGTGAAATTAGGGTTTCCTAGATTAAATTAGGGTTTTCTTGAGGTGAAATATAGGCAAATAGTCTTCAAATTGGCTCATTTGTGCTTTGATCCTTTTGCTAATTATTGTCACTAGATTTCCCATTTTTTCAGTTGTTGAGGAGAAATTCCAAGATTTGAGGGTGCCCCACATTGTTTTGAGCTTTTTCAGAAGTTTGGTTGACCTTCAAGTGTTGGTGTCCATGTATATACCTTCTCACTTTTTTCTTTCATCGTGTTTTGTTCTCGTTATGTGTGTACTAAGTTCTTCAAGTCAATAGTGAAGTTTTTGTGATTCGTAAGCACTTGTATCATTTTTCACGTCTTCACTCTATCAAAACCTCATACTTGACACTTAGAACTTCACACCTACCATAAAACACTTGACTAATAACTTCACCCTTGTTTCATGTACTTGGCCTAAAACTACGTAGTTGATTGAAAAGCTCGCCCTTGATCAAGAACTTCACCCTTGACTGAAAATTGTGCCCTTGTTTCTTCACCCTTAACCTAAAACTATGCACTTGACATAAAACTTCACCCTTTTTTGCTCACCCTTGACCTAAAATCTCACACTTGCTTGAAAAGCTAGCACTTGCTTGAAAATCTCAGACTTGCCTAGTGTTTTCTGAGCATTTTCTCAAGAATGTAGCATTTGACCTTTCCTTCTATTTTTGCTTTTAGAATTTTGTTCTAAACCCTAAAAAGTGGTTGTTTGTCATCCTAAATGTCTTTTTTCATCATTTTCATGTCCTTTTTTGTTGCTTTACATGTTTAGAGTGAAACCCTAATATACTATTTTACAATGATTGCAGACGAGTCTCAAACCACTTATGTCGAGAGAGAGACGTCCTTGACATTTGTTTGATCTGATTTCCCATTTTGATGTGTTGGAGTGTGACTTTCTTGATGCCTTTCGATTAGGTTATGTTTGTTACATGCCTCTAATTAGGACTCATATAGCTATGATGATTGCACTTGTGGAGAGGTGGCATTCTGAGACATCCTCATTTCATTTGTCTACAGGGGAGGCTACTATTACTCTTGAGGATGTTTTGAGGATACTTCACCTTCCCATTCATGGTGAGCTCATTACTTATCATGTTCAATGAGGTATCCACACCATGCAATGTGTGCTAGGTGTTCCAAACTTGGATATGTGCTAGTCAGAGGTTGATTTATCCAAGTTTTTTATAATGCAAATCCTATTGTACTTGTCCTTTGGTCTGATTTCAAGATTAGTTGTTCCTGATAGGTGAGGTTGACATATTGTTTTGGGTTGGGGTACATGTATTGAGAGTATGTTAGAGCATGGGATAAGGTATTCCTAGGATGCTTGTCTGTTGGCTCATCTTTACAAAGATATGCATGAGGTGGTGTATGGGGGAAGGAAATCTATTTCCAAAGGTGTTTCAATTTTGCATGTTTGGGCATGGGAGCATATTGCAGTGACTCATCTGGATAGGATACATGATTTTTCTCTAAATGATCCATACTCTTATCATTATGGGGATTTTATGCATTACACCTTGCTTGGGGATCTTATTGTCATCATGTGTTCAATGAGATGCCTAGTTTTGTGTGGAGACCTTATATGGGCTCTGAGGTTTGGATAGAGGATTTTGATCATATTTTTTGCTGTCGACAGACCCATTGGTTGATTGGTTGTTTGCCTTCTATGATAGAGTGTTACATGCCAGACTAAGTCATTCACTAGTTCAGAGAGAGATAAGGGTGGGTTCCTAATGCATATGAGACTCAGTTCGGTTGAACTACTTGGGAGGTCCATGTATGGGGTCTCCAAGTGGATATAGATACTACTTTTGTCAAGTTTAGAGCACCTACCCCAGTTGGTTGGGGTTGGCCAGTTGGTTTGGTAGATCCATGTAATACTCATGATTATGATGAGTGGTGGGCATGGCATAGGCCTTTGAGGTTCAAAGATCTTGGGGGTGATCTCGTTGTGGGAAGAGCAAGTATTATAGGTCATCGTGGGGAGAAACAACGTGTTGAATTTCTCATAGAGCAGCTGGATTAGGATCAACGTGATGAGGCACAAGGTAGTCAAGATGAGTGTATGCCTCTAGTGTAGGGTCAAAGATAGGTTTTGGGTCCTCCTCCACCTGCTAGGGATGTTGATATGTTGCTAGCTCAAATGACTATTGCTAGATACACAAAGATTGCATGGCGACAGGTTGCTGAGGCTTAGGTAGACACTTTGAGGGTCAAGCAAGATAGTGAGAGTAGTCAACAACATGTTGTTGAGGCTCAAGTACTATTACTTACAATAGAGAGAGATACTCTCCAAGAAGAGTGTGATAGTATGTGAGTTGAGTGAGATCAGTTTCTATAGATGTCCAGCTATTATCAAACCTTATATGATGCTACTATTCCTAGGGCTTCTTGGCATCCACAATTCAGGGAGCCTAGTGCTATGAGTGATGGTGGTGGTGGTGGTATAGGTGTTGGTGATCAATCTTTGAAACATCCAGATCATTTGGGTGGTCTATAGTGTTTTGTCCTTCCTGTCAGGGTCTTATTGCTTTTGGTACTTGATCTTCATGTTTTTTCATGGCATAGAGGCATTTTGTAGACATGTGTTATATATATATTCATCGGTCTAGTCGAGACCTCATAGATATGTTTGATTTTGTATTATCCTATCACACTTGTGTCACTATGGATGATGTATTAATGACATGTTCCCTTTTTTGATGATGATATATATGAGATATACCTTCTTTGATTCAAATTCATTTTATGCTTATGTGATGGCGCTACATGATGATGTATGTTTATATATGTTTTTTTGCTTTTTTGATGTATGAATTTTATGTGGATGGATGAATCATACCTTGTCTCATTATGATGTTGTTTATGTGATGAATGAATGCCCCATACATGATACATGATGTTTTTATTGGTTTATTATCATCATGATATGTATTGACAACATTTGTTGATGCAATATAGATATGGTACTAATGATGTTTTATGTAGGATGAATGTTAATCGGAAGAAATATTGATGATGGATAGAAATATAATGTTAATTAGAAGAAGTATTGATGATGGATAGAATTATGATGTTGTTAGTAGTTGATGATTTGTTTTTTATTTTCTTTAGAAAATTTTCAATTTGAACAATCTTGTTTGATGTAGCAAACATATATGATGCACCAGGGTATGAATTACCAAGCTGACTTTGTATCATTTGCATGGACTTTGACTCTAAAAATAAAGAGTATTTTTTCTCATACAAGACATAAATAAACTTTGTTTAAAGTATAGGGGGGTTGCGTGAAAAACATTTTGGACTAGTCACACACAGAGGTATAGAACACCTAACATGCCACTGCTTCATGAAATATTTTAATAAAACTTCCATACACTCAATAAAGAAAGTATTCGCCATGGTAGTATTACAAAAATATCTTACAAATACAAAATTGAACTGATGCTCAATTTCCCCCATTCCTTCTTCTCTAAATCCTTATGGACATCCTCGAGAGATCCTAAAAATGAGTTAATAAAATAAATCATAAAAGATAAGACTATAAAAAGATAAAACAATGTTGCAGTATCACTTGCCATATTTGTTTGGGGTGGGGCTATTATCCGGTGTTGATCATGTCTATCATGGGAATGGATCCGTTAGGGCATATCTCAGGATGTTGTTGGAACTTGTCAAAAATATAGTTAGTTGATACTTGACTTTGTTTCTGTGTATTTTGCGATTAAACCTTTTGTGATTTTTTGCTTGAAATTTCTAGCTTTTGGCATTTTCTTTGTTTGTTTGTTTGTTTTGTCAAAGGATGATAGTGACGATTTCGTTTATTATGGGTGAAATTTTTATTGTGGATTTTGTTGATGGGATGGGTCCTTTTTATTTTGTAAGTTTTATGGTGTTATTTTTGTTATTTTTAGGGGACTAACCTAGGGCCTCGGGGGCTCATCAAAGATAAGCCTTTCCTACGTTGTATATGTAGAGGCTCGTAGTTCACTTGGTTTGACCTTTCTTTTTTTTGTGAATGTTTTTGGATTTTTTATGTTGTATATGTTTTTGGGTTTTGGATTTTTTTGACTAAGTTGAAATAAAGCATGTTGGAAACCTAAGTGGACTAACCTAGGGTCTCAGTGGCTAAAAATCATTTCCTATGTTGTACACACAGAGACCACATAGTTTGTCCATTTGACCGAAAGCATGAATTATTTTTGGATAAACAACATTGATAGCTTGAATTGATATCTCATTTTTGTGTCTAGAGGATATGTTGTGCAAAATTCACTTGAACTAGCTATGAGGTTCAAGAAAATGCTGATATCTTAGACTATTTGAGTGATGGAATAACCCAACGATGTTATTTTGATTTTTATGTTCTCGCATTTTATTTTATTTTTGTTGTTTTCTAGTGTTTTTTGACTTATGTGTTTTATAACCATGATTGGATATTGCAAGATCTAATCCATGACTAGCTTCAGGAAGTTTCCCCCCAATAAAATGACTTTCCTTAATCAGTCACAAGGCATGGTTGGATATAGGATTTATGAAATGGATGGGTGGGTGCTGTAAAAAAAGTACTGATGGATAATGATGCAAGTTTTATTCACACATAGCGCCTATTTTCTAGGTTTTCACTATGGTACCTATTTTATTTTTTTAATATTTTTGATCTATTTTTGGGGATTTTTACCCTTTTTCCTGGGGTATTCTAATGTGCTTCATGTGTAAAACTTCTTGAGGTGGTTGTTGTTTAGCGGTTCGACTAGAGGTTCTCCTTTAGGAGTAGCTAACTAATATGCCCCAGAGTTGTAGCTCGTTGTGATGATGAACGAGCCTAACCAGTTGGGTTCAAATTTTCCTTTGTCATCCTAATTCAACTATACCTTCTGATTCTCCTTGATGACCAAGTCACCAATTCAAAAGTTCATGTCTTTGATTCTCTCATCATAGCTTTATTTGAGCCAATTCTAAAAAATCTACATATGGTTTAACATGCTCAAATGTCTTTCATCTAGGAGCTCTAATTCATTTAGTCTAGATACCCTGTATTCTTTGTTGTTGACCATGCCTTTTAATAAGACTCACAATGAGGGGATTTTGATCTCAATAGGTAATATAGCCTCTGATTTGTAGACCAAGAAAAATGGTGTGGCCCCAGTAGGTGTGAAAATGTTGATTTGATAAGCCCATAAGGTTGTGTTTAGCTATAAATGCCAATCATGAACGACATCATTGATAGTATTTTTCAGTATTTTTCAGATTTTTTTATTGGATGCCTCACCCTGATTGTTTCCTTGAGGATAGTAGGGCATGGAAAATCTATGTTGGATAGGGAACTTGGAATAGATTTCTTGGACATCCTGATTCTTGAATGGGGCCATTGTCCATTATAATTCTCTAGGGAATTCCATACCTACAAATGATATAATTCAAAATTAACTTTGATATTTGTTTTCTAGTGATATAGGTCAATGGAATTGCCTGTATCCATTTAGTGAAGTACTCTATTGTTGTGATAATGAATTTATGCTCGTTAGATGAAGCGGGTGATATCTTACCTACCAAGTCTAATCCCCATTGTGAAAAAAGGCCATGGTGTCGTGATGGGTCTTAACTCTTGTGATGGTTCATGAACTAGATCATTGTTTTGCTAACATTGTTGACACCTTATAGAATGTTGAATGCAGTCTTGCTCTATGAAGGGCCAATAGTATCCTGTTTTGAGCAACTTCTAGACTAGGTTAGGTCAGCTAGAGTGGGATCTGTAAATAAATTTGTGGACCTCTTGTAAGGCCATTTTTTATTCTTCTACATTAAGGAAATAGAGTAACATACCATCTAGACTAAGATGATATAGGGTTTCTCCTAGGATCATAAAGCGAGAAGTTCTACGGGTGAAGGTTTTCTTCTAAGTAGTTGTTAAGTCAAGGGGTATGATACCATTCTGGATATAGTCAAAAGTATCTTGGTACCATGGGGAGTTAGGACCAACAACAACACATACCATTTCTAACTCTGAGATGTCAAATGTTGGCATGCGTGGTTGTTCCACGAGGAACTCGTACTTAGGCACATTCTAAGGAATATCAAACAATGAGCCTATTGTTGCCATTGCATCCATAGCTTTGTTATTTATTTGAGGAACTTGATCAAAGGTTATTTTAATGAAGTACTCCTTCAATATATCTACCATCCTTTTATATGGTAGCAATTTGTTATCTTTTGTCTGGTACTCATCGTTCACCTATCTAATTACTAGTCGAGATTCTCCAAAGACATGTAGCTCTTTTATTCTCCATTCAATGGCCATTTTGAGCCCTATGATAAGAGCTTAATATTTTGAGATGTTATTTGTGCATTGGAATGCAATCATGTAGGCCTTGGGTATACTATCTCCCTATGTTGTGAAAAATAGAATACCTACTCTAGAGCCATGTTGAGTATGGGACTCGTCAAAGTATAAAGTCCATTGACCTATCTATTCTGCCATCAAGACACTCTCATTTGTAAAATTCACTGTGAGAGGTTTATGATTACCTATGGGTGCTTCGGACAGTTTGTATGCTATAATTTTTCCCTTCATAGATCTCCTTTCCACATACTCTATATCAAAATCACTCAAGATCATCACCCATTTGGCTATTCGACCTTTTAGGGATTCCTTTTCTAGTAAGTATTTGAGTGGATCTACTTTTGAAATCAGCTTAACCTTTCTATTTAAGATATAATGTCTCATCTTTTGTGTTGAAAACATGATTGAGATACATGCTCTTTCAATGGATGAGTAGTTTAGTTCATTGCCTACTAGTGTTTTGTTGATATAGTAGACTGCACTTTCTTTAGTTTTATCATCTAACTAGGCCAAAAGAGCTCCCAGTGTTGCTTGTGTGGTAGACACATAAAGTATCATCTCCTTTTCTAGAATAGGTAGAATGAGTATAGGAGGAGTAAGTAGGTACTCCTTGACTTGTTGGAATTCTTGGTCACATCTCCCATCCCACTTGAAGTTGATTTCCTTGTGTAGGAGATGAGTGAAGTGGTGGCACTTGTATGCCAATTATGTGATAAATCACCTGATGGATTATATCTTTCCTTATAGGCTCCTTAATTATTTGTGTCTTTGGAGGAGTAATCTCTATTGTAACTTTTACATTTGCAGGATCTACTTCTATCCCTCTTCTTGACACTATGCACCCTGATAGCTTTCTAGATGTTACTCTGAACACACACTTCTTAAGGTTGAGTCTCAGATTATACTGTTCTAGTCGATCAAACACCCTTACTAGGTTTATCAAGTGATCTTCCCTTTTGACTAAATTTTCTAAAATGTCATCCACATAGTCCTCCATGATTGTGTACAACATATCATGGAATATGGTCATCATCACTCTTTGATAGGTTGCTCCTGAATTCTTTGAACCAAAAGGCATCACATTCTATCAGAAACTACCCCAAGCACAAGTGAATGTTATTTTCTGTTGGTCATCTAGAGAGATCTTTATTGTTATATCTAGAGAAACCATCCATTAAGGATAGCATCGCATGCCCTATTGATAGATCTATAATCATGTCAATTCTTGGCAATGGAAAGTCATCCTTTGGATAGGCCTTGTTCAGGACTCTGAATTTTGTACATATCCTTATGCCCTAGTAGGTTTGGACACTAGTACTAGATTTGATATCCATTATGGATAGTCAATAGGTCTGATGAATCCCACATCTAGTAGTTTATTTAGTTCTAATTTTACCATTAATGCTATATGAGGATGAATTTTTCTGAGTTTTTGCTTGATAGGCTTTGCTCTAGGGATGATAGCTAGATGATGTACCACTAATGCTATTTCTAATCCAAGCATGTCAACATACATCTAGGAAAATTTTACCTTTCTCTCAATGAATGCTATGAAATTTTCCTTCTCCTCAGGATCAAGTAATGTTGCATGGTATGTTATCTTTGGGTCCTCTACTATGCCAACATTTATGGACTCTGTTTCTTCTACAAGGAGTGTATATCTTTCTTGATATTCTGATATGGAGAGATTGAATCCTCCATCCTTAAGTGCCTCTATGAGATTTTCACCATCATATGTGTCCTTCATTTTTCTCTTTTTTGGATCCAATAGAGCCGTGTTTTTTCTTAGGGGATTGTATTTTTATGTTTTTTCTTTCATTTTTGCAATTGGAAGAATCAATTTCTCTACTAAAGTATGCCTCCTATTCGAGCTTCGTGATGAATCATTTTTGTTGGTATGTTGGTTTGAAGTCCCATGAACTCCGTGATTACCTCCTCATTCTAGAATTGATCTAGAATAGGTGTATGTTGTTGTTGATCCCAATCTATGAGTTGTGGGTAATAGAGTGGGAGGCTATCATCTTGGTTTGCAAAGCTTATGAAAGTAGGTGAAAGGGTCAATATGGCTTAGGTGCTAGAATCAAGGAACACTAAGAGGGGGGTGAATCAGTGTTCTACAAAATTTAACTTTATTAATTTGATATTTAAACAACTTACAACATTGAACCAAAAGGAAGATGCAAGCACATAAAGCAATCATTCACAACACCATAACACAAGGATTTTTACATGGAAACCCTATTAGGGGAAAAACCACGGTGGAGGTCAATCCACAATTTGAGTGCTCAAATATAAGTTTTACAAAATGGGAATGCACTTGCATTCAGGCACACTGCCTAGAGCTCACTGCTCAAAAATAGAAAGGCTCAATTCACATCAAAACAAAATAGTTCTAATTAAGCACATTATTCGATTTCTTGACCTTTTGTCTATTTTTTCTCTTCTGCTCTACTCTACTTCAATTCACATCATAAATACATTTAGGTACAAATGAAACTATACATAATCGCTCTGTAATCCTTTCTATTTTTGTAAAACATACCAACACACATTGTACATACATAAAAATTATATAATCGATCACTTATATATATCCACAACAAAAGATTTAATCAACCATATGTTGGCTTCAATAAAACATAAAATATTTTACAACCATCGGCTCAATCCACAAATGATTTTTAATGTGCACCATCGAAATTCGAACACAACATAGTGAGGACCCAAATCAACATGTTAGAACACAAAAAAACTTAAATAATTACTCCTCAAATATCCACAACACGCCACATTCACTTAATTGGCCTTCTAGTAGTGTTAAACAGAAGGTTAGTCAACCAGATCTCCTAAATTATACTCCAATTGATGCACCAGCACAAAACTTGAGAATAAGATATTCTAGATACCCAACAACCTTCCCTGAGATCCACAACCTGAACTAATAAACTAGTAATGCAAATGGATCGATAGACTCAACTTTAGTCAAATACTTTGTTCTTCACTCTATCTCCCGGTATGGATAAATATTGAAGTGTGGACTGGATCAATGAGTTAGGTTTCCATCAATGACAACACCAAAAGCCATATGCCAACAATCTCCCCCTTTGGCATTGATGGCAACACTTAGTGAAAAATGACTAAGTGTCAGAACCAACATACTGCAATCCTTCAAGACTTCAAAATTTCATAGCTGACGCAACTCCCCCTAAATTTGATAAGGAATTTTCAGTGCTCTCTCTCCCCCTTTGACATCAATGAAAAACCAAAAAAAAAATCCTATAGTAATCCCTTATGGAGTGTAAACAAAAAATTATTAAAAAACTGGCCCAAAAATTTGAAGAAATACAACCGCTACTTGTGTTAGAAGATTATTTTGTATTTTTCCTTCATCTCCAGAAGAAACTTCTTCCATGCTTCTACTACAATCCTGATGATTATGATCATGTTTTTATTTTCAGATGTCTGGTTGATAATCTTGATGAGGGATTCTGGAATGGTGATGGCTTCTTCTTATGTCTCTTCTTTCCTCAGTATCTCAATCAATTGTTCTAGTCTACATTTTATTTTTTCCTTCACTTTCCAAAAGGTTTCAATAATCCTATTTCTGGTGTTTTGAACATTTGTATGCTCTTTCTATAATTCTTGAATCCTTTTCTTGATTGCACCATCTTGATCCTAAAAAATGTTAAAGTTTTATCCAATACTGTTCAACTTTGTTTCAATTTGTTCCAAAAAAAATTGTACTTGTCGATTGCATGAGGCCAATGAAGATAGTAGTTGTAGATGCCATTTTCTATGTTTATTTATTGCCTTAGCTGATTCATGTGCCTTTTTAGCTTGGTGAGAGATAATTTTTACTGCTTATTCAGGTGTAAAACTATTTCTTCTTCTTCCTTGTTAT
Organism: Sequoiadendron giganteum; assembly: GCA_007115665.2. Classification (NCBI taxonomy): domain Eukaryota; kingdom Viridiplantae; phylum Streptophyta; class Pinopsida; order Cupressales; family Cupressaceae; genus Sequoiadendron; species Sequoiadendron giganteum. The sequence goes on along the minus strand of CM021109.1, from coordinate 249,552,859 downwards.
GAGACTAAAAGTCCATGATTTCCTTGATGCATTCAATCATCTCTTCTCCCAACGTATTATGTAAACTTTCTAATTTAATATGGTTGTGCACAAGATCAAAACTTAGTATGTTTAAAATCATGTCTTGCTCATATGAAGGTCTGATAGACCATAAGTTTGTGATTTTCTACATTCCATCTTCCTCATGAATAGGTTGCAATAGTTCTTCTTTGTTTAAAACACCTTCTTCTTCACTGTCTTCTACCATATCCTTTTCTTGTTCTGGTTTGGTTGTTTCCAGTTCTTTTATTTGAGTGTCCTCAGTTTCCTTATCAAAATCCTCATTTGGTATATCTACAATCACCTGTTCTTTTCCTTTCCCTTCAATTCTTGGAGTCTTTCATGTTGGAGGAGTACAGACAACAATTTCTTTTGCTCTTTTCTTCTTTCTCTCCATCTCATTGGAGGAGGAACCAACTTCAAGTGCCCTTACTGGAAGGGAAATACCAATTGAGCCAAAATTTCCTAGTGAACCCTTAAAGAAACTTTCATATACGTGATCATAGTTTGCCAAATTGTTAGAGTGTATGTAATTTTTTTTGCAAACTGGTTCACTCTCTTCCCATATTACATTGTTGTTCATCAGTAAGCAATTTAGAAAATACATCACAAGACATATAACCAAAGTATCAAACCTGAAAGGGTAATCTTTCATCTTTGTCAATTGTATGTTCTTCATTAGTTGATCTTTCAGTAATCCTCAAAGGTCAAAATCTTGATCTTCCATTATCATCTTTTTTGAAATGTAAACAACACCTATTGAAGTTGCACCTTCTTTGTTTCTAAAAAATATTTTGTAGGATATTTCATGTGCAATATACCTTGTCACTGCATCTCTAATTGTTGAGATTATTAATTCCCTTTGATCTCCAATAACTCCAGTTAGGGTTTCAACTTCTTTATTTTAGATGGACTTCTTTCTCAGTACATCCCCAAATTTACATAATCTAGTTATAGTTCCAATCACTTCTTTTGAGATATGGTAGGGTTTATCTAAAGTTAGAATATCGTCATTCAATCTACTCAGAATAAACTTAATGATTTCTATGTTCTCAAAATAGGGGAATTCACTCCATATATCCAAGCTTTTGTGTTTAGCTTCTTTTAGCCATTTCAACTCATTGGGCGACAACATGTTTCTTACAGCTTTAATATTTTTGCAGCTATACTCATATAGGTTTACCATTCCTTTGATTTGTTCCATTTTACCTTTTGTACTCATGTCTTGTTTCTCTCAAAGAATTTATTCAACCACACACCAAATTAAATAGAAATTTCTCAATACAACTGAAGTACCTGATGGATCAGGGTTTCACTATTGAATTGTCTTCACGCTTTCGAAATTCTATTGTAGAGCGCTCTCCTTCTTTTCTTCGATATAAAGTGGCAAGTGAGGGTTCCAAATTAATTTTTATAACTCGCATACCTAACCTTTTGTTGTATTAAATTATTTTTCCCTAGGTGTTCTGGATACCCTGTTTTCTCAGATAGTGTGAGATAAATTCTTTTGTGAACCTTCAATTGCTTGAATTTCTTTATGAGTGTTTTCCAATACATCTGTAGATCATTAATACAACTGTTGACAATCTTCCACATTTTGGTACCAACTACGAATAGGGGGAAAAGGGATTTTCTTGAAAAACTCCCCCTAGGCCAATGGCCTAAAATCAATTCCCAGAGGAATTACCAGAAGCAGGTTCCAGTACAGAACCATTTCCTGCATCAGACTCATTCTTTCTTACCCATGTCTTCTTGATCTGATCTCTTATTTCATCTGTAGTCACTTTACCTTTTTCTTTATCATCTTTTTGTGTATTTTTGCCTTTGTATGTCGGACCTCTTCTATCCATATTTTTGTTTTTGTAGAATCTTACAATGTGACTGTATTTGTTGCAATTATAACACACAACATTTCCTTGTCCAGACCATTGATTTCTTCTTGATCTGCATTGGTTAGCAATATGCCCAAATCTTCCATAGGTGTAACATTTAACATTCCTTCTATTGATAGAGTTGTTTGACATATTTCTACATTCAATTGACTTATGACCAAACTTATTGCATTTAAAACACTGATCGAAGAATGATGGATCACTCGATTTTATTTTACTTCTACATTGAGCAGCCATATGACCAAAAATTTTGCAAGAAAAATAGTATCCATTAAACTTTTTAGAATTAGGTTGTCTTACCGGATGCCTTTTTGCTTTGTTCATCTAATTTCCTTGCCTAAAATTCCTTTGTCTAGATCCTGAACTTTCTCCTTTCTCATATCCAAGACCTTGCTTGTCATTTCCATTCTTCTGACCTTGAGTCAGCTCATCAATCTTAACTGAGCTAATCTTGAACTTCTCTTTGTATTCATTTGCAGTAGCAAGTTCATCCCTGAGAATAACAATCTATCTTTCAAACTCTTCTTCATTGTTTCTGGATTGTTATAGTTCAATCTCTAACTGAATCAATCCTCCATTAATTCTTTTGCATTCATCAAATCTTTCTTTTAAGTACTGAGCAATATTCTCCTCATTCTTCTTTCTTTCTTCAATCTCCTTAGTCGACATCATCACCATAGATTCCATCTCATGCTTTAGGGTAGCATTGTCTATTGCAATCTTTTCACATTCTTCAGTTATTTCCTTCAAGGTTTGATTCAGGTGAACATCATCCATGCTTTTACTCTCTTTTTGCTTAATTTGATCATAGATATCCTTTCTCTTCTCCCTTGACTTAAATATTTGATCCTTCAATTTTTGAATGAATTTCTCAGCATCCTTAAGATTTGCTTTCAATTCCTAGACTTTTGCTTTGGATTGATCAAGATCATCAAGTGCCACCACAATCCATTATTGAAGACTACTAGATTCTATTACATTCCAAGATCCACCTCAAATTTTTAAACTTATTCTGAGGAATAGAGCTTTGATACCAATTGTTGGAATCAAGGAACACTAAGGGGGGGGTGAATCAGTGTTCTACAAAACTTAACTTTATTAATCTGATATTTAAACCACTTACAACATTGAACCAAAAGGAAGATGCAAGCACATAAAGAAATAATTCACAACACCATAACACAAGGATTTTTATGTGTAAACCTTGTTATGAGAAAAACCATGGTGGAGGTCAATCCACAATTTGAGTACTCAAATCTAAGTTTTACAAAATTGGAATGCACTTTCATTCAGGGACACTACCTAGAGCTCACTGCTCAAAAACAAAAAGGCTCACTGCCTTACAATCAATGTCAAAAGACAACAGGAGTGGTGAGCTATGAATTAGCATCTACAAATGCCTGATAATAGTTTCGATTAAGCACATTAGTCAATTTCTTAACCTTCTATCTGATTCTTCTCTACTTCAATTTGCATCATAAATCCATTTAGGCACAAGTGAAATTGTACATAATCACTCTGTAATCCTTCTGATTTTCACAACACACACCAACACACATTGTACATAAATCAAAATGATATAATTGATCACTTATATATATCCACAACAAAATATTTAATCAACCATATGCTGGCTTCAATAAAACATAAAATATTTTACAACCATTGGCTTAATCCATAAATGATTTTCAATGCGCACCATCCAAAGTTGGCTACATCATAGTGAGGACCCAAATTAACATGTTAGAACACAAAAAAACTTAAATAATTACTCCTTAAATATCCAAAACATGCCACATTCACTTAGTTAGCCTTGTAGCACTATTAAACAAAAGGTTAGTCAATTGAATCTCCTAACTCGTACGCCAATTGATGCACCAGCACAAAACTCGAGAATAAGATATTCCAAATACCCAATGACCTTCCCTGAGATCCACAACCCGAATTGATAAATTGGTAATGCAAATGGATTGATAGACTCAACTTTAGTTGGATACCTTGTTCTTCACTTTGTCTCCTGGTATAGATAAATAATGAAGTGTGGACCGGATCAATGAGTTAGGTTGCCATCAATGACAACACTAGAAGCCATATGCCAACATTAGGTGTCTTTTTCCCACTAAGTATCAAAGTCATCATTACTAGAAATGGGGGAATCATATCCAGTGATGAAGGAAGGGGAATCCCATTCGTATTCATTAGAGTATGTTTCAGAATGATAATAGATGTTAGGAATGGTTTCCATGTACTAAAGAGGGAACCTATCAATTCTAAAGTTGTCAAATAATTCTTCAACAAGAAACTCCTTGTCCATGATATGATAGATATCCAGTGCCTTAATGGTAGCAGAAGTTTCTCGCTTCTTCCAAGAGGTTCGTCTAGTTTTTGGAATGACCACATCTTTTGGTTTATAACCTAGCCCCATATTTTTCTATCTATGTTCCACTATGATAGGCTCTGGTCATCCTTGTTTATATAGTACAAAGACACTTATTCCATTATATCCCATCTATTTAACAAATTGATAACCTCTAGTGTTAGGATTAATTAAAATGGGTTGTGGCTTTTCTAGTTCTTTTTGGTCCTCCTTGTAGATCATGGATGAGAGGTCCTCCTCAAATATTTCTCTGTATTTCATGTCTCCCCATTTAGAAAAGATTGTGGGCTTGGCTATCATTTGCACTATCTTGATGTCTTTTGGACCTCCATATACTTTGGGTGTTGGTGGAATCATGTTGATGCAGAATGCTTGGTTAAAATGGCAATTCGCATTACCCTTGTCAAGTACTTGAATCTTGGATTTCATCTTCAATTGATCACTTGATGTGTTCTTGGTAGAGGAAAATGGAAGCATGAAAGGGTCAAAATAAGAAAAGGAATGGAAGGCTATATAATTGCTAGGCACCTGTTGGATTTTGTTGTACTTCTCCTCCAACTTTACACAAAAATGGAAATGCTCAGGATTGGCATATAGTGTTACTTTTTTCCCTTCATGCAGAAACTTTAGGCATTAATGAAAAGTGGAAGAGTCTACTTGTAATGCATGGATCCAAGGAAATCCAAGGAGGATTTTATATTGAAATTAAAGATCCAATACTTGACAAGTAGTTTCTGTGATGGTTGGTCCTATCTGCACTGGCAACCTAATTGTTCCTTCAGAATTTCTTTCCAAGTCATCATATGCCCTTATGGTGATACTCTTTCCTTTTTCAATCACATTGTCAGAATATCCCTCCTATTTGATGAATTTTAAAGTATAGATGTTTAAACTCACACCATTATCTATCAATACTCGTTTGACCATGGTCTTGTGAACACCAACCTCTATGTATAGAGCTTGATTGTGGAATGTCCTTGTGGTAGATCTTTCTATGAAAATACTAAATGATTAATTGCTATGATTTTTCCAACCATGTCTTGGAACTGACTAGGATAGAGGTCATTAGGGATTGATGTTTCTAATGCTTTTTCTATTATTTCCCTATGTGCAGGTGATAGTTTTAACAATTTGAGGATTGAGATTAGGGAAGGTGTCTTTTTAACTCTTCCACAATATTGTAGTCACTTGGTGACTTGATTGTGGGTTTAGGAGGGGCTCCTTGTATTGTAACTCTTCCTCGATGGGTATTTATGTTGTAGTTGTTGTTTCCTCCTTGTATTGGTACTACATTTTCCCTATTATCATCAACTTGTGAGAGAGTTCCTAAAATTGCATCATCGTACGTGTAATTAGCATTGTGGTACTCTTGTTCCTTTCCTTTCTTAGCATGGTTTGGGATTGGTTTTGAGTATATTTGCAAGTCCTTGTTTCCGATATGATGCTCAACGTCTACTTCCCCTTTGGCTATCAAGTCCTAGATGATGTGTTTGAGGTGCATGCAATTGTCCATCATATGTCCTTTGATCTTATGGAATTCACATTGTAGATACCTAAAATTGGTCTAGGATTGCGAGTACACATTCGACATAATTTTCTATTTATCCATGGTCATGATTAAATAATGTCAATTATTTAATTACCATTTCTAATAAATATTTCCTCTATTAATTAAAATACCCCTTTTAATTAATTCACTAATTCATTAAATTCATTTATTCAACTATTGATTAATTAAATAAATCATATTTATTTAATTATGTCGCTAATTAATAATCCTCTTTCATAATTAATTAATTTATTATTTAATTACCCCTTTTATCATTTTTCAACTATAATTAAATATTTATTACTTAATTAAACCCCTTTATCCATAATTAAATATTTATTATTTAATTATTCATTTAACCCCTTTTCAACTATAATAAAATATTTAATTATTCAATTCCACCTTTTCGAAAGTCAATTAAATAAATTATCTTTATTTATTTAATTTAAATCTTTTATTTTCGAATGTTGAATTAAATTAACATTTAATTCATTATTTAATTATTTATGTCACATTCTTCTGTCAATCAGTTATCTAATCGTCCACTCACCTTCTGACTCGAGATCTATTTTTAGTTCTCCACTTATCTCTGAATTGAACAGTTGATCATCTCTGCGAGAAGACTCTCTCTCACAACTAGTCGATTAACTAGTTCTAACTCATATGCATGTATGTGTCTATTAATTAAATATCTTTTATTTAATTAATTGATTTAATTATGCATTCGAGTTCCTCATCTTCGAGTTCTAACTTTGTCTTTGACATTCAAAGTCTATTTCTTCTATTTTCGAAGACTTCTAACTGAAGATTAAGATCTTGAACTCTCTTGTTCTTCCTCTTTTCGAACAGTCTTGACATAAGATTAACTTATCATTCTAATTTAGTCTTTATCTTGCAATCTTTTCTGACCCATGTTCTAACTCACGTTCTATCTGACACACAACTCACATCGCATGACATTTATCAATCTCATCCGTCGATCTCTCTTTTCAATCTGAGCCGATCGTTTGAAAACCCAAAATCTATAAAATGGCCTGTCATTATCATTATTCTTCCCCCCGAAATCATACACTTTTGAGAAGAAACCTATCTTCAATATTTTGCTTAGACATTCGACGAAGTTATGCTTGCATCAAACACAGAAATCTGAGGGCAAAAATACTGAAAAGGCAAAATGGAGAAGAGCAATCGAGATAATTCGAAGGGGTGAAGGCATATTTGGTGGGAGCTTTCCATTAATTTGTTTAGTTTATTCATTGTTTATTTCTTCATTCTTTGTTATTTTGATTTAGATTGTTTGTTAGTTTAGAATTGATCATTGTAATCTGTGCAGCTGTTAGCATCATATCAATCTCTCAACAGGAATTCATAATCTAGATCTTACACACATAAGTCTTTCTCATTGTACCATAGTTTCTTAAAGCTAGGTTCCTCATAGTTTGGACGACCATTCATTTTGATGAGGTTTTGTTGTACTAGTTTGTGCATGAATATTTCAAGTGATTCACCAAGTACTATGAACTACCTCCTGGGTTGATCATATTGTCTCTATTGTCCTCCCTGATTTGTAAGAGATTTACAACCTGATTATTCTTAAGATAGGTAATTTGGTTGCTTTGTGTGTTTTTGGGACCATAGCTTGTTTTTTCCATTTATGGTTTTTTTTAATGTGTGTTCTATGTATTCCATACTATTCTAGCATCTACCACTTCATTGTTTGTAACATTCTTGTTTTTGGCCTAGACTTTAGGTTTCTCATTTGAGCTAAAGGGACTATCTTTTGAGCTATTTTTTTTAAGGACTCCTCTTTCCATGAGGGCTCTCTCAATATGTAACCCATTTTTCTATTGTTTCCTCAAATTTTATAGGACATAGCATAGTGATTTGGTAGTTTATTTTGGGTAATACATTTGTGATGAAAATGTCCACCAACTCCTTGTTTGGAATGGGCCATTTGCACTGACTTGCTTTGTGTTTCCATCTTTATAGGTAGGAGGTAAAGGAATATCCTTGGTTCTATTTGATTTTGGACATACTTGTGATGGTGACATCTTTCTCTATGTTAAACGAGACTTGTGACTTATAAATTTTCTAGATAGCTCATCAAAAGTTCTAATTCCTTGTTGTAGATGGGTGAACCACTCCATAGCATGACCTCTAAGGATGCATGGAAAGAGCCTCATGAGATAGGAATAATTTTTTGGTACCTACATACATGATACTAAGAAGTCTCGCATATTCTCTACTAGCTCTCCTCTTCCTTTATATTTGTTATCAAACCTAGGTATTTCAAAGTTTTCTAAAAAGGGTAGTGTCGTGATGGAATGATCGAAAGGTAATGGGAAATTTTCCTGAAGAGTGTAGGTCTTCTTTTGTTTTCCTACCTGCATATCTACTATTTGTTGGCTGATAGAAACTATTTTTACTTCCATCTCTATTTTTGGTACGTGTGTTTGCAAGCCCTACGTGTAATAATCTTGTTTCCCTACCAGGTTTTGGTCATATATTGGGTATTGTGAAGGTACAAGATAATGATGGCCATATGGTATGTAAGGAGGGTTAACTCCTTTTTGCATGTAAGGATGGTTAGCTCCTTGTTGTTGGGTGGTAGATATCAAAGGCTTCCCTAATGATGCATTGATGGGTCACCTTGTTGATGGGACAACTGAAGAAGGGTGCTTTGTGGAATACCTTGTTGGGTAGGACTAAACTAAAGGTTACCCTGATGATGCATTAACATGATACCTTGTTGATGGGACAACTAAAGAATGGTGCTCTATGGAACACCTTGTTGGGTAGGAATAAAATGAAGGTTACCTTGATGATTCATTGGTGGGATACCTTGTTTATGGGATGAATGACTAAGGGTGCTTTGTGGTACACCTTTTTGGGAAGGACTAAACTATAGGTTACCCTGATGATGTGTTGGTAGGATACCATATTGATGGGATGACTAAAGAATGGTGCTATGTGGTACACCTTGCTGAGTAGGAATAAACTAAAGGCTACCCTAATGATGTGTTGTCTTGATGGTGTTTTATGCACAACAACAACTCAAACAGAATATAAAATATCCTATCTCTCTTGAAAGTTTGATCTCTATGGGAAAAGAGATAACCCCAAGGTCTCTCGGGTGTCAGGTCATGACAATGCAGTAGAACCACTTAGTGATAAATATGAAAATTTTGGTAATCACAAGGGGACCTTACAAAAAAAATGTTGGAAGCTCTAAACTTATCAAGGTTTATAACAAAATGATACTCAAATTCCTGGTTCTAACCAAAGTTTAAAGAAATAACAAAAGATAAGGGTTTTAGAAATCCTAAGATTAAAGTTACTCCTAAAATCAATAGCACTAATAATGAAATACTTGGAATGGACCAATCCCTCAAAACTAATTTTTTCTCAACCTAGGCTATACCTGCAATCCCACAAAACTAGTGAAATATTCTAAGGTATTAAAGATTTTTCAAATTATAGACATTCATTCAATGGAACTGGATGAATGCCTACAATTGAACTAAGCACACAAGTATCAGGTATAGGTTGACCTTGTACAACAATCCCATAATCAAGAAGCTGCCCAAAGTATGAACTAGAGATCACTACAACACTCCAAGCGTCAAATCACAAGCACCATTAAATTACTTAACTCTAATCTAAAATGCATTCAAATATATCCAAGCAATTTCAAAAATAGAACAAGAACCATGCAGGTGATAATCAATTCACAGAAGGCACTAGTAATAACACAATGTCTTCACTTGCATTGAATCATCAATAATAACAATAATTTAGATGTTATGTGCTACAGAATTTGCTTGAAATATGACCAACTTCTAACTCTAATCTTCTGCTCTAATTCTAACAAATTAACTAACTGTCTAACCCTTCTAACTTTTTGAACCTATTCAGCCAATTTTTTCTAACCCTTTCTAACCTTTTTCAAATGAGGCCAAAGGCCATACTTATAGAAATCCTACCTGCACGAGCCAGAGCTAGGGTTACAGAGAAGGTCGGCCACCAACCAAATCGGCCCAGATAGCCAGTAATAAATCACCACCATGAATGAGGTGCCTTCCTTAGATCGACCCGGGATCTCTACAAATATTGATTCAAACCGAATGAACCCACATGTCCCATCCGCCATTAATGCCTCACCCACATGAAGCAGAAGAGTGGCAACATGCATGCAACGCCAATTTGAATATGAGCCACCAATCAAACTCGTGCTGGGAAAATAGATGACCCCGATCAAGTCAAACCAGCTTGATCCTTCCATGCCATGTCCACCTCAGATCAACGGCCATCGAATGCGTCGAACTTGTGTGTACGGATGGGTTTCGCCTGACCACGGCCGTAATATGTACTTGACTGTATCCCACGGATCTCGCAATATCTTCAAAGTATGCCCATCCTTCCTTCGGCCCCGACAACAACCTTCTACTCAATCTAATTTGCATTCAAAAGGGACCATAATTAATGCTCAATACATCATCAAAATCCAAGTTAATCGATCAGAGTTCCTAAGGCAAGAAAACCATGCACAAACCCAAGCGAAAGTGGAACCAAAAACAGACGGGAACAGAAACAAAACCAAAACAGAAACTGTAATGCCCCGCTAAGTAACCCTAAAGGAAGTTGCAATTAACATCTTAAGCGAACCAATTTTTTTTTTTTATAAGGTGCATTTAACATACACATTCACTTCCTAATTAACAACAACCTCTAAGGTTATAAGGTTAGGATTATTAAAACCCACACATACATATTACATATAACCATAGCATTATAACTTATGAAATAAACATCATATATCATAAGAATACCACATAACATAATAAGATAATCAACCAAGATACAATCTCATAAACATTATCTTAAACCAATAGTTACAACACTCATTCCCAGAATGAGGCAATAGTACTCAAGGTTACAATTACAAAATTCCACCTCATAAACATAAGAGGGATAAAATAACTTATACAAGTTAAAATATTACAATGCAAGTAATTACAATAAGAACCGCGAGCTGTCCATCTGGATGTCTCGCCACCAAGTACTGAAGATAGATGGGGGCCCAACAGTTTTGGTGCATGTTCCACCCAACCAAGTGGTACCCGAAGGCCCACCCCCCATGCTAGGAGATAGTAACAAAGTAACATGGACAAATATTCTACTACCTCTAACCAAAGGCAGACTCATATTGACTCATACTGTTATAACCAACCAAAAACCATAATCAAGTACAATCTAGTACAACTCAAGTACAACATTTACATCACTGACATAGTTCACATTGCTTCCAGACATAAAATAGATCAAGTATGTTCACAGAACCATACACATAAAATAATTAACAACAGTTGTCCTGGATAGAGTGTCATCGCAAGGTTTGTCATGAGATCTCCTCTGGGTATTCTTCATAGGCTTCGGCACAAGTAATCCTGGTGGTCTCAACCAAATCCCGGCACTCATACTCACTCATGCGGAATCAACTACCTCTCGTAAGGACAAGATAGTTGATCTTGCCATTCCAGGCCTTCTCACTCATCCCAAGTCTAAACAAGCCCTTGTGTCTATGAGTGAGGATTAAATTATCTTGATTAGTGTGAATTGCATCCTAATCATCTAAATACAATAATTTAATTATCACTTGATTAACTCACTTTTGAAGGTTACCCGGTTTACCACTTTGGGCTCCGGCCCCTATCAAAAGCCACTCTTCTAATGGACAACACACTTACAACCAATCACCAAGGGAAACACAAGTGCATACAAACTAGGCATCATAACCACTCCAACACAAGGAGGATACAAATAAAAGAAATCACTCCAAACATCTTGGAGGCAACAACACATAGTTCACTCCTTTCACAAGAGGAAACAAATAAAAGAACTCACTCCAAACATCTTAGAGGCAACAACACATAGTCCACTCCTTTCACAGGAGGAAACAAAACATCCCTGTTCATGGGTAAAACTGAAAAGACGCCATGCACTACCCAAGGGAAAACAATTGGATGGCATAAATATTCAACAACCCTTATCATCTAAGTTCTTTTGAAAGACTTATAATTTAGGACTAACACTAAATCCCAAAACCAACAATGCAACTTGACGACATAGCACTAAAAGCATTCAAGTCATCAATCAAATCTAATATTTGGATCTCCTAAATCCATACTCATTCAATAGGTAGTGTTGACAAAGTCAAAGACACGATAACTAGATCATCTAAAATAATCATAACCCCTATTTCCCTTTTCATTATTGGAAATCTAAAACAATTTTAAACTTACTTCCCTTTACTGAATACAGAGAATTAAATCTTTTAAGATAATCATGAGGAAGATACTGCTTTTGGATATACTAAATCCATATCTCTTTCATAATCCAATCACAATGATTCAATTAATCTAAATAGAAATTAATAAATAACATAATTGATTGCCTCATCAATAAAACAACTTCTTAATTTACTTTTAAATCGACACAAATCCATGCAAGTAAACTCTTTCCATTTCCTAACCAAATCTTATGTCTCATTCAATTTTCTATTTAAAACATTCAATCACTTTAATATAATAATATATTGTTTTTCTATCCATTTTCCATATACATTAATCAATCCATTTTTAAATCTCTATTCAATAATCTATTGCATGCATCTCATTAAAATAAAATACGATAATGAATTTTACACTTAATATATATATGTATATGTTTCATATTATATAAACACCAAATATATATATTAATAAATTTAATTACATATATTCTTTAATATTCCATTCACAATGATTAGATTACTCTATGGAACTAAATAAAACATAATAACTATTTGCCTTTTTCAATATAGTTAATTCCTAAATTTACTTCTAATGCAACCTAACACTATTGCAAACAATCTTTTCAATTTTCTATCCGGAGTCTATGTCTCTTCAACTATCCATTTAAAAACATGCAATTTCATCAATATATAAAAATATCTTTTGACTTATCTATTTGACTATGCATTCATATTGTTTCTAATTAAATCTCATTAATTAAAACAAACATTTAAATATAAATATTTCTATAATTTTTCAATATATTTAAATATCTTTTTCCTTATCAATTTTGACCATACATTCAAAACTTATCTTTTAAATTCTTCATGCAAAGCTAAATTACACGCACTTAAATAAAACGAGGTAAATACTAATTGAAAATACTCATGGATATATATCTACATTTCAATATATTTTCTTCAATCATATTAACAAAATAAATATTTTTTTTTAAATCAAGTAATTACTTCTATTAAAAAATATCTTTCTCTATACATTTTCTACACATACTAATCATTTTTTTTAGAACACTAATAATACCCAATTTACAAACAACAGAATAAAATAAGATAAAATATTATTTATTCTCTCAAATGAATATATACCTTCAATATATATATACTAAATATAAATTAATATATTTAAATATATTTAATCATTAACATATCTTCTATTCTTTACAAATATCAAATTGTTTAATTCAAAATAAAATATCACTTATCATCAATTTTCCAAAATATATATATATTTTTCCAATTAAATCAAATTAATAATTGGACCTTTTACACATGAATTTAAATTCCACAATTAAATTTTAAATTATGCATTCTTTAAATCAAATATTTAACTCCTTCAATTAAACTTTAACATGTTATTTTAAAATAAACGATAATTTCCCCATATGTTTATAATTTTAATTCCACTAATCTAATATACAAATTTTATTTAAAATAATATAAATAAATATAGTACTTTAATATTATAAATTATAATATAAAATATTATTAAATAATATTTTAATATTATAATAACAATACATAAAATATTAATATTTATAAATATCAATTTATTATTATTTTATTTTCAGAGCAGCATGAGAAAATAACTTAACAATAGTCTCATGTTTCAAGCATAACTCAAAAACTGCGATCTGGGTATTTGCGATTTTTTGATAGGTATAAGAAAATTCCAAAATGCAAAAACTCTTTAAATTTCCTGACAATCCAGTTTGTGTAAGTGGAGTTATAGGCGACGCAACCAGACCATTTTACCATGAAAAATATAACTATCCTGCAGATTTTAAAATCCGATTTTTAATAATAAACAAAAGGTTTCATTTTCTAAAAACATTCTAAATGCATTGTTCAATCTCTATGTTTGATTTCAATAACAACAAAATCGATTTCTCCAAATAATTTAAATTCAACTAAGGTTTTCTCAATTTTCACTCAAGAATTTTCACAAGCAAAGGCTGTAAATTTATTCAATTATTTTCTTCTAATATCAAATTTGTTTTCTAAAACAAATTTAACAAACAAATCTTTAATCACTACTATTTTAAAAAAAACAATCAAAAACAATAAAATACAAAGAGGAAAACCTGGTACAAGAAGCTATAGGAAGAGATGAATTTCTGATGCAAGCCTCCTCCAAAGATTTCCTAAATTTTCTTCAATCCTCCAATGAATCCAATCCAAAACCCAACAAATGCAAACAATCTTTCCTTCAATCAATTCTACAATCAAAAACTTCCTTCAAACCCTTCTTGTGCAATTTTCCAAAATTTATTCTCTGCTGTAAAAATGTATTTTTCTAAAAACTTTTTGCCCTAAAATTAAAACATGTATTTTTTATAAATCAAAAATACTAAATACAACCCTAATTCACATTACATGTAAATTAGATATTTCAATTTCAATTTCAATTTCAATAATTACAACCCTAATTCACATTACATGCAAATTAGATGTTTCAATTTTAAATTTCAATTTCAATTTTCGAAAACCCACTTTCAATTTAAAATGCAATTTCAAATAATAAATTAATTTCCAAAGTTGAAACTCATTTCCCAAGTAAACATTTAATTACAATTTCTAATTTAATTCCCACACGTTGAAATTAAATTCCAAAATTAATTTTAATTCTTTTATTTCCTTTCATTCTCTTGCATCACGTTTAATTAATTAATTTAATTATTTAATAACTAAATTCAACCCCCTTGGATTAAATTTAATTAATTAAATAAATTAAATATAATTAATTAATTTAAATATAAACTTTTATCCACATTGCATTATTTAAATTAAATAACCATCAACATGATTTAAATGCAATTATTCTAAATATCTATTTCCAAATCAATAATCCTTCAGAATTAAATAACATTAAAACAAGACAGACAATGACTCGACACACACGATTGACGACACACTAAGGCTAGGGTGTAAACTTGACACATGTTACATAGATACTATCTTTTGTTCAACTTAACCGTTGGATCAACACACTCAAACCTGTGAAACCAGGTGGAGTCGATGCCATGTACCTGCAATCCTGAAAAAAAATAAGTAAACAACATCATACAATATATCCAATATATAATACACACCGTGAAGAAGAAATTACGGATTCGTAGGGCGCTCGCAAGTGAGTGATGCGAAACCGTCCTCCTCACCAATACACTCATCGAAACTAACACTTCCTTCATAATCCAATAATCTCATTTTAACATCTCATGTTAACTCTACATCATTAATCCATAATGCATGTGAAACAATAATTAGATAACCACATCCCACAATAATAGTTGTCACTCAATAATAGTGATCAAAACATCATAACAAAATGTATCCAGTATCAAAGTAACTGCAACCAAACATAGCATAAACCAAACCGAACGAGAAGCAAAACGAAGGAGTATTACAGAAACAGAGACAAAACAGGCGGAGGCGGAACCAAAAACAAATGGGGGCAGAAGCATAACCAAAAACAGATGGGGGTGGAAGCGGAACCAAAAACAGACAAGAGCGGAAATCAAACCAAAATAGAAACAAAGACAAAATAGGTGGAGGCGGAACCAAAAACAAACTAGGGCAAAAGTGGAACCAAAAATAGACGGGACTCCTTGCAAAGTCCCGAGTTCAGCTCCCACCCCGGTTCCAATTTTGACAAAGGAAAGGAAGACCAAAGCAAACCAAAGGGGAAGAAACCAACCCAAAGTCCAAAATAGTGAAACAACAAGGACATGGAGGTGGGAAGCAGAGCCAAAACAGGAATGGAAATCGAATCGTGAACTTTTTTAAGGTTCAGAGTTTAGTTTCATCCCGGTTCTGTCTCCGAAAAATGAAAGAAAAGGCAAACCAAGGAAAACTTAAGGGAGGAAACCAACCCGAAGGCTGAAGACAAGCAAAACAATGAAGAAAACAAGAAGGTGGGAAGCAAAGCTAGAACAGGAATGAAAACCAAACCGTGAACTTTTTTAAGGTTTAGAGTTTAGTTTCATCCCAGTTTTGCCTTCGACAAATGAAAGAAAAGGAAATCTAAGGAAAACCTAAGGGAGAAACCAACCCAAAGGCCGAAGACAAACAAAACAATGAAGAAAACAAGAAGGCAAGAAGCAAAGCCGAAACGGGAACGAGAAAGGGAACGAAAACCAAACCATGAACTTTTTTAAGGTTCAGAGTTCAGTTTCATCCCGGTTCTGCCCCCGGTAGAATAAAAGAAACAAGGTCCCAAGAGGAAAAGAACAACTCCCAAGACCCAAACAAAAACACCAAGGAAAAACATAAGGCAAAGGGAACCCACTTCCAAAGAGGACATCTGCAAGACTCCATAACCACTAGGAACTCAAAACAAAGGCACCATAACCAGGACAAGCACCAAAGACCAAAACCCCAAGATTTTCAAAGATAAGCTCAAAAAGGGACAAGGCCGCAAAAAGGGCCAAAGGGGTAGGCAAAACAGGGTCCCTACTTTCAGTGGGGCATGTGTGCAAAATTGCACAACATGTTGGAAGGATACCTTGTTGATGGGATGACTGAAGAAGGGCACTATGTGGCATACCTTGTTGGTTAGGACTAAACTGAAGGTTACCCTAATGATGTGTTGGATGGGTACCTTTTTTATAGTATTGTTGGTTCAGAAGGGGACCATATGGTCCACCTTTTTGGTGGTACTAATTGCTCGAAGGGGGACCCTGTATTCCACCCTATTGATGGTATTGATTGTTCAGAGGGGGACCATGTGTTCCAACTTGTTGACGGTACTAATTGTTTTAGGAAGGGTCAACAATTGAAGTATTCTAAGGGATATATTTCCTAGGAGGTGGATTGTTGTTTTGAGGTTCATAATAAGATGATCCTCCTTGATGCATTTATGCCATTACTACTTGTTCAATCTAAGTTGGTTTTCTTAACAAGGGGTTTCTTTGGGTTGAGCACTATTTTGTGAGAACACGGATGGCATGTTCAACATCTCTAGAGGTTGGGTTATTTTTCTCACAATTGAGTTATCCCCTAAGGTAATAAGATTGGGGTCTTTGTGTGCCCTACATTGAATTCCACTGGTAATTTAGGACCGCTTTGTGCTAACTTGAATAAATAAGAGTTTGGGTCTTTTCTTAACAACCTGTCCATTAGTTTGAGAACCTTAGGGTTGTTAGAATGCTCAAATAGTTCCTCCTCATTTATCTCTTCTTTAGTATCTACCTCTTCTACAACCACACTATTTAGATCCTAGTTATTTTGTTCCATCACCTCCTTCTATTTGTGGTTCAGTTCTTCCTCACTGAAGGTGTCTTTGTACACTGATTTCTTTTGGGGAGTTTCAAGGTCACTTGGCCTATATCCCCATGGGCTACTCTCATCATTCATCGTATTTGTTGGTGGGATAACAGTGTTGTTCTTTCTTTCTTCCATTTTATTCATATGTTGTGATCTCATGGTTGTCATAAATAACTTAGGTCCTATTGGCCTCCTATAATGATTTAACAACTAAGCCCTTACAACTATGATTCAAGATTGGACATCTAAGTTGAATAGCGATCTCAATCATCATGAAGGTGCATTTAACTTGTCAACCCAGGGATGTAAACTTGAAATGGGTCAACACAATATGTGCACTAGGAATCCAAAGTAGCCATATTCATCCTACAACTAAGAAAGACATAATGCTGAAAGTAAATTGCTTGGAAGTAAATAACATAAGTGTTGAGCATCAACCAATAACTACACTAAGCTGAAATGCGTAATAGAAACAAAAATTTGAGTGAACAAATAGGAAACTACTCTGTCTGCTTTGGTTGTAGGAACACTCACATAATGGAATTTTAGTGGTTGTAGGAACAGATAGTGTCAAATTCTTAACTAATTATTGAACAAAAATTAATAACTAAACTAAACTAAGTGACAAAATACTCACCATGTGGGCTCCCTTGGATGAGTATCCTTAAAATAGATATAAACTCATATGCATGAACTTATTAAATCATTTTATTCATTAGAAAACATCAGTACAATTGAGCAACATGACTGTACTACTGAGAAAACTAAGAATGTGAGTACATCATCAAATCAAGAAACCTTTTGAGAAGGAGCATTCAAGTCTTATTTAAAGGAAAAGAAGTTAGTAACTAATCACCTAGCAAGGCGGTCAACTCCAATAGATCTGAAGGATGCCACTTTAGGGAAAGCATAAAAAGTGGAGAGGTGGTTATGCATGTGCAAAATTTGGTCAAGCATGTTTTCCTTAACACAAATTTAGCACAATAGTAATGCCTGTATTCACTCAACAAAAAATTAAGACCATTTACAAGGCGGTTACAATTTCAATTTGAATGAGGAATCTCCCACTGTCGAGATTCTTCCCTCTTTGAATGATCACCTTGTTGACTATTACGGTGAATGACCAGCTGGTGGAATCTTCCTCAATTGCATACCTCTAATTATATATGCATGAAAATATTAGTATGCATAACAACTACATATTTGTAACTATCTTAAAGTGACATTCATTAATCCACATGTAAAATTAACATAGATAGTTCATATAAAATGTCAATATCATTTAAAGGTTATGAAAATAAGCTTATGCCCAATGTCTATGGTTTTGAGGAAATATCATTAAAAAGATCAACATCCAAGCATCAAATTCTATGACAACTATACCAAATGAATAATAAACTCTATCAAAATTGAACCATAAAATGGACTCATCACTCCCCTCAACCTAAGGCTTTTTTGGTCCTCTAGTAGAGAAATAGTTGTTCTTTTGCTTGGTCAATGCCTTGAAATTTGCAACTGCCACCTATCCTACATCAGTTCTTGTTGTGCATGAATTAGGGTCCTAATAGAACCCTTGTTGTTTGTCTAGCCTAGTCCATCTTTGTCTCTCTACAGCTCTATCAAACTGGTAATACCTAAAATTTGGCATAGGCCACAATAGGATAGGTGGCTAAAAAGTTAGTGGAAGCCAAAATTGTCC
This sequence comes from Sequoiadendron giganteum, assembly GCA_007115665.2. NCBI lineage: Eukaryota > Viridiplantae > Streptophyta > Pinopsida > Cupressales > Cupressaceae > Sequoiadendron > Sequoiadendron giganteum. Next base: position 249,533,689 of record CM021109.1, on the reverse strand, counting down.
CTTTTTCCTTCCAATCTATATATATCTATCAACTCTCTTAAGTGTTGTAGCATATTTCTATATAGAGTGAGGCTCAACTTCTTTCAATTCAATATTTAGGTTGTTCCATCTTTGTGATAGGTATCCCATTAAAGATTCACCTATGGTTTTTTCTACCTCCTCATATTCTTTATAAACTACTTCTCTCTCAAATAGGATCCTATTGCCATAGCTTGGTCGATAAATATTTTTGTGTCAATCCTTTAAAATGTCTCCTAGATTTCTAGATTCAACCTTGATGGATAGGGGAGTGTTGGATTCAATTTGCCTATAAGTCCTGAATTATTTTCCCCAACTAATTTCATTCTATATCTAGGACATAAATGCCCTTAATTGAACATCTCCAACGTACAACAATGGATTCCAATCATGATCTTGGGTCATAGAATAATTATGCAAATAGAATTCACACAACAAATTATTCATTTAAGGAGGAGCAATCCAATAAGCATTGAATAATTCAAGAGGAGTCTCGATGGAAGGATTCAAAATTGAAACAATCTTTGCTAGTTTAAAAGAAATATGCTTCTCCTTCAAATACAGAGCATAGAACCTTGGAGGATTCCTCCACTCCTGAGATCTGAGGTACTAAGGCTGCCATATTATCCACCTTTTCTTTTAAAGCAACAATTTCTTCATTCTTAGCTTCAATCTCTTAATCTCTCTTTTGAATTTCCCTCTTCAGCCTATGTTTCTCCTCTTTCCATTCTTCTTCCCTCCTTTGCACTTCTTTCCATAATTTTATGGCTACCATGTTCATTGAATAATCAGAGGGCCTATGTACTCCTACCAAAAAAATTCTTTGCACTTTTGCTTGCTCTTCATATAGCACTAGTTGCAGGGATTCTATTTGTTCATCCAATTCCAACTGCAGGGGTGTTGACTGTTCTCCCAATTCTGGCTATAGGGATTCTTTTTCTTTCTCTTTTTGCAGGAACTCTTGCTTCTAGTCTTGTTGTAGGAGCTCTTGATTTTCCTCATACTCTTAGCTTTCAACTTGTTTTGCGGTGTCAGCAAGATCTGCCAACATTATGTTTATTGCTTCCTCAAATATGTCCTTTTCCTCGAATTCACCTACCCCATTGGAGCTTCTATATCCTCATGTGATGTTTCTTTAGGCTTAGGGATTCCCTCCGGAGATACACCAAAGTTTGGCCCAACTGGTCTTGATTTTCTAGGAGGGCTTTCATGTTTTTCTTTTGCTACAAAAAGAATAGTGTCAGCCTTTCGTTTCTTAGAGCTTGAAACTTCTTTTTCTGTCATTTTATTTTTAGCTTTTCCCTTTCTTATTTCTATCTCCTTCTTTTTTTCCCTAGTTCTCATTAGGATTCCAATAGGAACATCATCATCAAAATCTAGAGAGAAACTTTCTTTATCTGAATGTTTTGTCTTAGAAGAAATAATATCTATAGTTGATTTGGCTACAAGAGGGTTTATACTAGGGCTTGCACCAAAATATGTGGCTCTAGGAGTTGCTCCAACATTCCTCACTCTCCTACTAACCCTACAAGGTTGAGAAAAAACCCTAGGTTGCAAATGCTCTGGTCTAATTTGATCAATATTCAAGAATTCTTCCCAAGTCATATCAACACATCATGTAGAGACTTCTCAACTAATAATTTGATCAAACAATGGTAGAAAATGGAATTGTCCCTACCTTTTTGGGTCTTGGCCACCATGATTGAAAGAAGGTGGTAAAACATGTTTGGCACATTCATTCTTCTCTTGTGCCTCATGTGATTCAAGAGTTTGAAGTGCAAAAAATGTAGATTCGACTAAAGACCTTAACAGGTAATGTACTTCACAACATAAATAGCTACTTGCTTCCATGGCTTAGAAAGAGAGATTCTCTTCGCTCCTTGTTTGTCCACACTCAATAGGGGGTCACCAGGTTCTGTAAATTCAACCCTAGTTGATTTGGCGTCTCTGGTAGCGGGGTAATGTTCACCATTGGCAGGCAATCCTATAGCTTCTGTATTCCTCACTTCATTAGCTATGACCTCCAACCCTTTTGCTATGGCATTTCCTTTAGACAATGTCTGGGCGAATTCCAATGCAACGTCTTCATTAAAACCATTCAACTTCAAGAAATAATCTAACCATCTGCAATTTTTGAACTCAGCCAAGTAAGGTGCATCCTGCAATAATACATCATGAACTATAGGTTCATTTTGAATTAACCCACCTCCCATTGTTCAGTTTTTTGCAATCAAACAATCGCTCTGCAAAGTTTCCCTTCCTACAATCTTCGTCTGAAAGCAAAACTTCTCCTTCTTGCAACGCTACCAAATTTCCAATGCTAGTGTCGTATGAATTTTACCTTTTTGGCTTAAGATTATGAATGTAAAATTGACTTAATACCTATCACACACCCTAAACAACATTGAATAACATCAAACAACATTGAACAACATTGAGCATCATCCCAAAATATCTTGTAACGTCTCAAAATGACTCATAACATCTCGTAACATCTTAGAATAACTCAAGATCATCTTGAAACATCCTGTAACATCTCAAAATGACTCAAAATCATCTCAAAACATCTTGTAACATCTCATAATCATCTTAGAATGACTCAGAACATCTCACAATAACTCGAAATTGCCTCAAAATGACTCATAACATCATAATCATCCTGAAATGACTTAGAACATCTCGTAATAACTCAGACTTGTTTTGGAATGACTCAAAACATCTTGGAATCATCTCGTAATGTCTGAAAACATCTCAGAATCATCCCACAACATCTCATAATAATCTTGTAACATCCTGAAGTATCACGCAACATCACAGTGTTGGAAAAACAAGGATAGACAACTGACAGGGGGTGAATCAGTTGTTAAAAACTTTAAAACTTATCTTACTTTATCAACCTTTAATCATAGATCTGATAATTAATAGTGAAGGAAAGAATCAACAACACATCAAAAGCACACATAACACCAAGATTTTTGTGTGGAAACCCTATTAGCGGAAAATCCACAATGGAGGACAATCCACAAGTATACCCTATTAAAAGTATAATAGAAAATGAATAAGGAATGCACATGCATTCAGGCACATTTCTTGGAGCTCATTGCACAGAGGGGAAGGATCACTTCCTTACATAAAACAATAAGATTAAATCCATCTGATGGTGTTGAGCTAAGAAACTAGCTTCTTCAAAAGCCCGATGACAATTCTAGTTAGGCATAGAAATAATTCTTCATACTTCGTTCAAAATTATTCACACTCCGCTCTGCACTCGAATGATTTGATCTTTATTCACACATATCTTGCACACGCTTCGCATACATTCATCGAGCATACTTAGAAATAAGGAAACAATCGCTCTTATATATCTGCTACATGAATTTACATCAACAACTTTGTCGACCACAAATAAGGAATAAATAAATTACAAACTATGGGCCCAATTCATGAATAAATTTCAATGCATACCAACCTAGGTCGGTCACAAAATAATGAAGACCTAAATCAATATCCTTGAACATGCCAAGCATTCAAAAATTAATCCATAAGGATCTGCAACACGCTACCACAATCATGTCGCCCAGGAACATGAAAACTAGAACACACAAAGGAAAAATCTTTGATCACAAACACATCGATCAATGCGGACATACCACAATGATAGAGCACATTCTAGAAACATCACTGAAAATCTAAGGAGCATACACAATAACTCAATTTACCAGAGTTGCATTCTCTTCTTCCAAAAACACTTGTAATAGTAACAGAATAATTGTAGGAACTCAAAAACTCATAACTTTCACCAATCTTGATGTGCACCTCTGAAACTTCTAGAGAACATATTAGATAGGCTCAACAACAAACCCATTAATGTACACCTTCTGAATACCAACTTACAAAACTTTCCAACACTCTGATCTTCACAGCTTCACAGACTGTCTACAATATATTTATTATAATTTTCTCAATATCCTTGACATATATAGCCTTCAAAATCATCAATTCTAATAGTGTTGACATCAATGAAAACCACATATCAAAAACACAACCACAACATCTAACAATCTCCCCCTTTAGCATTGATGGCAACACATGATGTGAAAAATACCATCAACACAACTAGCTCTTCTCCAACAGTCTTCTTCTTCTCATACTATTCTTCTCCTCTTTACATTACTCTTCTCTCATGACTCTTCTCCCCCTTTCTTCCTCAAGATTTTCCACATTACTCTTCTCCCCCTTTGACATGAATGGAAAAGGTACACAAGCTCTGAACCACATATCTCAATCATCTAACTACTCCCCCTAAGTAGAAGCCACCAATCATCAATCCGAAATAAGATCTGACTGTAAGTGCATAGATTGATGCAAAGACTTTCATCTTAGTTCAAATTACGAGGGGAAATCACCCCTAGGTTCCCTCTGAGATACACAAAAGTATCCTTAGGAAATGGTTTAGTAAAGATATTTTCAATTTGTTCATTGATAGGCACATACTCTAGTCTGACTTCTTTATCACTCACTTTGTCTCTCAAAAAGTGGTATTTGATAGATATATGCTTTGTCTTTGAATGTAGCACCATATTCTTTAAAAAAATTATGGCACTTGAATTATCACAGAATATAGCAATAGGCTCATCATACTCAATTTCGATATCTCTCAATATTTGTTTCATCCACAAAACTTGTGTACAATTGTTTGCAACAACAATATATTTTTCTTATTTGTAGATAAGGAAATGCAATTATTCTTTTTACTTAGCCAAGACACCAACTTCTTCCCCAAGAAGAATGCACCACCACTAGTACTCTTCCTATCATCCACATCTCCTGCCCAATTTGCATCTCTAAAGGTATTCAAAGTAAGATCATCATATCTTGGATACCATAGCCCAAAATCAATTCTTCATTTTAAGTATCTAAAAATTCTTTTCACTACAATCGCATGTGATTCCTTCGAATCATCTTGATATCTAGAAAACATGCATACAACATTCATGATGCCTAGTCTAGTCTGAGTCAAATAAAGAATCCACTGATCATTGACTTGTATCTTGTTTGATTAGACTTAGGAGAATCATCATTTTGTGTTAATTTACATCCGGTTACCATGGGTGTACCAATAAGTTTTGAGTCTTCCATGCCAAAAAAAATCAGTAACTCTTTCACATGCTTGGACTAAGATATAAAGATTCCATCATCTAATTGAGTAATTTAAAATTCCAAAAATAATTTCAGCTCTCCAATCATTGACATTTCAAACTCACTTTTTATATTATCAACAAACTTCATATACAAGTCATCATCTCCTTCAAAAATAATGTCATCAACAAATAATTTAATCATCAACTCTTTATCCTGATCCATCTTGAAATATAGATTGTTTTCAGTAGTACCTTTGTTGAATCCAAGCTTTAACAAGTATTTGTCTAGTCTAGCATACCAAGCTTTAGGGGCTTGTTTGAGTCCATACAATGCTTTCTTCAATCGACATACCATGTCTTTTTCGTTAGTCAGTTGAAATCCATCTGGTTGCTCAATATACACCTCTTCTTCTACTTCACCATTTATAAATGTTGACTTTACATCTATTTGATATACCTTGTAGTTCTTGAAAGTATCATAAGCAAGAAATAATCTTACAACTTCAATTTTAGCAATAGGGGAAAAGGTTTCTTCAAAACCAATACCTTCCATCTGTGAGTACCCTTTACATACCGGCCTTGCTTTATTTCTAATCACTTCACCTTGTTCATTCAGCTTATTCTAAAAGACCCATTTGGTTCCAATCACATTCTTATCCTGATATATGGGAACAAGAATCCATGTATCATTTTTCTCTATCTGTACCAGTTCTTCCTTCATTGCTTCCATCCAATATTCATCTTTACATGCTTCATTGACATTGTTAGGTTCAGTCTTGGAAATCAGACGATACTCTTCTTCAATTCTTCTTCTAGTCTGCACACCTTTGTTCTTGTCTCCTATAATCTAATTTTCAAAATGATTTAGCTTTATATACCTTGGAACTTTGGGATTCTCTCTAACTTCTAGTTCTTCTATTCTTTCTTCTGCACTTCCACTAGCTTCACCTTATAAACTTTCTTGATTCACCAAAACAATTTGAACTTGATTCTATGTCTAAAAATTATTTCCTTTATCAGCACTATCATGTTGGTCATCTGAATCATATCCACAGTACTTGGATGATCTGTCAGTATCCTCATCAACTCTAACATTTGCACTTTCAACCATCTTCTTCGATCTTCTATTGTAGCACTGGTAGGCTTTTCTCTTAGTAGAGTAACCCATTAAGATTCCTTCATCACTTCTAGCATCAAACTTGCCTATATATTCATCTCTTTTGATATAACATCTACTTCCAAATATTTTTAAATATTTCACAGTAGGCTTATAAACAAACCACAGCTCAAAAGGAGTCTTACCAGAACTACCATTGACATTTACCTGGTTGATAGTGTAGACATGGAAAATGTACAATTCGATCCAACACACTTGATCCTGATTACTAACATCATTTCTTCTAAAATCACACTCTCAGCTTAACATCACTTTTCATCCCTTAATTAATAAATTATTATTTATTTGATTAAGTCATTTTTCCCTATTGATTAAATTAATCAAGTTAATTTAATTAGTCCTTAAAGTCTTCTCATTAAATTGAATAAATTAAACCTTATTTAATTTAATCTAACATTATCCTCTTTAGTTAAATGAATCAAAAACATTTGTTTAATTAATCATTTCCTCTTAATTCTGATTTAAATCAACTCATAAATTTAAGTTAGATTGTTAAATCACCTAATCTTTCATTAAATTGATCAAATCTTGATTAATTTAATCTCAATCACTAAAATCCTCTAGAGAATGCAACTTGCACATGAAAATAGATTTAATTCATTTATTAAATCTCTATTTTCCCTCACATGGCATCAAAAGGGGAATATTCTCCCAAATTTGAATTTGAATCCAAGTGGACTTAGTCCTTCCAACAAGGCATTTATTTCATCTTAAAAGTCCTTTTGCATTGAGCCAAGTGGTCATAACTCCATTTGACTCTCTCTCCACCTTGTCATTTCAACATTTTCAAAATTCAAATTTATGCATTTATGGGCACTTTGATCAAAACTTGCACAACCATCAACCATTCACATTGTGACAAGTGGCATTTGACCATTGGATTGAAAGTTAGTCTCACATTGCTCAAATCTTGCTCATTCTTCCAATTTGAAATCTATGAGAGACTCTTCCTCTCATTCTATCATCCACAATTTGAGTAAACTTATTACACTCAAATCCATCTTCAAGCATAGCCATTTTCATCTCCCTATATCAAATTCTTAGCTAGGTTATGCAGAAATTCGACCAAAGTGGATCAATCATCATCAAGCTTACAAAGGAGTTGGGAAAGGGCTAATTTCGACACACCAATTAGCACCAATTCCCCCATGGGATCAAGAGTTTGCATGCTTAATTAGGATTGTTGTAGCTTTTCATATTTTATTTCTTATTTTTTCTATTTTAAGCATTGTAAATGGATTTCATGGGGAATCCTTGTTTTATCTTGCATATTGAGCTAACTATGTGTTTTTTGTTGTGTATGTGCAGGAATAGGATCAGAGTTCACATTTTGGTGCTAGAAGGAGGGCAAACTTCAAGGATTTCATCACGTTTTTCAAAAAATTTGTGCTTTTTTAACATTTTTTGGGCACACAGGAAACTGCACCGCTGACAGTTTGCACGGCGCTATATTGCACCACATTTAGAGACACGGCACCATATTGCACCGCATTCAGAGACGTGGTGCTATATCGAACTACGCGAAAAATTTCAAACTCCGCCGCACCTGTTTCCCGCCTAAGAATTTTGAATTTTCAAACTTCGTCACTCTCCAAACTACGTTGCATGTTGAAATAGTGTCGCATTTGCACTCTCTATCTATTGCAGAGTGCTACACTCAGTCAACATGAGGCACGATATTGTGCCGTGGGATTTCTAAACTCCGCTGCACCTATGGATTTCTGATTTTTTTTAACATTTTTTTTGTGATGCAAGAACTTCTCAAGGTCATAACTTTTGACTCGGATGTGGGTTTTGGCTGAAATTTTACAAGCGATTTCGTTATGAGGTGGGTTGGTGGCCATTTTGCTACATTTTCGAGGCTTCAAACTTTCATCTTGGCTATCAAAATGTCAATTTAGTGTTTTTTTCTAGTTTTTTAAAACTTGTTTTTGTTAATAACTCAAAGTTCATATTTCGAATCTAGGATGTTAGTTGGCAATTCATCCTATCTTATTTTTAGAAATTTTTTGGGAAAAAATATGACTCTCAAAGTCATGCATGCAAAATTACCAAAAATGGAAAAATCTAACAATTGTTGGATTTTGCCAAAAAAGGAAATTTCTTGATCAAAAGTGAAGGAAGGAAAAAAGAAGGCCAAGGCTTCTTTATGAATTTATCATCTCATTGTATCAAGTGTTTTTAAACACTTTGGGAGAACTTATAATCCCTTTCTAAGGAGTTGTTTACGTCATGTTCTTATGATACACTAAATTTCCTTTTGGACTCTAAAAAGAACAATACAAATTTTCTTTCAAAATTTGCAAACAAAAGGCTAAAAAGAACTTTAGAACAACTTACTAGATTTGGTTTAAGGTTAAAAATTGAACAAGGAAAATCACACATTTGATTTGGTGCTATAAAAAGAATACACATTTGTTTTGTCGGTTTAAAATGAACAAGTGTTGTTATGTTTTGTAATTGTTTACTCAAAGTAATATCATCAAAAGGACGTATGCATTTCTCTTGCGCCTCATGAAAATCTTGAGAATCAAAATCTCTTTTGGTGATCTAAAGTTGAGTAAAACAATTACCTCCACATTTCATTTTGGGTGTAAAATTGAAACAATCTTGCTAGTGTGAGCGTGGTATATTGCGAGTGTTCTCCCTTTGTTTTTCAACGAAGGTCAATTGAACTACGGGATATGCTCGCTCGCTTTTGTTTATCTTAGAGGGCCTTCCTTGTGGGAAAAATTAATCACCCAAGGGAACGACCCAATCGGGAACACGTTAAAGCCAAGCGACTTCCAACCGGTATATAAGTGTGGATTCTCAAGGAAAGTTCAAGAATCACGAGGATTGTTCTGATGAGAAGGGCAGCAATGGTCTCTCACCACATGGATGGTCCCCCACGAATGGAATGCCCGCATTAAAACCCTTGTTTAGCAAAGACCAAAATCTTTAACTATTTGTTGGTGCAAAAAGTCATGTCCTTTGAAGCCGCCCCACGTACACATGTGGTTCTGTTGTAGAGATGAAAAGTATGTCATGGGAGATTCATGGGTACTGATGCTTGGCTAACCCAAGAAGCGAGTGCACTATAAGGGGGAGTTTGTGTGGTCAAGCATCTAATCACCCGCACTGAATATGCGCAGTTGAATTTATCCAAGTGGGATCCCAACAAATATTGCCTCTTCATCCTAGGATTGTACATGTTCTTCGAATCGAAAACACATTGCTTTGATCAGAAACATTCAAAAACAAACATCCACAAAATCTTCAAATTTCAAACCCTTTAGGAGGGGCAAATACCTTTGACCAAATCCAAGTGTTGTTGCTTTCCCTAGGGATTTTATCCTTAGAGGTCTCTGAGCATTTGTATTTACATCATAATTTTCTCATACTAAAGTCAACCTAGGAAACTATGCTCTTGAAACCTTGATTTTCACATAATGGACCTTGTGGAATGAAAAGGAATTGAGACATAGACATTCAGTTTGAAAAGCATAATCAAGAAAGTGTTTGTGGTAAAAATAACCAAACCTAAGCAAGATAACAGACAATTGAACCACACATGTGCTTGGTCCCTTTTGAGTCATTTGGTTTTCATGCAAACATTGGTTTTTTGGTTTGAACCACTTTTAGGGAAAAGCATGTTCTTCAAAACCTTGATCTTGTAAACAAGTCCCTCTTAGGTTCATTTAGGATCAAAACAACCAATCATTCTCATCCATCCAAACATCAAAATCAAATCCCATTTCATCAAAAAACTCTTGGGAACTTTGAAACATCACTTATGCTAGACTTTTAGGAAAAATCAACATCACCTTGTTTGACTTAACACACCTGGTCAAATTATCAATCCTCTTGAGCGAATTTACCCCTAAGATAACACAACTTCCTAGGGTTTACAAGTTCATCATCAAAAATCACCTTGTTTGGCTTAACACACCTAGCCAAAATTATCCTCTTATGTACGAGTTTACACTAGGATAACACAAATTCCTAGCGTTTACAAGTGTATCATCACCTTGTTTGACTTAACACACTTAGTCAAACTATCATCAATCAAAATCAAATCAAAACAAGTCCTAAAGTCTAGCATTGATCTAAAGTTCCTAAAAAGTTCAAACACCCATATCATTCACCCCTTTCATTCGTCATCTCGTCATTGGTCCTAAACACCTCGGAGGTCAACAAGGTCAGAACACAAGAGGAACATGGAATATAAACTTGATTCCTCCATCATGAGTAATCCAATTCAACCAAACTGTCCAAGCCTTACAATGCCAATTGGTTTCCAAAACTTGCATTTGTATAATCCATACATGGGATCATTATCTCCTCCAAACATTAATGGTACAACAAATGTGAGCATGCCCAATCTAAATTTTGGAACACCTTTCCCTTTGGTAAATTGAAATCAAAGTCAAAACTTAAAAATCTATCAACCAAACAATCAAGGCATGAGCCTTTCGAGAAATACCCCCTTCATAAATCAAAGCACCATATCAAGTCCTCCCATTTTTCCATCGATATCGCAACAACAGATGGCAACCATCCAAGCAACCCCAACGGTCAACACAACCATCATCCCTCAAGTGTCTTAAGGACCAAGCATCCCAATCACACCATTCACCACTCAAACCCCACCAATCAATGCAACTGTTCTGCTCATCACAACGATCAACACCATTCCCAATCCACCGCCACCACTACCAAAACACGATATGGAAAATTCATTCTCCATCATGTTGCAAGCCGCTCAACAAGCTGCCCTCCAAAACCAACAAGCTACACAAGCGACTCAAGTATCCCAACAAGCACAGGCTCAAGCTCAAGGCTAGCACCAGGCTCGACAAGCACAAGCACAATACCGGGCACAATTGCAAGCAATCCATCAACAAGTGTATCAACAAGTAGCTCAACAAAAAGCATTGTTGGCACAACAACAACACGATCAACAACAAACATTGTTGGCTCAACAGCAAATGCGGGCCTTACTCGCACAACAGAGCTCACAAAAAACTCCCACCACAATCATTGAAAATGATGATCAAGATCCTTCGACCAATGATCATATTGAAAATTTCTCTACATCACCTAATGAGTTAGAGGACATATCTCAAGAATTTATTCCAAAACATGATCAACATCTATTACCAAGGTCTAGCAATGATCCTTTCCAAAACATATGGACATCCTTTGACCTTGTGACATTTGAGCAACTTACTATACCTAATGAAGATATCCAAGAGCCCTTTATAAGCAATCCATTCTTTGAAATTGACCCATGTCAAGAACTTGATCCAAAGCATGTCGAAAGCAATTCTGAAATCATTTGAGATCAAGAATTTGTATCTCCAAGCTACTACAATGATATAATGGACACTCTCCTATCTATACAAGATGTCGTAAATGATGATCATATCCATATAGCACATACCCCTACATCTACCCATGAGATGCTTTCTCTAGATGGACATGTAGATGATCTTCATTCAAAACAAGGATCTCATCCTCTTGATATCATTACCAAGGAACAAGAGTCTCCTACTCTTAACATTTACACACATGGTCAAGGTATAGAAAAATCTGGAGACATATCAGAAATAAATCATGGTGAAAGATTCTACATAAGTTGTAAATCAGAGACATCTTGTCAAAACATATCAAAAATAGATCATGAAGAAGGCTCCTACATAAGTCATGAACTAGAAACATCCTGTGAAATGAATCATGAGGAAGACTTTTATGTGGACAGTCAATCATCAACACCTCTGAAAGAAGCATTACAATCTGATATCTCACAAGATCAAGCCAAAGAGATCAATCAGGAGGTTATCTCAAAGATAGAGGATCCTATCACTTACCTTTCTTAGGGCAGGCTACCTCATCAATAAGGTATTTGTCACCTTTGAAGATCCACCATAGAGCAAAGGAGTATCACCTTGTTTCCAAGTTAAATCATATCCTATTGCAAATAAAATGTTTCAATGGATGAATTATCAAGGCAGAGGATTAGGCCTGCATGAATAGGGTATCCTAGAACCAGTGTAGATTATTGGAAATCCTAAGCATCAAGGCCTTGGTTATTCGACAATCAAAGGATATAAATATATCGATGATACCTATATAAAACTGGGGGCAACTTCGTCTCGAGCAAATGTCAACATAGGGAGCACGAAGAATCTTTATGATGAAACCAATGCCAATACTACAACCAGACATGTCATGAATCTTCATCCACCCATCACCCCATCCATGAATTGGGACCAACATCAAAATGGATATTTGAATCAAAGCAAAGAAGCTAAGAAGCACGAAGGACAAATCAAATACATATGGATGCCAAAAAATACAAAGAAAGATGATCCCTATCATACTCCATTAGTCAAAGAAACTATGGGGAAAAATAAAAAGGGGTAAAGTATCCATCAAAGATGTCCACAAAGGCAAAAGCAATCTTCTCAAGCAACATACAAAGTATATCAAGCAGTTGGTCCTAATTCCATGTACACATTCGTATCCATTCATAATTGTTCATCTCCCCAAGTATGGAGAGTCAAAGGTTCCAAACTGTCAACCAATCCATCTCCTATTCCTAAACACGCTCCATCCACACCTCCATGCATGATATCCAATTCTCACATTGAACATGTGTTGGCAATGACCCTTCATCATAAGGATTCAAAAGGCACTCTATTGCGATATTCGCACAAAGACGAAGTTAACTCTAGTATCAACAAAGCATAACAGATTTCTCAAAATTTGCTTTCAAGTGCACGTATCTTGGCAAAGCAACTTCTTCAAGTAGGATATCGATGGCACATTATGATAGAAGAATCTACATCAAGATCACCAGGTGATAGAACATGAGCTTGAAATATTTCATAGAAAAATACAAAAAAATCATAAAAATATAAAAAATCAAAAAAAAGGATTGAAAACAATAAAGAAAAAATTGTCCTCTAGTGAAAACCGCATGGGCGATGCTTTGGGAAAATACTATGATGAAAACCTGGAAAACAGGCGTCATGTGTAGAATCAAGCATCTACGTGTGCCATTTCGGGAGAAAGCATCTTATCACATCCATAATAAATCTAGCATTCCCTCCATCTTACCCATAATAAATCCGTTCATCCATGAACTGATTATCCAACCCATTACCATCTATCTACCTTATCTTGAGCTTGATGAAAATTTGGTGCACACTTTACACTTGTTTATGGTAAACATCTTGACATGGGTCATTTTCATCTTACACAACGTTGTCTGAGCCTTGAAGCATTCCTCTATTCGAACACCTTATCTTGTCACAAGATAATCCTTGGCATCCTTTGCATGCTTACCGTATCTATCCATACATCTATCCAAGAATCCACCCATGGCCGTTCAAACATTGCTAGACACTAGGGGTAGATATTTACATCTTGCTTTGGGAATAAATATTGATCTATATCCTCCAACTTATGTGGTGATCCAAACATTTGGCGAACATGAAATCAATTTGGTCAAAGAATTTTGTGGAGCCAAATCCAAATCACTAGCCCATGGCATATTTTGACAAGACGATGTTCCTTATCAAGCTTTTATCTTTCATTGAACATCAATCTAAACAATCAGTATCAATTGCATCTAATGCGCACTTCAATGTCACATCAAATCATTCAAAACAAATTTTGTTTCAAATCAAGCTATCAACCAATCAATCCATCATCATCTTGGGATATCCTTCACGATGATCCTTGTGTTTCTTAACACTATCCTTGCATTGTTGTGTATCCTCAACAATGTTATCATCATGAATTCATCACCATCCTTGTGTTGCTTAACACTATCCTTGCATTGTTTTGTATCCTCAATAATGTTATCATCATCAATCCATCAATTTGATTGATCAACCCTAGGTTGATTTTCAACAAAATCCTAAACAAAGCACTGATATCATCACATATCCATATCCAAATTGTCAAAATCATGCGAAAAAATCCAAAAACATTCAAAAAATCATATCAAAAATCCAAAACATGTCAAAAACCTAAAATATCAAAAACAGAGTCATCTGCTTGAACTACGTCGTCTTTGAGCTTGAACGTAGGCAAGGTTGATCTCTAATCACCCCTAAGACATTTTAGGTAAGTCCTTTAGGCGTTCTTCGCAATGGAAATCCGTTTGCCCATTTATTTCACATTTTAGGTCAGTCCTTTAGGCGTTTGTCGCAATGGCAATCCATTTTCCCATTTATTTCACATTTTAGGTCAATCCTTCAGGCGTCCGTCATAGCAATCTGGCAATCCGTTTGCTCATCTATCTCATCAGTAGTCAAGTCAATTGTTATCCGAACTACATCATCTTTGACCTTAAACATAGGTAAGGCTATCCTTGATCGACCCCCGAGACACAAAATCCAAAAACATTCATAAATCTCGAAAATCCAAAAAATTGAAAAATCAAAAAATCAAAATAGCCTCAAAATATCTGAAAATTCAAAATGGTGCATCCATCTCATCTCGCTTTCACCTGTGATTGTCTCATTCCTAATAAAATCAAGCATCACCTTCATCCTTTGGTGATTCAGTCGGAAGCAAGTCTAGTAGGTTCAAAAGTGAACACCATAATCGTTAGTCTTAAGTCTAGGTTATTAAGCAAGCAAGTTGGTCAACTCGGAGTATCAATAGCTTATCACCCAATTAGTCCCACCAAAACCCTGATCACAACATTTCCTAGGATGTATCCTTCCCACGATGGACATAAGCATCAGGTATCTCATAGTAGTTTAGCCTTGGCTAGCGGGATGAAGAACATTGGCTTGTTTGTTTACTTTATCTTGGTCTTTTTGACTTATCTTAATTTGTGCCCATTCCAAGGACCTCTCGATGATGCCTAAAAAAAATAGGTTTAGAGAGAAAGGAATGGGGAAATGATCATTATCTTTTTTATCTATTGTGCTTGTTGGATACTCTTGTAAAATAACTTGGCGAATACTTGCTTTGTTAGGTCCATCCTAGCAAGGTTTTCGTATGTCAAGTGTGAACAAGAGCACTCCTATCTAATTGTCGAGTCAAATTCCATCACAATAGGTACAATGCCATCCTGGTCCTTTATACTTTGATGCATTGTACCTATGTGTGTTATCAAACATAAAGTAATTGGCCCTTTGAAAATCCCAACTCCTGGTAAGCAAATCACCATCATCATCGTTAATAAAGTGAACTTGTGTGGATCCTCCTTCCATCCATCTTATTCTTCTTATCCTTCTATCTTTACTAACATTTCTATCCAAGTATCAGGTAGGTGTGAGATCTCAAAATATACATGAGGCTACCCATGGCCAATGACTGTCTATACATCATCAGAGTTGTCTACGTCAAATATCTGATCTTTCTCAAGAATTATCTTTCGTCCTTTGATCAATAGAACCACTCCTCTCACATTTTATTGCAATCTTGATCGGAAAATCAAACATTTTTGCTCGATCTCTCGAGGGGGAAATATACCAGCATAATCCTTTTGCTGGGGAAATAATGGGGCATTCAAAAAATCAGAGAAATTTTGAACTTTGATCACAACAATTTATTCTTTGAATCAATGCAACAAGTATATTGCTTCAAAGAGTGGCAAAATGTAGACATGGAAAATGTACAATTCAATCCAACACACTTGATCCTGATTACTAACGCCATTTCTTCTAGAATCACACTCTTAGCTTAACATCACTTTTCATCCTGATGTTAAGCTGAGAGTGTGATTCTGAAAGAAATGACGTTAGTAATCAAGATCAAGTGTGTTGGATCGAATAGTACATTTTCCATGTCTACAGCTACTTCTACAGGTTTGGAGAAAATTTTTGATGGGATATCTCTCCTCTATTTAGATTCTACTTTGGAGAGTTATCTTGAGTCTCCACATTCCTTTGTCTCAACCTTGATTGGGGAGCCAGAGACGACCTTGGAGGCACTTGGTTTCTCTTCAGAGATTTCCTATTTGAGACTTCTTCCCTCTCATTTCATTATGGAGTCAAATTTTCTTCAACATCTACCATTGGATTGGCTTCAATCTTCTTTCAATGGTTTTGAGGATCTTCATTGTGGGGGTGCAATCTAGTCTCCATCTATTCCTTCAATGGAAGGATCATTGCATTGCAGTCTTTGGATCTTGTTCAACATTAATTTCTACATAGTCCTAGTTTGTCACCCTCTTCATCGATTGTGGCATCTTCATCTTCAGTGACAAAGGAGACACATGAGAAACTTTCAGAGACACCATCATCATCCATATTCATTCTTCCTTCCTTCAATTCCTATCTAGAATGGGAAGCATCCTTGCATTTCTACTTGGTTTTGTTTCTTCTGAAAGGGAGACAAGTTATTTGTCAACATTGGATCATGTTTTGTATTTAGGAACTTACCATTTTTGCAGGTGATCACATATTCTGGGGGGCTATATAGTCTCTCTATTTCCATCCTATAGGGGGGTTGTTGATTGTATTGGATCCATGTGACAAATGGTGTACTTGGGGGTATCATGGAGTCCTCCATCCTTCCTCACTTATTTGCATTTCATCTCCTTTTTGGAGAGGGGTTTTCTTCCCACTGGGTTTTCCCCTTTGCTTTATTTGTGGGAGATTAGTTTCATTTCATTCTCATTTGTAAATGGGTACCTAAAATTCCCATCATGTAGTCGGAATCCATCATTGCATTTTCATTTCCTCCCTAAGTTGCACTTATGGGGGGTGTTGGTGTAATTAATTATTTAATTACACTAGCATAAGTTTAACTTAGGATTTTTATTTAATTAATTAAGTCCTAGGTTGAATTATTAGGTAAATCATTAATAATGGGGTCATTCCCCTTTCCATGTATTTAGAATAAAATATTCCTTCTAGAAGATGAGTTGTCTTTTCTAGAAGCCATATCTCAATCAATTCATTATTCCCCAGGTAGTTAGTTGGGGAACACATGTTAGATCAAGACATATGGAAACATCATAATGCATCTTGTATCTCAACCTTGCATATATAAGGAAGGGTCTTGTACATTTGTAATCATATTCTAGATCAATTATATAATCTTAATTTGCATATCTAAGTTGCAACAATTTCTGTGTGGGTGAATTTCTTCTTGGAAAAGGTCCTCTTGAAGGCTGCAGCTTCATAGAAACATTGTTCATCCATAATTTCTATAGCTTTTCCATTGAAGATTCATCTCAGGATCAAGAAAGTTGGGCTAGAGAGATTCATTGCAGGCTTGAAGGTTTTATTGTTGGCTAGTTGGCTCCACATGGGGACCAAGCTATTTCTGAAGAACATTGAGTCTAATCCAAGCTTGCCATTGTATTCAAAAGGCCTCAAAACACAATGTAGAAATTATGGATGCACAATGTCTATATGAAGTTGCATCCTTCAAGACTTGGCTAAGAATAAATTCACCCACACATAAAGTGTTCCAACTTAGGCATGCAAATTGAGATTATATGATTGATCTAGAATATGATTACAAATGTACAAGACCCTTCCTTATATAGGAAAGGTTGAGATACAAGATGCATTATTATGTTTCCATGTGTCTTGATCTAACAACATGTGACAAAATGTAAACCCTAACTAACTACCTAGGGAATGATGAACTAATTGAGATAAGGCTTCTAGAAAAGACAACTCATCTTCTAGAAGGGATCTTTTATCCTAAATACATGGAAAGAGGAATGACCCCATTATTAATGATATACCTAATAATGCAACCTAGGAATTGATTAATTAAATAAAAATCCTAAGTTAAACTTATGTTAGTGTAATTAAATAATTAATTACACCAACATATTGGTGGGGTATATAAAGGCGGTAGAGTGAAAATTGTACCTCAAAGTGTGGTTAGCATCGCCCAAGCCAAGCCATAAGACCCTTGGTCCATCAAGACTTGTCTTTTGAGGAGAAGAGGGTAGAACCCCTAGTCTCAGGCACTATTAGACTGACTCACTATTCTCATAACCACTACAAACCTTTTTTAGAGATCTAATACCTTTGACTATTAATCTAGCTATGGTGCAAGGTATAATATTATGCTTGAAGTTACCCAACATGAACCATCCTGAGGAGATATAAGATTTATTTGGAGGTGTTAAAACCTTCAAGATAATGGGAAAGGTGAGTCCTTGTGCCACTGGAACCCTATCTATTCCTTCTTGAGAGTGTATTGTGCATGCACAATCCTATAATATTTTATCATTGGGGCCCACACTAGTGTGACACACCTTTATTGAATAGGTAGGTTGTATTTCTTGGTGTGTTTTCCTATGAAGACCAATAAAATACTATTCAAACTAATGCCTTGAATTCATTTTCCATCATGTCTAAATTTTTTTATCTCTTGCCAAAATCTAATCAAAAAATTAATCCAAAACTTGCAAATTTTACCGATAGTTACATAAAAAAATGCTATTCAGCCTAAAAATATACTTCTAAGATTTAAATTACACATGTGAGACACATTGTTATGCTATTCAAACCTTAATATTATGTCTGTGCATCTCTCAAGTAGAATTGCTAATTCCTATTGTCGCACATCTAATAGCTATGGTGGTTCTTTTGACTATCCTTTTGTGAGTTTGATCACCTTTAGGTGTATTTGACTATCATGTGGTTCATTTGACTATCCTATGATGTATTTGACTATTCAAAGTCATACTTGACCATATATTGGTACAAATTATCTACAAAATTATGCATTTAACAATACTTTGTTGCTTTTGATATGAGATCTAATTAACCTATTATAGCAACCTAAAATAAATTTTCTAATAGAGTGACACATTTGAAACCTACTTTATCACAATTGAAACCTAATTTGACAAATTTGAAAACTATTGTGGCACTTTTGACCTTACTAAATACTATGGCATATTCGATACCTACAACTATGCATCTAATTCACATAGTGACGCTTTTGACCTATGCCAAATTTTCTAAAATTCTCAAAAAGTCAATTTTTTAGATTTCTTAACCAATTAGACCTAATATTTGAGACCTACAACACATTTGACCTATAGTCACCATTCATTATCCAACAAAAAATAAAAATTCACATTGATTTCATACCATTCTTTTTGGACTTTAGAGTTACTATGCTAGGCTTGGAAAAACATCAACATCATCATCATCAAAATCAATCATGCAAACAACCAACAACCAAAATAATAACAATCTCATAAAGATATTCCATCTTTTATCTCTAATTTAGCTTTTTGCTTGAAAAGTTACCTATTTCAAGTAGATAGTTGAGTTAGCATCAGCACTCATGGGTGAATTTTCTTAGGATTCTTGGTTGCTTCTAAGTTAGTAAACCTACCATCATCCTTTTTTATTGAACTCATTAACCTAGTACAAGTGAAAAAATCATCCAAATCTTAGCTTTTATCCACACGAAGATCTAGATTCACTTTGAATTATTGAAGATTTATCTCACATCAATCAACAACATCAACACACTTATCCAAAGTCATCACATCATTTTTTCTAAAATCTACAAAACATATCTTTCATAGAGTCCAATTAGAAACAGCATTCATATCACATCACCCAAACTTCCATTTTGCATCCTCATTGTATAGGTTCCTCAAATTTTTATGCCTATAATAATGTATCAACATATGAAACTCATGGATTCTAATCAAATTCAGTCAAATGTTACCAAAACCATGGGTGGTACATAACCTGAGTTTAGAATTCCTTCTCATATATTTAACACTAATGAGTACCAAACACCACAACATCAACCCCCACAGATTCTCATAGAATACATCATGCATGATTCTAATGAGCTAGTGGAAGATAAATTATTAGAGATGCAACAAGATCTAGCAATAGCAAGAGAAATGGATGCTCTCACTACCATGGACCCAAACACGTATTTTCTTAATTTTTACACAAAAAAGTGCTAAACTACCTTCTGATTTTGACATTTTCCACACTTAGGGAACAAGCCCTAACAAATTTCATGTCATCCCACATCCCATCTAATGCAAGCCTACCTATAGATCAATCTATCAATATATCTATGCCTCAATCTTACATACAAAATATATCAAGTCAACCATCCATATCTTCTCATGACATAGATTCCACACCTTTTTCTAAACAATGTGTAAATCCACTTTATCAAACTACTATTGTATATAATCACATGACCAAAACTATCCCAAATCTAAAAATTCCTTCATCCATACCTCATTATGCCAACATTCCCTTTGCTTCACAACATATCACATCAAATCATAACAACAATATTCACTTTGCCTCACAACCCATCACATCAAACTATACAAACAACCCATTTTCTTCACAAAATATCACATCTCACATTCCTAAAAGCATTCCATACACTTCAAAAACATCAAACATAACCATGAACACATATAACCCCACTCATTCCCACCAACCTTTTATTCTGAGTCATTTGTGAATTTCTTCATTCAACATTTCAAAATAATCTTCCACATCTAACATACCAAAAAAATAAAACACCCTAAATCATTCACAAGATTCCACATTTAACATACCTAAGAATTCAAACATCCCAAATCATTCACAATCTTTCACATCTAACATACCTACAAATACAAAAATTCCCAATTCATCACAATTTCAATCTTAATCTATTACATTCACCATCCCCACAAACACAAGTGCCTCAAACCCATAATTACACATATAACATTCCACAACAACAAAAATTTCAACCAAATCAAAACCTCTCATTCAATTCATATAACATATCACAACAACAAACTATTCCACCAAATCAAAAGCCCTCATTCAATTCATATCACAACCCACAATAAGCTATTCCATAAAATCAAAATCCCTCATTCAATCCATACCATATCCCACAACAACAAAACATTATATAAAATCAAAATCCCTCATTCAATTCATACAACATCCCACAATAATAGAACATTCCACAAAATCAAAATCATTTATTTAACTCCTCATCCATTCTCTAACATCAAACATGCATTCTTTCCAATCAACCACCCATTAACACAACAAATGACTTGGCATCACAAATACAAAGCTTGCGTCAAAAGATAACTAATATACAAACAAAGAAAAGCTATGCACTGATATGTGTCCTTATCTATTTGATAGAACAATATCTATGGTTCCTTTCCCTCACTGTTTTGAAATGCCAAAGTTTGACAAGTACAAGGGAAGATGTGATCCATGAGAAAATATAAGGGAATTATATGTAGAATTCCTAGAGGTAGCTTATAATGACACATATTTGATGTCCCTCTTTCCCCAAAGTTTAGGAGGACAAAAAATAAAATAATTCTCTCATTTACCACATTTTATCAAGACCATTTATGAACTAGCTGAAAAATTCATCAATAATTTCTCTTATGACATCGAACATGAGATATCCATGACTAATTTATGTAACACCCAACAATGAAATGGATAATCATTCACTTCATTCCTATAATGATGGAGAAACATGGCTAGTAAATTCCCATGACCTATTCCAGAAAAACAACTTGTGAGAATTTTTGTTCAAAATCTTAATCAAGAAATCAACTTCCACCTACAAGTGCAATGCACTAACACCTTTGATGAAACCATAGAGAAATGAATTACCACTGAAAAAGGATCTCATTGCAAAAGGACTTTTTAAAATCTAAAAAGATAGCAAAGACCATGCATCAAACTCTAATTATGAGAAACCTCACTCATGGGCTAAGAATAACAACATTATCAATGATGATATAGTGGGTACTAAATTCATATAAAATATACAAACACCACCTAAAACTCAACAAAATAACCAAAATTTGAATCTTCCAAAAGGATCACTACGATAGAATACCAATACTAGATGCAATTACACTCCCTTATGGGATCCAATTGAAACCATATTGAATAAATTAGTACAAATCAACCTCATTAAGCTTCTAGAGCAAATATAATATGATGAGCCACAATTCAAACCATCATGGTACAATGATAATGACTATTGTGAGTACCATAGAATAAAAGGTCACAAAACACTAAATTGTATGAAATTGAAAAATATCATGCAAGATCTTATTGATCAAGGGGATGTAAACATTAAACAACATCCAAAAACTTCTAACAATAACAATTTAGGTATTTCCAAGGATCCAATCCCTAATCATGGTAAGAATAATGACTCAAGTAAAGGGAAATATTATAACAAAGTTAATTGTTCATATGACTTCATAGTAGGACATATTGAAGAAGCTAATAACTACATTGTCATTGTCATTGTCCCAAGTAAGAATCCTAAATGTGAAGTTAGCACACACCAAGAAGGGTCACCCTTCAAGGGGCCCCACTCTAAAAAAATATATTGAATAATTTGTTACCATTTAAGTATAATATAATAGATCATTTGAAGAAAACACCAACCTAAATCTCCATATTATAACTCCTTCACATAGCAACCGCACATAAAGAGGTTCTAGACAAGGTGCTTCAAGAATCATCCATACCTACCAACATAGATATTGAACACTTACAATCCATGGTATGACACATTTCATCCACACATCATCTCATATTGATAGATAAATACCTTCATTATGTTGCATATCATAACCAAGCATTATACCTAGAAGTCTATGTCCATAAGCATAAAATAAAAAGAGTCCTAATAGATGGTGGAACGAGCTTAAATATTTTTACTTTAATATTGGTAAACAATTGGTATACTCTAATGGGGTCATAGAAAAATATAAGATCGTTACTATAAGAGCATATGATAATGTTGAGAGTGAGTCGAAAGGAATAATCAAACTACCTATCCAAGTTGGTCTGACAATTATAGAAATAACTTGTCAGGTATTGAGCCTTAATCTCCTCTACAAAATTCTCCTAGGTGGCCTATGGATAAATACCATGTAATTCATCCCATCTGTCTATCATCAATGCATAAATATTCCCTACAATGAAAATGAGGTAACCATTTATGGGAACCCTCGCCCTTTCTAATATTGCCAAAATATAGCAGAAAAAATACCAGAAAATCGACCAAGTAACAAATAACCAAATCACCTCATCATCATCTAATATTGACCCATCCAAATTGGCCCCATATTTCATCACACGTCATTCCCTTCCTGAAATCAAGGTCCAAATATGTGACAAAGATTGTGGAGACTACGATCTAAAAGGGTCCTTCTATGTAGGAAAATTTTCATCTTCTCCTAAGACATATTGTAAACCCCAACATATAGATAAGACCACTTCAATTATCAATTTTGAACCCACAATATTCTCAAAATGGAGAGATCTAAACAAAGAGGCCATGGAAGAATATATTTTTAAATGGTTATACTTGAGGAAGAGAAAGAACAACCATTCCTACTAGTCAAGCATTATAACCAGGGTTTCCAGATTATCAAGAACATGGGATTTACAAATTGAGGTGGCCTTGGAATCCATAAACAAGGAATAAGAGAAACCATCATTCTAGAGAAGAGATATAAATATGAAGGTCTTGGGTATGGGTCATTATTTAATTCTACTCCTAATATTAAATGTTCCCCTAGTAAGGAAGTCAATTTTTTTCCCGCAATTGAAACTTCTAATGATGATACCATTGATGAATCTTCCATGTACATCACTAACCTATTAAAAAATGCATCTAGTAACACCCTAAAACCCATATCATTTACATCCCCCTCATAAACCTACAACCTACCACTTATTTACCCTCAACTTATCAATTGGGACCAACAAGGAACTTTGATTCTATAAATGTTTGAAAATCATGACATTAATATTGAGTTTATGGGACTTAAAGATGGCATACTGCTTAGAGATCATAAAGTGGGATTTGACACAGACCTTGATGAACAAACATATTTTTAGGAGAAAATCAAATCTTTTAATTGCAAAAAAGAAAAAAGAAAAATAATAAAAAGATCTAGTGAAAACCACAATGTGGCACTTTTAGATTGAGAAAAAGTAAAAATAAAGGACATATCCAAGGGTGAAAACCTCTTTGAGGTACCCATAGATGAAGGATTTGACCTCCCAAGTATCAATAAACATTAAGAGATATCATCAATTTTAGTAGAGGCATAAGAGGAAATAAATGTTGGAACAACTAACAATCCCAAAATCACATTATTCACTACATCATTAATGCCTGAAGAGAAATAGGATTTCACATCATTCCTTGAGACACAAAGAATTATTTTTTCTTGGTCATAAATAGACATGCTAGGATTAGATACAACTTTGGTTGTCCATAATTTGATAATCTACCTAGAGGCTAAACCTATAAAATAGAAACTACGTAAGATGCATCCCTAGATTGTACTACTAGTCAAGGTGGAACTATGAAAACTCCTAGATGTTGGATTCATCAGGCTGATAGATTATCTAGAGTGGGTGTTAAACCTTATACCTATTTCAAAACCCACTAGGGGCATTCATTTATGTACTAATTTTATATATCTATATAAATCTTGTTTTAAGGATGACTTTTCATTACTATACATAGACATCATAGTGGCTTTGATTGCAGGTCATGAAATGATTTCTTTCATGGATGGTTTCTCAGGATATAATCAGATCTATATAGCACAAGAAGACCAACACAAGACCGCTTTCACATGTCCTTGAGGTACCTATTGATGGAATGTAATGTACCTCGGTCTTAAGAATGCAAGTGCAACCTATCAAAGAGATATGATAGTGATTTTTCATGACATATTCCACAACATAATGGAAGACCATGTAGATGATTTAATGGAGAAATCAATAACAAGGAAAGGACATTTATATGTTCTTGGATAAATATTTGACAAACTAGAGAAATATCAAGAAAAATCCATAATTGAAATCAAACTTACAAAGGCAAAAGCCATAATTCAGATGCCTTCTCCAAATACTCTCAAGGAAACTTCATAGTCTTCAAGGAAAGATACAATCTATCAGATGGTTCATAGCCCAATTAGTAGATAAATTTCATCTATTATCTCATCTCCTATATAAATATGTCACATTCAAATGGGATGAAAAGTTTCAACAAGCCTTTAAACAACTAAAGGATTATCTAGCTTCACCTTCAGTATTGATACCTTTGATTATAAATAGACCTTGATATTATATATTTTAGCTACATCAGTACCACTAGGAGCTCTCTTGGCACAACATTATAATACTCGAAAAGATAGAATGTTTTATTACATAAGTAGGACATTAGTAGGGTACAAGATTAATTACACTCTTATTGAGTGAGCATGTTTAGCTATTATGTTCACATCATAGAAGCTATGACAGTACATGTTTAATCACCAAATTGAGGTCATCTCAAAATTTGACCCATTAAAGTACCTATTATCTAAAGCAACACTCACGGGTTGCATGGCTAAGTGGGTTATGATGTTGAGTGAATTTGAAATAGAGTATGTAGATTGAAAAGCAATAAAGGGATAGGTCATTGTATATCATTTAGCTGGAGAACCTTTACATGATGATAATCCTCTCATATCAGACTTTCTAGATGAAGCAGTTTTCATCATCACCCCTATAAATCAATGGAAAATATACTTCAATGGGTCACACATACAACATAGTTCAAGAGTAGGATTCCTACTCATCAACCCTCAAGGTGATTGTATCCCATAAGAATATTAGTTGGCGTTTCCATGCACTAATAGATGAATATTGAGTAATTATTACAAGACTTTGAATGATAATCCAATGGAAAATCAAAGAGGTGCTGGTCTATGATGATTCACAACTAGTGGTTAGACAAGTTAATGATGATTATCAGATAAAGGATGACAAATTATTACCATATAAGAGAATGGTTTACAATTTCAAGCAATTATTTTCTACTATCTCCTTTGAGAAAATACCTAGATTGAATAATAAAGTTACAAATGTTATGGAAACTATTGCATCTTTCCTAGATATACCTCATAATAGTCAGAGATGTGAGTTTCTAGTTGAAAAAATTATGTTTCCTGCCTTCAATGTCCCCAAGTCAAAATTCATGTACAAAATTGTTGGTCCTAATTTACCATGGTACTGCGATATTTACACCTACAGTCAAAATGGTACCATTCCACCTAACCTAACCACTAACCAAAAAAAAGCTTTATTTGTTACTCATCTCGCTTCACCATTTTTTGTGACACCTTATATCAAAAGGGTCTCAATGATACATTAATTAGATGTTTAAACTCAAAAGAGACTAAAAATTACCTACACAAGGCACACAAAGGTGTTTTTGAGTCACATTCTAGTGGCCCTACCCTTGTTAAGAAGCTATTGAGGACATTATACTATTGGCCTACTATGGAGCAAGATTCACATCAATTTGTAAAGAAATGTATACAATGTGAACAATATGAAGACCTAATTCATGCACTAGCCCAAGAGTTACAACCAATCATCACACCTTGTCCCTTTGTATGCCAATAACAATCTTTGATGGATCCTTAGTCATATCATAAGGTATTATCATAAGTCTAAAAAATTTCACCTAGATCCCATTTTCTGTGATCATGAGAAAATTGCTCCTCTAACCTCATGGAATTACACTCTTGATGTTCTTTGCATAGGCTAACAACATGTTGAATCTTTCAGGTAGAGGGACACTTAAATCATTATGAAGTATTCCCTCACTTTTGTATTCTTCTCCATGTTTTGATGGTAGCTTGACTCCAAATTACAATTTATATGAAGCTCGTAATTCCTTTAATTATTTTATTAGCTTCCATGGTCTTTGTGTTAGGTTCTTGTTGCTTGGGTGTGGCTGCAATAAATGACTAATTTTTAACTTTGTAGAGTGAAAAATGAGCCAAAATTAACTCCAAGTTAAGATCATCAACCTCTTTCTCCTTATCTTCAACAAACTTGAGAGCGTGATCCTTGTTTAAGAAAAATTATAAGTGATCTAGTTTCATTATTTCCAATACACCTTCTAGCATTTACAAATTTACAAGAGTTACTCCTCCTCGAATGCCTCTTTTCCTCTTCTCAATTTGACTTTTCCAAATGAGGTCTTCAATGAATTTGTGTGTGATATCAATTCTTGTCAAAACTTGTACCACTTTCTCTTTAGTGACCAACAATTGATTCTTCAATTCTTGCAATTCTCTGGGACTTTGATCTATATCAACAAAGGAACTTTGCTCATCACACAACAAATTTTTTAACTTGTCCTCATTTGTAGAAACTAATATCATCTTTAATCTTGAGACTATCATCTCCTTAAAACTCAACACTTTCGAAGATACTCATGTACTCTTCTTCACTTGTGGAAACAATTGAAAAGTCAACTTTACAATCATTTTCAGCTAAGACCTTACCTTGATGTGCATTATGAAATATCACTTCATATGTACTTTGCAATAAGTTATGTCTTTCATATTCAGATATGAACTTGTTGGAGTGCTTATCTTCTTTTATTGTTACTCATGAAAGATCAACACCAATATTCATTCTTGACCCTCATATGTAGTTATACAAATCATTTTTAATTAGATTTTCTATTTCAAGTAATTTTAAAAATTCATCAAAGAAAACTTGGTCCTTGAACTTATCAAGTAATTCTTTATACTAATCAAGAATTTTGGTGACCTAGTGATCATAGCTCTTTTTATCATTTCCCCTTATCAATGTTGTTAGGTCCTCCTAATATTTTCAAAATACTTGCAATAACTCAATCATGGATTATTGAAATGACTTCATAGTGCTACGATCACTATATACTATCAAGAACTTTGTTGAAACGAGTCTACAATTGCTGAAATTTAAATTTAATAGTGTTGGTTATTTTTCTTGCAACCTTCAACCCTAAGGAGGAACACAATGCCTAAACTAGGGGATTAAATATTTAGGACAAGGAAAATGCACTACCAATGGATTGAAGACAAGAAAATCCAACGAACAAGGCTATAAAATTCTTTTGCACTTTGAGCTCCACGAGACTTACGAGGGTGTTCCTAATTGTAGGTCCAATGTATGATAAACTTATGCCAAGCAACAAACTAGAGACCTATGTAAGTGGATAATTCTAAGGTATATGAGTAATGGGTATTTTATATTCCACCAGATTAAAGCATAATCCCATTTGCATTGAACATTGTTGAGAACACATAACTTAGATATCTTCATCTCAAACACATAGAGGGTTAACAGATGAAATTCTCTCAAATTTAGCCTCTATACTCCTTCAAATACCATGAAGATATAGGGAAATGAGATAACTTAAACATGAAAGAAAACAAGAAGGAAAAAAGCCATAGAGATTTAATATGATGTGAATTGTTTCTGAAAATTTCTCAAGCTTTGTGATAGATCGGTGCCTAATAATGTGCCACAGAGTCAAATATAAAACTGCAACAAAGATCCTATCAGTAAACTAGGTTCAACCAATAGATTTAAAAGATTTTAATGCCTTACATTAACAAATCCACTCATGTTGTCATAAAGTTCTACTTACCAATCCCACTTGTGCAGTCTAAATTACAATTATTTGATCAAAGTAATTTAACTCTTTACCTGAAAGAGAACCATGGCCAAACAACACAATCACAGGAAATCTACAATGACAAATTCAAACATCCTTGATATATTGAATTCATATAATTAAAATCGTATAAATCTAGAGACAACTTCATGAACAGTAATTTGTTGTTGCACAAATTGGTTAACACTTTCTCATAAAATCAACCTATTACAATTTACATACTCTATTTATGACTTAGACTCAACACTATTCTACATTACTTACCTAATTCAAAATTTTAGAATCCTCTACAAATGAGAAGAAGAAGAAACCCTAAAATAAATATATGGAAGACACTTGGCATCTTGATCAACATCTGATTTGCAACAAGAAACTAGAAAATTCTTCTCTCTTCACTCCTCATGCATCCACTTTTTCCCTTTCATCTGCAACTAAAATTTTTGTCTTCTTTTGTATTCCCTTGCATAATGAATATTGGGTGTAAAAAACCACTCATCTACCCATTTTTCACTTCTAAGTAAATACCCATTTGATAAATAATTGCAATTTGTCTTTACCTAGCAAATGAATATTACTCTTATCCTATGAGAAAACTTCATTTCTCCCTCCATTACCCAGCAATAGAAAAATCATTTTTACCGGATAGGCCCTTTAATCATTATTTACCCTACCCACACTATAACAAAAAATCTGATTTTATTGTGAAAAGCTCTTGTTGGGGAAATATGTGGGCATCTCAGAAAGAAACATTTGAGATCAGTAGTGCCTTCAGTAATTTTAATATCTTCAAATCACCTGAAAGACACATACTACTATGCCGCAAGGCGAAAACAGACATAGTTCATTTCCCACATTAATCCTTAGAGAGAAGTTAATGCTTAACAAGTTTCAACAACACCATTAACAAATTTAACAAACAGAACCAAAAACCATGAAAGTTGAAACATAAGGCATGAACAGACAGATATACGTAGGGAAAACCCTTTCGAGTAAGAAAACCCCACACTCCAAAAGCCCAGATCGCCATTGTATTATTCAACAACAAAAATAGTTATAATACAATTCAAGCTCTAAGCCTATACAGAGTTTACATCTTGTTACATTCTGGAGAATATCCAGTAGCACAACCCATTGTGACCACCTCTCTCAGCGAGAGACATCTCGCTCGACTACATAGCCTCACGGCTTGACCACCAGCCTCTCGCCCTGTCTACCACACAACCGCTTGGCCTTCACCTTCTATGAGATTCATCTTCTCTCTCGGATCATGGCAACCCAACCTCTCAACCACACCCTAGTTCTCAACTTGCACAACTCCCTAGCCTCTCGACCAGTTCGCCACCCAACCAGGTAACCACTACGCTCTACCTTCTTGGCTTTGCTCCAAGAGAGACATTTTCTCTCTCTCTTTGACTATTCAACTACTACACCCATTTAGGGTTACACATTGAGCCATAAACCATCATCCAACATTTTTGTTCATCAGATAAATAGTTGAACAAATCTCCAACGTCAAACTTAGGGTTATCCACCTAACACCATGTCGCCTAGTCAAAGAGACACTTATTATCATCTCACCAATGTTCACTAAGCACATGGTCCCACATACCATCTATCCTCCATGTCATTGCCATCTTTCGGCCTTTGACATGATCCACCATCCTATCAGGTACCACATCCACTTGCCATGGTGAGAGTTCCACCAAGACACGCATACACCGCTTGTGCAATTTTGAAGCATCAAAAGGGAATCTACAATATTCACAACAAGTCTCTTAGAAAAACCAAACTTCACAACCTCCATCGAAGGTTAGAAATTTCTCAAAACCCACAACATGTCGATAATGAGGTTGCCAAGTTGGGAGAAACCCAAACTTCAAGACCTCCATTGGAGGTTAGAAAAAACCAGAAACCTATGACATGTCCTTAATGATTTCGCCAAGTCGAGAGAAACCAAAACTTCACAACCTCCATCGGAGGTTAGGAATTTCCTAAAACTTGCGACTCGCCAACTACAGAAGGATTTCTCTGTCACTAAAAACCCAAAATTTTGAACCTCAAGGCAGAGGTTGCAAAGTTCTCAAAATATGTGACATGCTGACAACAAAGGGAAAAGCCTTTTGAAACTTTAGAACCCTATGACTTCAGTTAGAAAAACTTGAAAAACCAATAACTTAACTTAGGTCGATGAAGGAGGAAAAACACAACTGCTCCAGGAAGTTGATCAAGCCAGTAACTTTGAGTCACATTTCTCAACAGCCCTTACTCCTCATCATGCCATGCAACTGAAGAATTTTGTGTTTACCTCACTGTAAGAAAATCCCATTTTGTTCCTCTTACTCAAAAAATGCTCTCTACTCAATATTCCCAACCTTCATTACCCATCTACATCCATTTAATTGAAGATGGATTTACTCATTAAAAACATCACTTCTTTGCTGTGCTAGAGAGAAAACCACTTATCCATGCATTTTACCTTTCAGATATTTCCTAGCAACTAAAATTTTATTTTAATTGTGAGGGATTCAATTCATTTTATCAATTGCAAAAACAACTCTTTACCTGTGCACATTCTTTTAACTTACCTCCCACTGTTAAATATTTTATCAAAAAATAATGTTGGTCATCTATCATGGGTCCCACCACCGTCTCACATAGGCCTTGTCAGGAGACCATCGCACATCTCCAATATGATGTGAAAAATGAAGAACTCAATAATGATGAGCCATTTGCCATCGTGTATTGCCAATGCAACATGGAGAGGAAGAAAGATAACTGTGATAGATGATGAAGAGGAAGTGATATAGCTCATCGTTGTTGCAAAAAGAAACAAGTGACACATAACAACGATGGGCGATATGAAATAGAGGACACCAAAATTCATTGCCAGCCATCACTCGAGATAAATATTGTTGGCTTTGTTTCATGAAAACTACACTCCATACCCACTTTTCACACTCTTCATACTCCATAATATCCAAACAGAATAACCATTGAGTGAAGACTTTTGAAACATCTCAACCTCGTAATCCACACAAGATATAGATCTACTTGAAATACTTAGCATTGCACTCCTATCAGAAGCACGAAGCCCTCCACTGAAATATGCTACAACCATATATATTTGGCAAACTATGGTAATTTGTTGTTCAGCCTGTATGTTGGGAATTTTCATGTGATCTTATCAAAGATAAAAACAAGAACCAGCTCCGGCCTAAAATTTCATTTCCTCTACACCAACATTTCACAACACAATTCTCAGGCCTTCCAAGATGTGATGCCTTTCTTTGGATCCCTCCTATGAAGATTTGAGCAAGATACAAACCTAGGGAATGAGCTGACCCATGTGTATTTCCATCTCGAATCTACTCCATAAAAGCTTCCACGGATTTTCCTTTATTGGTTACTAAAAGAGACACAACATCAAAATTATTTAGATCACCAATTGCTAATGGAGGTAACTCCCAGATGGACTCCCCATTGATTCTCTTTGTGCAACTTTTAAAAGTTTCATGTGCCTTAAGCAATCTTCTATTTTCAGCTCCATGAAGAGCATACAATAAAACATTTTATGAGTTTGCATCCACTTTAAAATGCATTCCCCATCGATTTTGAGATATGCAACCACATATCAAGAAACCTGAACAATATTAGCCTGTAGAAATGAATTTCCTTTTCAATATCATGCAGTCGTTCAAACAATCTAGCAAGATTAAATAGTGTTGTGACTTTATCTCATGGTTGCTCAAGTTATTGCCTCCTACTTTCTTAGTTTTAACAAAAAGCAGTTGTGACTCATCTTTGATATACAACAATTTACAGGTCCAACCACAAGCCTTACAATTGCTTAATTTTGAAGCAAACTGACAAGGCGTTCCTCATATCAATAATTGAATCAATGGGAAAGACTCCTATGTGAATTCATGGGTAACCATGTATTCAAGATATGAATTCTTTGTTTGCAGAGAGCTTCACCTTCAAATCATTTACATAGAGGTGAATATGGAATATATGAAACACCACCTTGTTGAAGAATTCAACATCTTTTACTTGCAAAAGATCGAATAGACCCCTCCTTTTAAATCCTTTATTCCTTTTGGCTCGAGCTGTCCTTAGAAACATATTTTAATGCCCTATTTTTTATGTTCCCTTTTGACCATTGCATGGTAGATAACTATCTTCTATTCAAGACCATACTCCTCTTGATTACCATTTTCATTTTGTTTCTCTATCTCTCGCCTTGGCTATCTACCTTAAATCAATATCATTATTCACTTTGATGGTAGGGAAATAATTTATTTTTCTCCATAATTTTCATACGACAACACTATATGTACTCTATTTCTAATGTTTTCACTACAATATCTATCAAACCTTCAAGCCTTCCCATTACATTGAAAAAGAACTACAAGTAAACATGAATTCTCCACAAAGACATAACTTTCTACCATTTTCCATCCCTTATAAAATTCGGTCCATGATTATAGCATTAATGATTGTGTCTCCTTCATATCTATGTAAAGCATGTTGGGTCCCCATGTGGGCCCGACTATAAAAAATTTCATTTTGAAACAAATTTCATCCTCAATTGACCTGAAACTTCTTCTATATGCATATGGCATGAAAAATTTGAAGTGAGCAACCATTAGAATCCACTTTCTGGCATCTTGCATAGTAGTCAAAATAGGTCAAGTGGCCTCTCGAATCGCCCTGGAAAACTAGTCAAACAACCTCTTGAAGTTATGAAAATGAATAGGCATGTATACATTTTCATACGAGACCAATAAATTTGCATTCACAAAAATAGGGTAAGTGACCAACCTCTAACACACACACAAACAATGCAAGATTTCGTAGATCTAATAACTTAGATTCATGCAGAACTACAACTAAAATGAGTCATAGTGTGAATACAAAGCCAAACATTGCTCTTTACTTTCAGTTCAACCAATGCAATCTAAACACACTAAATGCACATAAAATCTAGATCCAACACGAATGACAATTTTTGCAACATAAGCATAACTTCAACTATCATTAACCATCTCTTGTGCACAAAGCACTTATTTATAGGTTACAAAGAATACTTAATTTTAAGGATTTAAAATAATTATTTATCCCAAAATTCATAGTTTTAAAGCAACACATAAAAGTTCTAGAAAAATAGGAAAGACAAATACTTTGAAGTAAAACTATTTTCAACAATAAATAAAATAAAGCAGCCCAATATAGGATCTCCTTATCAACCAAAAATAGGCATTGGTAAAAAATTAAAAATAGAAACTTTATGCATGAATGGTCTCTATGATTTTGATACATTTCCTTGCTTTGAAACTTGATGGATCCTTTGAAGAATTGAAACCCCGAAGTGCCATGTGACTTCACCAATCCAACTTGATGACTTGAATACTTGAATTTGATACCCTTTGTGAAAGTAGGGAAAATTTAAAGTTCCAAACCCTAAGGGACTTCATCAATTTTAGAATACAAATTTTTGTATCAACTAAACCCTAGTAGCGGGAATATTTCATAAAAAAACATGAGATTCGCATTGAAAATTCCCTTTGTTCCTTGATTCTCTAACTATGGTTGCTATTAATTTATTCTTGAAAATTGGAATGATGGAGAAAGCACATAAACTACCCTCATTATCATTAGGAGATATTCCTGTAGGTAACTAAAATGACTATTTAACTACACCATTTTTGAAGGCTAGAAACCTTGCTATTCAAACCAAGGTGCCTATCTTCAACTTTATAGCTGACTATCAATGGAGAGGCAAAGTTTCAAAAATTGTTGTGCATAATATTCTAGACCAAAATAACCTCATTAATGCACACAACCACTACAAAATCACTAACCCTCACAATGAATTGATTCTCATTCCTTGTCAAAGAGACTAGATCCTCATTTTGATGCATAGCTAGATTGATCTCCATTTTTTATGACTACTGCCTCCTTAATGAACCTAACACAATGGCTTTAATGGCAATACAACAAGCCAATATCCCTAGAACAAAACCATTGTCTCTTTGTTGCACTCTTGAAACCCTAGATCCCAAAGCATAATGATTTGAAACATTGTCCAAAGGCTAGATTGCAAGGGTTTTGAATTTGAAAACTTCTATTGCATAATGCTACCTCCATAATACATAAAAAAGAGCTCTAAAAAGCAGCATTTCAAACTGAAAATGCATATCAAACACAAAAGAAAACCCTAACCCATGGGAATAAGGGAAAGAGCCTTCAAATAGATGAAGAAGACATTGATATCCAAGGACATGAAGAAATAACACTCCCTTATTGGCCTTTTGCAGCTCAAAATTGAAACAAAGCAACCCAAGGAAGATGGACAAATGCAAAAAAAGAAGAAAAGGAAACAACCAACTATGCAAATGAAGATTGAAAAATGATCAGAAACGTTGCCATGAAGTTGCCCCATGATCTTAGTTGAATGAAACTCAGATAGAAACACTGCAACCTTCCTCTTCAAAGTAGCAAACAATAGAGAAGGTGTCCATCTTGGAATGGTAAAAGCAGCAAGTAAGGGTGTTCTTCTCAAAACTGAAACTCTCCTCATGAGCCTGTGTTGTTTCAGTCCTTTTGCCAAAAAAAAAAATCCCACGCAAGTTTCCCTCCTCTCTTGCAAAAATTAAAAAATTAACTTTATCACTTGCTCATTTGATGAAAAAGGCCATTAAAGGATAAAATGACTTTTTATAATGTTTTACTATAAAATATCATTTATTTGCCAAGTATTTTTTATATAATACAAAAAAATAATATATAAATATAATACAAAATATAATTAATATATTATATATATTTAATATAATAGTAATATGGATTAAATTATATATAATATAATTATATTCATTATTATATTTAATAGTATATAGGTTGTATTATTATTATATATTATATTCTATGATAAAAATTATTAAATATAAATATTAAATTATTATAGTAATTAATAATTAATATATTCTTATATATAACAAATTAAATTAATATATAAAAAATTTGATAGTTTAATTGATCTTTTGGGAGTTTAGGAAAAAGAAAGAGAGATAGAGGGGGAGACAATTCTATATAGAGAGAGGAATATATACTAACACTTGCACTTAAAGGAGGTTCAAGGATTGCACCGATAGAAAACTATACGTATGTTAATATGTTAGAGAGTATGTGTTGAAGTTAGGGCTCCCTAACATGCTTCCTCTTTGACCCCATCACGACGGACTATGGGAATAGCACTAATGATTCTTGATTCCTTAAATGATCTATTCAAATGGACTATGACTAAATAAATACCTAATTATTTAGTCATTTTTATTTGTGTGACTAAATAAATGACTAATTATTTACCCGACGATTAAATTAATCATTTATAGTTGTGTTGCAAAAAATGACTAGAATTTGGTCATTTTTAGTTGTTGTGACTAAAAATTTTAGTCACTTAGTCATTTATTTTGCAAATTCCACCAATGAAACCCTACTGAGAATTTTGTTCCACTCTTACAATTTTTAATATTTTTATCTTATTGGCATTTCATCAAATATTTTGCATACAACCAAATATTAAGAATTTATGAATACTAAATCATAATAGTTGCAATTAAAATTTTGAACTATATCTTAATCATTAAACCATGCCCATATTCAAACTTTTCACGTAAATATTTAGTCAAGCAATTTGCAAGCTTTCTATATAGCCGAAAATAACTACAAGAGTAATACAACTTGCTATCCTAAAAAAACAAAATTATAAAGATGTAAAATGCTTAATCTTCTAACCTTCAAAGATGCCAAATACACTTGCATTGGCTACCAATATGATGTCATAATGTGAATAATATTGGTGTTGGGAAAATGTGTCTCAACCTTGTAATTATATATGATTTATTGATAGGATGTATGTTGGTATGTGGCGACTGATCATGCAAATAATGTACACTCGTAACAAGACGTGGGGTTCGGGGCAATGCCTCGAAAAAAATTTCACTGACACGTTAAGGTTTTTTCCCGTTGACACATTAAGGTTTTTTTTCCCATTGACACGTCAAGGTTTTTCCCACTGACATGTCAAGGTTTTTTCCTGCTGAGACATCAAGGTTTTTTCGTTAACACGTCAAATGAAAAACGACCTTACAAAACCCTAATTCTAGAAGGTTCCAAAAAACTTGTTATAAGCAGGTGGGATGTACGTAGATGGGGTGTATTCTAAGAGTCTGATAGCAGTCATGGTATATCTTGATATCTAGTGGTGATACTCCTGTGAGAAGCTTGCTTTGCAAGTATATTGTAATCTTTTGATTTCTAAATAATATATTGGGCAGCTTTTGGAGTGTGGGGTTTTCCTCTAGAAAGGGTTTTCCCTATTGGATGTTGTGGTTGTGTTGTTGATATGTGGTTGTCATTGATGTCAACACTATTAGCATTATTGATTCTGAAGGTTGTATATATCGAGGAGATTGAGAAAATTATAATAAATATGTTGCAGACAGTCTATGAAGTTGTGAAGGTCAGAGTGATGGAAAGTTTTGTACATTGATATTCAAAAGGTGCACATTAATGGGTTTGTTACTAAACCTATCTAGTATGTTGTTTGAAAGTTTCAAAGGTGTGCATCAAGTTTAAAGAAAGTTATGAAGTTTTGTGTTCCTACAGTGCTTTTGTTATTGTAGCAGGTGTTTTTGGAAGAAAAGAATGCAATTCTGATGAATTGAATTATTATGTATGCTCTTGAGATGTTCAGTGATGTTTCTAGATTGTGCTCTATCAGTGTGGTACGTCTGCGTTGATCGATGTGTTCGTGATCAAAGATTTTTCCTTTGTGTGTTTGATTTTTCATGTTCTTGACATCATGAATGTTGTATGCATGGTTGCTAGATATCAATTTGATCCGAACGAATCACATGTGATTACAGTAAAGAGAATTTTTAGATACCTAAAATGAACAATTGATTTTGGGCTATGGTATTCCAAGGATGATGATCTTGCTTTGAATGCCTTTACAGATGTAGATTGGGTAGGAGATGTGGATGACAGGAAAAGTATAAGTGGTGGTGCATTCTTATTGGGGAAGAAGCTTGTGTCTTAGCTAAGTAAAAAGCAGAATTCCATTTCCTTATCTATTGCTGAGGCAAAATATATTGTTGTTGCAAACAATTGTACTCAAGTGTTGTGGATGAAGCAGATGCTAAGAGATATCAGAGTTGAGTATGACGAGCCTATTTCCATATTCTATGACAATTCAAGTGCCATAAACATTTCTAAGAATTTGATGCTACATTCAAAGACAAAGCATATATCTATCAAGTGTCACTTTTTGAGAGACAAAGTGAGTGATAAAGAAGTCAGACTGGAATATGTGCCTACAAAGGAAAAAATTGCAGATATCTTCACCAAACCATTGCCTAAGGATACTTTTGAGTATCTTAGAGGAAAGTTAGGGGTGATTTCCCCTCCCAATCTAAACTAAGATGCAAGTCTTTGCATCAATCCTTGCACTCACAGTCAGATCTTGTTTCGGATTAATGTTATGGAGGTTGCTACTAAGGGGGAGTAGTCAGCAGATTCAGATATTTGGTTCATATCATGTGTACCTTTTCCATTGATGTCAAAGGGGGAGAAGAGTAATGTGAAAAACCCTTGAGGAAGAAAGGGGGAGAAGAGTAATATAAGGAGGAGAAGAAGGAGACTGTTGAAAAAGAGCTAGTTGTGCTTGATGGTATTTTTCACATCATGTGTTTCCATCAATGCCAAAGGGGGAGATTTTTGGATGATGTGGTTGTGTTGTTGATATGTGGTTGTCTTTGATGTCAACACTATTAGCATTAATGATTCTAAAGGCTGTATATGTCGAGGAGATTGAGAAAATTGTAATAAATATGTTGCAGACAATTTGTGAAGCTGTGAAAGTCAGACTGATGGAAAGTTTTGTACATTGATATTCAGAAGGTGCACATTAATGGGTTTTTTATTGAGTTTATCTAATATGTTGTCCAAAATTTTCAGAGGTGCGCATCAAGTTTGAAGAAAGTTATGAAGTTATATGTTCCTACAATGATTTTGTTACTATAGCAGGTGTTTTTGGAAGAAGAGAATGCAATTCTGATGAATTGAATTGTTGCATATGCTCCTAAGATGTTCAGTGATGTTTCTAGATCATGCTTTATCAGTGTGGTACATCCACGTTGATCGGTGCATTTGTGATCGAATATTTTTCCTTTGTGTGTTTGAGTTTTTCATGTTCTTGGCCGACATGATGATGGTAGCATGTTGCGGATCCTTATGAATTATTTCTTGAATGATTGGCATGTTCGAGGATGTTGATTTAGGTCCTCACTATGTTATGACTGACTTAGGTTGGTGCGCATTAAGATTTTCTCATGTATTGGGCTAACAATTTGTAATTCATTTATTCCTTATTTTGTGGCCAACAAAGTTGTTGGTGTAAATCCATGTAGTGGATAGATAAGAGCGATTGTTTTCCTCATTTTGAAGTATGATCGGTGTATGCATGCGAAGTATGTGCAAGATATGTGTGAATAAAGATCAGATCATCCAAATGCAGAACAAAGTGTGAAGAAGTTTGAGCGAAGAGTGAAGAAGTATTCTTGTGCCTAATCGAAACTATCATCAAGCTTATGAAGAAGCTAATTTATCGGTTCAACCTTAGCAGATGGATTTAATCTGATTGTCTTATGTAAGGCACTGAGCCTTCCCTTTGAGCGGTGAGCTCTAGGCACTGTGCCTAAATGCATGTGCATTCTTTATTCACTTTCTATTATACTTTTAATAGGGTATAATTTTGGATTAACCTCCACCGTGATTTTTTCCCTAACAGAGTTTCCACGCAAAAATCTTGGTGTTATGTGTTTCTGATGTGTTATTGATTCTTGCTTTCATTGTTAATTATCAGATCTGAGATTAAAGGTTGATAAAGGAAGATAAGTTTTAAAATTCTATAACAACTGATTCACCATTAACTATCCTTATTTTTCCAACATTCCCCACATAAATCATGTGTTGTGGTATGCATGATACTTGTGTTTTTTTTTGTTTAAGCTTTTGTAACTATTAAAGATCTGTAAAAAAATTGTATTATTCTGCTCTCAAGGTTAGTGTAGGAAGTTGTTCTACTACCTTTGTTTCCTTACAATTGGAAATGGTAGGTAGGAGATTGCTTATTGCTAAAATTTGATCATTTAAAAAAATATAAGATCCTCCAAAACTAGAATTTTCATTGCAACTCCTACGGATTCGAGCCCATTCTCAAACATCCTAAAACTATATACATGAAATAAGACTTAACGTGTAAGGACTTAAATATTCATATGTAAATGTCACTTATACTTAGATGTTTATTTCATGTACAACACTAAATGATATGACCAACAAATAAGTGTAACACTAACAAATAAGTGCAACTCTAACAAGTACATGAACAACCCTCCTTCAAGAATGATGGAAAACAATATAATGGCTCACAATTTCCACATCTACTTCTTAAGAAGGAATGCTTGACCTCCAAAATGTAAAGTGACCAATAAGGTGTATACAAAAATTGCCACAACTCTTTGTCTATGCTTGGAATATCCTCATTCCCAATAATGTATAATGTTT
The DNA here is from genome assembly GCA_007115665.2 of Sequoiadendron giganteum. Lineage (NCBI taxonomy): Eukaryota > Viridiplantae > Streptophyta > Pinopsida > Cupressales > Cupressaceae > Sequoiadendron > Sequoiadendron giganteum. The sequence continues at coordinate 249,493,228 of CM021109.1, read as the reverse complement.
TTACTCAACAAACACCCATATATGGTGTCCCATAATCAACAAGCAATACTTCCTATGGGTGGTGCTTAAGAATATAACAAATGAATATATTCTCCACCTATAAATTGGATAACCAATAATTTATTATTTTCTTGCAAACCTTCAATAAATTACTACACCCATTATGCCTAGTTGTGAATCCACCTTTAAATTATTTCTACACACATTGTGACTTTGAATGAATCACATAGTATTGGCTAGGGTAGAATCTTCACCATCACAACTAATCTTATCTTAGGGTTTCATCTAAAGTGGAAGAGATAAACAAAATTCAATATCATAAAGAAAATAGAGTTAAACAAACTGTTCAAGATCTCCTTCTCCTCTAGTTTCCCTTTTATAAGCATTTTTGGGAACTTTTTGGATATTATAATTTAAAATTACCTTTTAATAATAATTCTTTAGCTCCATAAAGTGATTTTATTTTATTATTTTATTTTAAGCGTTAAAGTCAGTTTAAAAATAACTTTTATAAATAATTAATATAATTTATCCTTAAATTCACCTTTTGACAACTTAAATATTAATTATTTAATATTTCATTCTCACACATCCACCCAAAGTTGTGAAAAATAATAAAATAACCCACAAGTGAATTTTGATTAAGCCAACATATTTTGAATCTCACTGGAGATCCAATTTAATTAAAATTGATACTTTTTAAAAATATAATATTCCTCCAAGAAGTTTGAAATGCATCTTGAATGTCAAAATTACTCCTAAAAAGAACCAATAAATTCAACTTGATCTTTTGAACACAATGCCACTATTTGAAATTCATTTAAAAATATTGACACTCTCCAAGAAAGTTGGAGCTTCTAAGGATGTTGGAAAGGCTATAAAAAGGGGACATTATTGTTGGTGTAAATAAAGTCTTGTACCTAATTAATTCATTACTAGGAGACTTATTTACACAAGTTAAGTTTACTTAGGTCATAGGAAGGAATCTTTCTAGAAGGTGTTAGTTGTCATTAGTTGTTATCTTATCTTTTGACAACTACTACATGTGAACCTAGGTAAGTGTGATTAGTTGTCTCATGTCATATGATTAAGACACTTGTCATAATCCTATGACATTTTATATCTCACCTTGGCTATATAACCAAGGGGTCTTTCTCATTTGTACATCACAATCATATCATTGAATCATATTTGATGAGAATACAATTTATTTTTGTCATATTCATATTCTCTCTTCTTGTGCTTTCCATTTGGTCTCAAGATCTTGGCAACCATAGCCAATTCTAACATGGTATCAGAGCAGGTTGGGTGCCATTGGATAGTCTATTTTCTAAAGAGAGATACCAGATTTGGGGAGGTTCAGTTTTAGGCTCTTTATTGCAGGTTCATATCAGAGCTTTCTGGTGCAAATCTAATCTCACCATTGTGTCTGGAAGGTTTGAAAAAGTTGATTTTACCTTTTGTTTTGTCCAAATCAAACATATGAGACCAAATCTATGAGGGTTTGAAGTTGAGGAGTGATTGCTAGATCCAGAAGGTAGCTATATTTTTGGAGCATTTTGGGTCAAATCTGACCTTGCCATCATGTCCAGAAGAGCCAAAAACCTTAAGATCAACGTCCAAATCAAAGCAGTTGTCTAGTGAGGCAAAAAAAAATTGCCCAAAAATTCGCACGGCCCCCAAGGGCACCATCATTACTAGTCGGTATGAATTTTTTGAAAAAATAATTATTTTATTTGCCGAAATTTTTTGAATTTTTTTTTTTTGAAAAAACCATTTGCATCAATTAAATTTATGCAAAAACTGTATTTTCATATTGAAAAATCAAAAATCAAAAATTTTGTGGTACTGAAAGTACTCACAGACCTGCAAAGGTCTTATCAGATCCTGTACTCGTAGCCTTAAAAGTCTAGTGTTGTACATCACCAAAAGTATGGAGCATTTTAAGTGTGGGGTGTGGCCCACGTGCCCCCCACTCTCTTAAAAGATTTTCTTAAAAACTTTAATTTATTTTCAATAAAACAAATCTGCCAATAATTAAAAATTCAAAAAAAATAGGAAAATTATTTCAAATCTGCTAAAGTTGGTGGTATATTTGGTGGATCCATTAAATTTGGCGGTTTTGTTAATTTTGACAGTTTTTCTACATTTATCTGGGGTGGTTAAAATTGGCAGAGGTCTAAATCAATAGGCAGATTTTTTTATTTGGCGGATTGTTAAATCTGGTGGAATTTTTACTAAATTTGATGGAAAAGTGTTTTTTGAAAGTTTGACCCCCTCTCCAATGGAGTTTTATTTTTTGCACTTAATCTTCAAACGATAATAACTCAGGCTCAGGACCTCCTTTTTCAGTGCATTTTTTTTTGATTTGGGATAGAACTTCACACTCTTCATAGTGGTACAATTAGATTTTGGTTTTGGTGTCTGGTTTTTCCAAAAATTGCAGGTTCTCACAGGTGTTGTTGCTTCGTCTTCATTTTAGAAACTTCAGGAGCTCATATCTTGCTCCTATGGTAACATTTTCGGGTGCAATTTTTTTTGAAAGTGCATAACTTTTTGTGTAATTTTCAGTGGTATGATCAAATTGATCCCATTTTTTACTAGAAATTGTACTTAATTTTGTGGCCAAATTTGACATTTGTATGTACCAAGATCAAAGTCCACTTCACTATTTTATGGAAAGTGGAAACTATAAATGCACTAAATATAAAGTGCCAAATCAGATATTACGTGGAGAGTTTCATGATTGGGTTATTTGGGGGTCTTCGTGCATTGCTTTGATTTGTTTGCTTGTGCTCTCTCATTTTCATGGATCAGTCTAAGGTTCCTTTGCTCACATCATATAATTATTCAACATGGCATCAAAATTCATGGAGTATTCTAATGACTAAAGGTCACTCTTTATATGTTGAAAATAAGGTACCTAAACCTATAGATGTAGATAAAAAGGTAAAATGGATGATTGAAAATAACAAATCTCTTGGGTGTCTTCGTAGACTTGTTTCTCAAGATTTATTATTTCAAATTGAATCATGTAAAAATCCTTATGAAGCTTGGGACAAATTGAAAACATTGTATGGTACTATAGATGAAGTAAGAGGTTATCAAATTGATAATGAGTTGATGAGCTTTGATCCAAAGAACTTTGACAACATCCAAGACTACATCACTAAGGTTAATGATCTAAGAGAGCAATGTAAAGCATGTGGAATTGATAAGAAGGACATTCAGTTGGTCTACAATACAATGAACAAACTTGGTCCTGATTATGCTTCTTTTATTTCTAGCTTTCATACTCATAGATTGACTATGGGGTCTGCATATACTACACCTTCATTTGCATCATTTTCTGAGATGTTGATACTTGAGCAAAAAAATCTTATCTCAATGGGTCTCATCAAGAATTCTAAATCTCAAGCGTTGTTAGTTAGTTAGGTGAAAGAATCAGAATTAGATAAGAAACAAAAGAAAGCAAAGAATAATCCACATTCAGATCAAGCAAAGAAAAAATCTTCTTCTAAAGGGGAATCATCTAAGAAGGAGAGGCCTTTTTGTGCATATTGCAAGAAGGATGGACATGAAGAACACTATTGTTATAAGAAGGATATTGATAATTTGAAACATCTCAAAAAGAATCACATTGATTTTCCTTCTAGAATGTCTGAATCACCTTCTTCTTCTTCTTCTTCAAAACAGTCTAAAAAGGACAAAGGTCAAGCATCTACATCAGGAAATAAAGGTCAAGCTCTTTGTGCTTTTTCAGGTCTAAGATCAGGGAGATGGCTTCTAGATTCAGGAGCATCTCATTATATGGCATCTTTGCAATCTATATTCTCTTCATTTCATCCTTGTTCTATGTCTCCTATCTTGATGGGAAACAATACATACATGACTGTAATTGGGAAGGGATCGATTAGTTTTGGGGACAATACTTTTCAGGATGTTTTGTGTGTTCCTCATTTGATGAATAATATTCTTTCCATATATCAGATTACACATGGTGGAGATGGGAGAACTGTGGAGTTCACACCTGATTCAGTCATTATTCAAGACTTGGAGAGTAGAGAGATCATTACTACTGGGGTGGTTGATCATTCATCTCAGTTGTATACCTTTGCAGATTTTGCTTCTAATGGTGACATTGTTCCTTCGACTGTTGATCATATGAACCATGATTTAGAGGAGACATTTGGCTTCTTGAACTTGGGAGTTCTCACATCAGATCCAGTTCTTTAGTCATGCATTCTATCTCCTCCATCTACTGTTGCAATTGATGATGATTGTGTTTCCACAATTTTGGTTCCTTGTGATTCAGTGCAGCAGGACATACATAGTCTTCCAGATATGGCTACTTTGGATGGCTTCTTGGTAGGTATTTTAGACTTTTTTGTGGAGTCTCATCTTGTAGATTTGGGGGACAACATCGATGACATTCATCTTCTCTTTGATGAAGATGCTCCTTCTTCAGTTGCTGTGAGGGAACACTCCGACCCTCTTGTGCATTCTCTACATGATCATTCTTTGCAGTTTGGCATGAGTGTGGATACTTTTGGATAGCATTTGGAGGAGGCTTATTTGTCTTCAAATGGGATATATTTCTCTTTGGATCATGCTCTACATTCATCTCTACTAGATTTTGGATTGTCCATTCAGCAGTGTGGCCTAGAACACATGTTTGGAGTGTGTCAGCTTTCGGCATCAACATGGAGACACTTGAGCATGCTTCAAAGACATCATACATCATCCATCATCTTGACATCCTGCATACATCCATGGTTTTGTTTCTTCCTAAGGGGAGGAACATTGTTCGACGAGATTGGATCATCTTCAACATTCAATGTCAAGCTTCTACCATCATTGCAGGAGACTCAACATTGAGGGGGGGATACCTTGTCTCTCTTCTACTTGTCTCTTATGGGGTGTCTTTTTCCTCACATGGGGTTTTGGCCTTCTCATGCATCATTGAGAGCATTTCATTTTTTGTATCTTTTATCTCTCTTTTGGGGAGGAGTTTTTTCCCACTGGGTTTTCTCCTTTTCTCCGTTTGTGAGATATTTCATTTCATTTGCATATGTACATGGGTACCTAACATGGCCTAGTAGCCAGGACCCATCTTTGTGTCATTTGCATAATAATCCGCTACTCCCTAAGTTGCACTTAAGGGGGGGTGTTGGTGTAAATAAAGTCTTGTACCTAGTTAATTCATTACTAAGAGACTTATTTACACAAGTTAAATTTACTTAGGTCATAAGAAGGAATATTTCTAGAAGGTGTTAGTTGTCATTAATTGTTATCTTATCTTTTGAAAACTACTACATGTGAACCTAGGTAAGTGTGATTAGTTGTCTCATGTCATATGATTAAGACACTTGTCATAATCCTATGGCATCTTGTATCTCACCTTGGCTATATAACCAAGGGGTCTCTCTCATTTGCACATCACAATCATATCATTGAATCATATTTATGAGAATACAGTTTATTCTTGTCACATTAATATTCTCTCTTCTTGTGCTTTCCACTTAGTCTCAAAATCTTGGTAGCCATAGCAAATTCTAACAATTACAACTTATCTTGCACCTTTTACTTAAGGAGTGAGGAGAAGGAGCTATAGGTGTGCGTAAGAGATGCTTGATATGGGAGTGAATGAATAGGATAAGGGACCTAAGTAAAGTTGGGAGGAGAAGGCTAAACCACCAATGTTAGAACCCCTGCAAACCATAATAGACTAGGTGTGGATACTTAGGGATGTAGGTATGTGAAGAAAGTATAAAGTATATCTCTTTAGATGAATAGAAGATTAATTGCTTTAGTGACTAAAAATGGGATTGAATTGTGTGTAGGGATGGTGAGCATACAGATGACATTGATCGGTGTGACCCTCAAGACCTTGTTGTGAGGTATTCTAGGGGTGATAAATGATGAACAAGGGTGTATGATGAGACATGTTGGTTTACACCTCTATGTGATCCAATGCTCTAAAGTTGAATAGCTTGTTGAGATATGCCATTACACTCTATAATATGATGCACTAATATCCAAATAAATTATCAATAATGAATATTGTGATATTTTTATCATGATTCAACTATGTACTTTTACGAGTCAAACTTATTGACCCATATTTCATGAGTGAACACCATCATTCAAATGCCAAATTTCATTTAAATAAATGCTTTTTACACACTTAGATTTGTTGTTCATGCACAGGTCTGAAAATGGCTTCAATTATAGCAAATGACCCCTTAAATATAATCATTGTTCCTTGCAAGACAAAGATAGGAAACTAGATGCCACCACCAAAGGATGAAAAATACACCAAACCCTAGGCGCTTCACAATTGTAGCTCCCACGTCCAAGCTGGGAATGGTACGGTCCTTGTGACAATCTAAAAATGTAATAAAATTCCTACAACTCTATTTGAACTACCTTAAAACTCAACGCCTAACCCTTCTTCACTCAGTAATTTCTCCAAATGTCATATATATCACCACACAAGTCTACAAATGCAAGGAATAGGTGGTATGACCTATTTTGGAAAAGGTTGACTAGCTAAGGGAATAATTTCTTATTTGGAAATAACACCAGAACCCTGTTGTTCATTATTTGAGCATGAGCTTCAAATATTCAATACTGAAAGTCCTCCAAAAACTCCACAATAAAGCCCAAGCATGATTCTTGAATGGAAATCACCACAAATTTCCCAAATTGGATCTTTCATCAACATAGGAAATGTCACTTGGAAAGGATTTCGTCCTCACAAACATTGAGAAGAATAGTCTCCTCTAAGAACAAGATCAATGTCAAATATCAATCCAATATAATAAGAAATGAGCTCAAGAGCTATTTTTATATCCCCCTCAAAACCCCATGACCACCTTGGGGAAATAACATATTTTACTTTTAAATTAAAATATCCCCTTATAACTCCCTTTTGGGCACCCAACTTTAGTTGCTAAAAAAATTAGTTTATAATATTTCCTTATGTCTCCCATGGCCCTTTTAATAAAGTAACTTTATAAAATAAATAACATGTTAAATATTTAATTTAACCTTAATAAATTCATTTTATTTAAAATAATTGGACCAAATCATTTAATATTAAAATATTGATATTAACCGCTCCCATCAACACTACTAAAAATAGCAGGATTGACAACTGGCTCCATCGGTGATGGAAGAACTCACCAAAAAAAGGCGTTACACAACTCCCAATCACACCATGCTAGATAAATGGTCACCAAAGTTCTCTAACCATAACCTTGTTAGCCTATGGGAATGACTGAATAAGCTAACACTGCCAAACTGTTGTATAGGCTAGGAAGGGGACATTGCAGTCCACCCTTCCCAAAATTGCTTGTCCTCAAGCAATCTCAACTTTGGATGTTGTAGAATTTGCTCATTTTCCCAAGTTGCATCCTCTAAGGGAAATTTTTTTCATTTGACCAAATACTCCTTAATAACCCTCTTCTGAAGATTCCACTCTCTGGAATAAATAATGGCCTCTAGAATCAAAACCAACTTACCCTCCTCATCCAATGGTGGTAACTCTAATGAAGGAACCACATTGTGTCCTAGTGCCTTCTTAAGCCTGGATACATGAAATACATTACAAACCCTGCTTCTATCTTGTAACTCAAGCTCATAGGCAACCTCCCCAATCCTCTTGGACACCCTGGAAGGACCATAAAATCTAGGCTTAAGCTTCTCAATGCCACTCTTCTTGAGAGAAGAATCTCTATAAGGCTGAAGCCTCAAATACACCATGTCTTCAACATCAAAACTATGCTCCACATGATGTTGATTAGCATATAACTTCTATAGATTTTGAGCTTGTTGCAAGTTCTCCTTCAAATATTTTAGGACATCATGACTTTGTTGCAACAAATCTCTAGCCTTGGGCACTCTACTATCTCCAAAAAGAAAATCCAAAAATTTAGGTGCCTCATACCCATAAAGATCCATGAAGGGTGACATCCTAATGGATATGTGATAAGTGGAATTATAGTAGTATTCACCAAGATTCAACTACTTAATCTAAGCTCGCTATTGCCCTAATACATAGTTCTTGAGATACCTTCCACCCATTTATTGACTATCTCCATCTACCCATTTGTTTGTGGATGGCAGCTTGTGGTAAGAGTGAGATTTTTCCCACTCAACTTGAAAAGTTCCTACCAAAAGAGACTTAGGAACTTGTCCCTATCACTCACTATATTCCTGGGCATCCCATGCAATCTAAAAATCTCCCTGAAGAATAAATCAACCGCCTAAGCTACAGCGTATGTCATTAAAATAGCAAAAAAGTGTGCAAATTTGGTTAACCTGTCAACCACCACATGTATACAATCTTTGTTCTACACCTCAAGCAACCCAATGATTAAATTCATGGAGATTCATTCCCATTTCTGATTGGGAATGGGAAAGGGATGAAGTTAACCAGTTGGATAAGTGTGCTCATTCTTATTTTACTAGAAAGTAAGAATCTCTCTAACATACTAAAATTCATCTTTGCATGCCTCAATCGTTGTTTTAGGTTCAACTTTGGAAATTAAACATAAATTTACTTGTTCTTTTGTCATAGTAACTTTTCTTCTTGTTAATACACCTCTGATTTTGTCACTAATGACTTGATCTTCAAAATGATTCACCTAGGTCTTAGGGATCCTTTCCAAAACTTCTTCCTCTTCAACTTGCACTTCTTTTTCCTTACCTTCATCTTTCTCTTATTCTTTACAAGAGGACTCATCTACTTCATATGCATCTATCAACACTAAACTTTTATGTAATTCTTCATACACTTTAACACTTGCACTTTCAACAATTATTTTTATCCTCTTGTTGTAGCACCACTAAGCCTTGCTTTTTGTAGAGTATCCAAGGAATATTCCTTTATCATACCTTGCATCAAACTCTCCTAAGTTTTCTTCATCTCTTTTGATATAGCACTTGCTTCCAAACACTCTAAAATATTTGATAGTAGCAGTTCATTCATACCACGACTCATAGGGAGTCTTTGAACTGTTTATCCTTGCTTGCGCTCTGTTAAGTATGTAGAATGTAGTATGAATTGCATCTCTCCAATAGACATCTGATAAATTTTCTTCCTTAATCATTGTCCTTGTTTCTTCTTGAACAATCATATTCTTATTTTCCACCACTCCATTCTGTTGAGGAGTCCTAGGAGCTGACAAATGTCTCTTTATTCCATGATCTTCACAAAAACTATTAAAATCATTAGAGGTGAACTCTCCACCTTTGTCAGATCTTAAACATTTAATTTTTCATATCCATTTCATTCTCAACCATAGCTTTAAATGCCTTAAACTTATCTAGAGCTTCTGATTTTTCTTCGAGAAAACCTACCCAAGTCATCATGGAGTAATCATCAATCAACAACATGAAATACCTGTCACCTTGAAAGCTTCTTATTCTTGTAGGTCCACAAAGGTCTATATGTACCAACTCCAAATGTCTTATGGTAGAATATTCTTTGGCATTGAACCTTTTTCTTATTTTCTTCCCAACCTAACATTCCTTACAAACTGCATTTATAGGCTTTGTAATCTTTGGCAAATCTCTCACAACTTGAGCAGAGTTGATTCTAACTGGGTTATCAAAATTGATGTGACACATTCTTCTATTTCATAGCCAACTTTCATTGATTTGAGTCATAAAGCACATACCATTAGCACCCTTAAGTTGATAAACATTTTCATTTGTCCTTTTTCTTGCAGCAACTAGAGTTCTAGATCCTTTCTTGATCTCACAACCACCATCTTGGAATACAAGACTATATCCTTTGCTATACATTTGTCCTATACTTAGAAGATTATGTTAGAGACCCTTAACATATAGAACATCATTTGTACTTTATTTTCCATCAAAACTTATTGAACATATTCCTCATATCTTAGTAGATGTATCATCACCAAAATTAACAAGACCACCTTCAAGCTTTTCAAGTTTTAAAAACTCTCTTATCACCTATCATGTGATTTGAGCATCCATTATCAACAATCCAATATTGTTTGTCTTCTCTACCATGAAAAGAAGTCACCATAGTTCCATTATGACCTGCTTTTGAAGCAACTTCCTTCATACATCTCTCAAAATTAGCAAAATTAGTTACAAAATTTAGAGCCATGCACAAGCATTCATCATTTTCATCATCTGGGAAATTAGATTCATCATCAGATATACTGACATCTTCTTTAACATTTTAACTTCTCTTAATTAATTTACCTTTATTCTCCCTAAATATATCATTTGAAGCTTTTACTTGACATCTTGAAGCATAATGACCTATATTTCCATAATTAAAACATTTGAAAGTTAACTTATCTTTGTATTTTCCAGTGCCCTTTTTCAATCTCCTCATAAAGTTTGCTTCTAGCTCATCAAACTCATCTGGATCAGATTCCTCATTCTTCTATGCTTTGCTAACTTTAAAACCACTCTTTTCTTGAATCACTTGGACCAATATCTCTCAATTCAAAAGTAGCTAAAGCACCAAACAACTGATCTCTAGAATAATGATCTAAATTATAAGCTTCTTTAATAGCAAAAACCTTATGACTATAAGATTTAGGAAGAGTTCTCAATACCTTCTTTACCACTTCATCTTCTTTAACTTTTTCACCAAGGCCTCTGATGGAATTGACAAATTTTTCCACTCTATGCATGTAGCTTGTAATATCTTCATCTTCTGTCATCCTTAGGGTTTCAAACTTAGTCTTCAAATTTTGCATTTTTGCTTGCTTGACTTTATCATCTCCTTCATAGATACTTTCCATCTTTTTCTAGATCTCACCAATAGTTTTAAGACCCATAACCTTCACAAATTCTAAATTAGAAAGACCATTCAAAATATCATACCTTTCTTTTCCATTGTTCTCATATGCCTTGATCTCATCATTAGTACTCAGACCATTTCCAGGCATTGTATATCTAGTTTCAACAGACTTCCAAACTCCAAACCCTAGAGAAATAATGAAACCTTCCATCATTGTCTTTTATAATGCATAATTAGATCCATCAAATAAAGGAGCCTCCTTCTTATGTACCATCCCAGATCTACCTCAAGTGGTTAAGCTTTCTTCTAAGGAGCCTTACTCTAATACCAATTTTTGAATGCACAAGACAACTGAGAAGAGGGGTGAATTAGTTGTACATTAAAACATCAAAACACTCATTAACATTCAGATCTGCATTAGTCCTTAAACCCTTAATAATCGTTAAACTCTTGTCATGCATTAGTAGAATATAAACATTAAAAAAATTAATACAAACACATCCATACACATGAGAACACAAAATTTACGTGGAAAACTCAAGAAGGGAAAAACCACAGTGAGGATTAGCTCACAATATAAAGTAATTACAACACTGAATACAATAGGCTCATTGCTAAAGGGATCACTACTAATGGCTCACTATCAAATTAAAAAGAAGAAGATATAAGATTGTTACAATGAGAAATCCATCTCAAAGCAACAAAAAGATCCACCACTGCTTCACCAGAATATTCACACTCTCTTTGTAGAATGTAGACACCTTTTGCTCACTGCTTCTAGTAGCCTTAGGCTTTAAATCTCACATTGTATTTCACACTTTCGTACTTCACATCACACATCTTATTTTACACTTATTTCCTACATCAATTCATTACACATGTATACCATCTTCAACCTTGGAAATAATCTACAAGGTCGACTATGCACCTCAAACATGCAAATTTAAATTAGTTTGGCACCAAAACATTCTTGTGGTGGAGAGGAATGAAGGTGAACTACATCACACCTTAACTCACATGCACACGCCTCACCATGCTTCCACAAACATTGAAGCATATTCACAATTAGTGTAAACACCCAAGGTCGTTCAAACCTATGTTAACACCATTAAATATTTAAGTACATGCTTTCTCAAATCTATAGACGAATTGAGGACCATGCACACAACACTTAAACATAATCTAGAATGTTCCATCAACACCTTGATATCCAACAAATCCTTTTCAACATCATACACCTAAAGAACATACTCATTATATACACCCAGTTAACCTTCCACACACTGTAACAAATGAATCCAACCTTGTGGAGAATCAAAACTTTAAAAATTCATACAAAAGATATATATGAAAAACATAAGCACACTGCCAGATCCATAAGACCATAAACCACAATAGGGAGAAATGTGGAGTAAAACCATTTCTCCCAAACAGTATTGCATCACAGTTCACACATAGGTAAACACAACTTTTGTTGAACGATCCAAAACATGAAAATCTAGATATAACACCTTTGATCAACATATTTGAACCACACAAGAAAATATTCAACCATGAAGAAATACAAAGCAAAATTACTGACCCAACTCTACCACATTGAACACTCTTTACCACACCCTCTCTTCTTTTATTCAAATTTTCTCAAAAGCACTTGGAAACCAAGCACCACAAACACCATCTCAACATTTGCAACACCTTCCCAACATCTCAACCACATGAGATTGAACATCCAAAAACATATGCTCTGTTGCATGTTGTGGTTTTGTTGCTGATATGTGGTTGTCATTGATGTCAACACTATTAGCATTAATGTCTTTAAGACTGTATATGTAAAGGATATTGAGAAAATTGTAATAAAATATGTTACAAGTTGTTTGTGAAGCAGTGAAGATCAGTATGATGGAAATTTTAGTGTATTGATAATGAGAAGTTTCAGATTAAAGGGTTTTTTTCAACAAGCCTATCTCGTTTATCTTCTGAAAGTTTCAAAGGTGCGCATGAAGATTTGAGCAAGTTATGAATTTCTATGTTCCGACAATTATTTTGTTACTGTAAAAGGTGTTCATGGAAGAAGACAATGTGATTTTGGTAATCTAAGTTGTTACATATGCTCCTATGATGTTTGTGGATGTTTATATATTGTGTTCTATCTTTGTTGCACGTTCACATTGATCGTTATGCTCGCGTTCCCTGATTTTCTCTTGTGTGTTCATGTTTTTCATGTTCATGGCCAACAGGGTGAGTGTAGCGTTTTGTGGATCTTAGAAATAATCTTTGAAGGTGTTTTGTGTTCAAGGATATTGTTTTAGGTCTCTACTATGTTGTGGCCAACCTTGGTGGATTCACATTAATAATCTTTATTGTTTTGGGCCGACAGTTTGTATTCATTCTATTATTTTGTTGAAGCTGACATAAAGCGATGTAATTCCTTATTGCGGATATATATATAAGTGATTGTTTATTCATTTGAAAGTATGAAAGTGAAAAGTGTGTGAGTGTTATGTGTGAATAAGGTTCAAATCATTCAAAGGTAGAGTAGAGTGTGAAGAAGAGTGAAGAAGTGTTCATGGGCCTAATTGGAACTATAATTAGGAATTAGCAGATCCTACTTTCTTTGTTCAAATTCTTCAGATGGATTTAATTTGAATGTTCCCTTTATATTTGAGAAGTGAGCTCTAGGCAGTGTGCCTGAATGCATATGCATTCCCGATTTATTCTTCTTATACTTTTAATAGGGTATAAACTTGTGGACTGACCTCCACCGTGGTTTTTCCCCTAACAAGGTTTCCACGTAAAAATCTTGGTGTTATGTGTTTATCTGATGTGTTGTTGATTTATGCTTTCATGGTTATTATTCAAATTTGAGAATAAGGATCAATAAATAGGATAAGTTTAAAATTATGTGACAACTGATTCACCTCCCCTCTCAGTTGTCTATCCTTGTGTTACCAACAATTGGTATCAGAGCAAGTTCCTTGGAAGAAGTTTAACAACTTGAGGTGATCTAGGATGGCAACATATAAGAAGGATAGTTCGAGATTTGATGGAACAAATTATTCTCTGTGGAAGACTCAAATGGAGTGTCATTTGAGATGCATTGGTGAATCCTACTAGAACATTACAAGTAATAGGTATGTTATGCCTCAAAATGGTCCTACCACTACTGTTGAAATTAGGGATGTTGAATATAATATCTGGGCTAAGGAAGCATTGTTAAGTGCTTTGAATGATTCTAAGATGACGAATGTTATGGATTTGAAGACTGCTTATGAGATCTCGAAAAAGTTGGAAACCTTGTATGAAGGTGATGCAAATGTGAAGATTGCTAAACTACAAAGTCTGAAAGGGAAATATGAAATGTTGAAAATGGGTGATGATGAGAATATTACTATTTTCATGCAAAGAGTGAATGAACTTGTGTGTGGTATCAGATGTGTTGGTGGATAGTTAGATGAATCAGAGATTGTTGCTAAATTGCTTATATCCTTTCCTACTACATACAAAGTCAAAGCTATAGCTATTGATGAGCTCCAAACTGTGACAAATGTAACCAGAGATATGTTGATTGGTAAACTTACTGCTTTTGAGTTGAGTGAATTCAATGACACCCTTCCTAAGATAGAATCTGCATTTAAAGCTACTACTTTTGGGAGAGACAAGCAGAGATATGATCTGGGTGAAAGTTCTTCTAGAAAGGTATTCAAGTATGAGGAAGAAATGAGACAGATTGAAGAAGAAGAAAGATAACTGAATGAGCTTGAAGCACTTATTTTCAAAAGGGAAGCTATAGGAGAAGGTAAGTACAAAGGGAAGTTTCCTATTAAATGCTTTTCTTGCAATAAGATAGGTCATTTTGCATCAAGGTGTCTAGAAAGAGTTCCTAAGACAAGACATAACAAGTCTAGATTTCAAAAGAAGTGTTATTATGTTGTTGATGAAGGTGTGACAAATGATGAATCTGATAAAGGGAATGTAAGTGAAGATGATTTTGTGTTTATTGCTATCAAGGAAATAAATCACGTGTCTACTGAATCTGCTAGTTGTACAAATGTGGAGAAAGCCCTAGCTACTCGAGTTGAAGAGAAGGATGAATGTGTAATTGACAGTGGATGTTCACATCACATGACAGGTGATAAAAGCAAATTTGTAAGCCTGGAAAAGTATGATGGTGGTGTTGTAATATTTGGTGACAACGATGGTGGTATAATCCATGGCAGAGGATGTATTTCTTTTGATGGTAAGCATAATACTGATGATGCTCTCTATGTCGAAGGTTTGAAGCATAATCTTTTGATTATTGGATAAATGGTTGACAAGGGATATAATCTTCAATTTAAGGATGGAAAGTGTAGAATATTGGGGAGTTCTGGAAATGTGATTGCTTCAAGTACAAAAACAAAAGGTAACATCTTTCATCTGAATACTGCTAGTAAAAGTTGTTTGATTGCTCAAGTTGATGAAAGTTGGTTGTGGCATAGAAGAATGTGTCATGTAAACTTTGACAACTTTATCAAGATAAGTTCCTCTCAGACAGTGAGAGATCTTCCTAAGTTGGTAAAGTCTACTAGTACCATATGCAAGGAATGTCAGTTAGGAAAGCAAACAACATTGTTCAAATGAACTATTGGAACTTGTGTGGTCCTACTAGAATCAAAAGTTTACAAGGCTACAGGTATTTCATGTTGCTTATTGATGATTATTCTAGGATGATGTGGGTTACTTTATTAAAGGATAAATTTGAAGCTCTAGAGAAGTTCAATATTTTTAAGGTTATGGTTGAGACAAAGATAGGTCTGAAGATTAAGTGTCTAAGATCATATAGAGGTGGTGAATTCACTTCGGGTGAGTTTAATTCCTTTTGTGAAGAACATGGGATAAAGAGACAATTATCTGCACCACAAACCCCTCAACAAAATGGAGTTGTGGAAAGGAAGAACATGACAGTTCTAGATGTTGCTAGGACTATGATGCTGGAAGGAAACGTCCCTCATATCTATTGCAAAGAAGCTGTGAGTACTACTATTTATATCCTCAATCAGCTACAAATCAAAGGTAATACTGGTAAGACTCCTTTTGAGCTATGGTTTGGTCATAAGCCCACTGTTAGATATTTCAAAATCTTTGAGAGTAAATGTTATATTAGAAGAGACAAAGATATAGGAAAGTTTGATGCTAGAAGTGATGAAGGAATCTTTCTTGGTTATTCTACTAAGAGTAAGGCCTACCGATGCTACAACAAGAGATTGAAGAATATGGTTGAAAGTGAAAATGTTGAGGTTGATGAAGATATTGCTAGACCATCCAGAACCTATGGATATGATTCTGATGATTGGAATGATAGTACAAACAAAATTCAAACTTCAAGTCAAGTGCAGATCATTTCGGTGAATCAAGAAGATCAAGAGGAAGGAGAAACTAGTGAAAATACAAAAGAAAGATCACAAGAGCTTGAAATTCAAGAGCATTCTAAGACTCCAAGGTATGTGAGATTAAATCATTCAAAAAATAAGATTATAGGAGATAAGAACAAACGTGTCCAAACTAGGAGAAGAATTGCAAAAGAATATTGTTTGATTTCAAAGACTGGACCAAGTAATTTCAATGAAGCATGCAAAGATTAACATTGGATTGAAGTAATGAAAGAAGACCTACAACAAATTGAGAAGAATAATACATGGACTCTTGTTCTAAACCTAAGGACAAAAATGTAATTGGAACTAAATGGGTCTTTAGAAACAAGCTGAATGAACAAGGTGAAGTTATCATAAACAAATCAAGAGTGGTGTGTAAAGGATACTCTCGGATGGAGGAAATTGACTTTGAAGAGACCTTTGCTCCTGTTGCTAGAATTGAAGTTGTGGGACTATTTCTTGCTTATGCTGCATACAAAAACTACAAAGTCAATCAGATGGATGTCAAGTCAACATTTATACGTGGTGAATTGGAAGAAGAGGTGTATATTGAGAAACCTAATGGATTTCAATTGATTGATCAGGGAGACATGGTTTTTCAGTTGAAAAAAGCATTGTATGGACTCAAGCAAGCCCCTAGAGCTTGGTATGCTAGATTGGACAAGTATTTGTTGAAGCTTGGATTTAACAAAGGTACTACTGATAGTAATCTATATTTCACAATTGATGATGATAAAGATTTGTTTGTGGAAGTATTTGTTGATGATATCATTTTTGGAGGAGATAATGGTTTGTGCATGAAGTTTGCTAATGAGATGCAAAATGAATTTGAGATGTCAATTATTGGAGAGTTAAAATTCTTTTTGGGATTGCAAATTACTTAGTTAGATAAGGGATCTTTATATCTCAGTCCAATTATGTGAGAGAATTGCTAAAGAAATTTGGTATGGAAGATTCAAAGCCAGTCAGTACACCCATGGTGACCAGATGTAATTTGACACAAGATGATGATTCTCCGAAGGCAAATCAGACTAGATACAGATCAATGATTGGTGGATTGCTTTATTTGACTCAAACTAGAACTGATATCATGAATGTTGTATGCATTGTTGCAAGATTTCAAGCCGATCCTCAGGAATCTCATGTGACTGTTGTGAAAATAATTTTTAGATACTTGAAGGGAATAGTTGATTTTGGTATGTGGTATCCTAAAGATGATGATCTTACTTTGAGTGCCTTTACTGATGCTAATTGGGCAGGAGATGTGAATGACAGGAAAATTACTAGTAGTGGCACATTTTTCTTGGGAAAGAAGTTGATTTCATGGTTAAGTAAAAAGAAAAATGTTGTTTCTTTGTCTATTGTAGAGGCATAATACATTGTTGCTGCTAATAATTGTACTCAAGTATTGTGGGTGAGGCAGATGTTAAAAGATATCAGAGTTGTGTATGATGAACCTATTGCTA
The DNA here is from genome assembly GCA_007115665.2 of Sequoiadendron giganteum. Taxonomy (NCBI): domain Eukaryota; kingdom Viridiplantae; phylum Streptophyta; class Pinopsida; order Cupressales; family Cupressaceae; genus Sequoiadendron; species Sequoiadendron giganteum. Next base: position 249,475,556 of record CM021109.1, on the reverse strand, counting down.
TATTTTGTGATAATTCAAGTGCAATTAACATTTCTAAGAATATGGTGTTGCATTCAAAGACCAAGCATATATCTATCAAGTTTCACTTTTTGAGAGACAAGGTGAGTGATAAGGAAGTCAGATTGGAGTATGTGCCTACTAAGGAATAGATTGCAGACATATTTACTAAGACATTTACTAAGGATACTTTTGAGTATCTTAGAGGGAAGTTAGGGGTGATTACCCCTCCTAATAAAAACTAAGATGCAAGACATTGCATTAGTTCATGCATTTCATAGTCATATCTTGATCTGGATTGATGTTGTGGTGGTTGCTACTCAAGGGGAGTAGTCAGATGATTCAGATATGTGGTTCAGAGCTTGTGTATCTTTGTCATTGATGTCAAAGGGGGAGAAGATTCATGTGAAAAAATCTTGAAGAATTAGGAGGAAGAAGAGCAATAAGGAAAACTAAAAGTTAGAACCTAAGGGGGAGTAAGTGCTGGAGTTAGTTGTGTTGATGGTGTTTTTCACATCATGTGTTGCCATCAATGCCAAAGGGGGAGATTGTTGGATGTTGTGGTTGTGTTGCCAATATGTGGTTGTCATTGATGTCAACACTATTAGCATTAATGTCTTTAAGACTGTATATGTCGAGGATATTGAGAAAATTAAAATAAAATATGTTACAAGTTGTATGTGAAGCAGTGAAGATCAATATGATGGAAAGTTTAGTGTATTGATAATGAGAAGTTGCAGATTAAAGGGTTTTTTTTCAAGCCTATCTAGTTTATCTTTCAAAATTTTCAGAGGTGTGCATGAAGATTTGAGCAAGTTATGAGTTTCTGTGTTCTGACAGTTATTATGTTACTATAAAAGGTGTTCATGGAAGAAGACAATGTGATTCTGGCAATTTGAGTTGTTGTGTATGCTCCTATGATGTTTGTGGATGTTTTTAGATCGCGTTCTATCTTTTTTGCATGTCTACATTGATTGTTGTGCTCGCGTTCCATGATTTTCTCTTGTGTGTTCATGTTTTTCATGTTCATGGTTGACAAGATGAGTGTAGCGTGTTGTGGATCTTTGATAAATAATATTTGAAGGTGTTTCATGTTCAAGGACATTATTTTGGGTCTCTACTATGTTGTGGCCAACCTTGGTGGATTCACATTAATAATCTTTATTGTTTTAGGCTGACAGTTTGTATTCATTCTATTATTTTGTTGAAGCTGACATAAAGCGATGTAATTCCTTGTTGAGGATATATATAAGTGGTTGTTTATTCATTTGAAAGTATGAAAGTGTGAAGTGTACGAGTGTTATGTGTGAATAAGGTTTAGATTATTCGAAGGCAGAGTAGAGTGTGAAGAAGTGTTCATGGGCCTAACCAGAACTGTAATCAAGCATTAGCAGATGCTACTTTCTCAGTTCAAATTCTTCAAATGGATTTAATCTGAATGTTTTTGTAAGACAGTGAGTCTTCCTTTGTATTTGAGTAGTGAGCTCTAGGCAATGTGCTTGAATACATGTGCATTCCCCATTTATTCTTCTTATACTTTTAATAGGGTATAAACTTGTGGAATGACCTCCACCGTGGTTTTTCCCCTAACAGGGTTTCCACGTAAAAATCTTGGTGTTATGTGTTCATCCGATGTGTTGTTGATTTATGATTTCATGGTTATTATTCAAATATGAGAATAAGGATTAATAAATATGATAAGTTTGAAATTTTGTGACAACTGATTCACCCCCCCCCCCCCCTCTCAGTTGTTTGTCCTTATGTTGCCAACATGCTCATCAAAGCAACACTAGAGGTTGGCATCCGTGATACTACTAATGACAACATAATGCAACCAATCAAAGCATCTCCATAGGTTGACATAAATGTAACAAAAAATATTTTTTGACATCAATGACAACACAAACTTCCAACAATGTGTAACTCCCCTTTACAACTCCTTTTATGTCCAACATGTTTTCACGTTTTTCAATTCAAGAGACCCAAATTCTAGAGGCCATAACTTTTGATTTAAGAGGTTGATATATGAATTGTTTGAACTATTAGAAATCTTGTGAAGTGATCTATCAATCTATAACCACTTTTTTGGTTACAACCACTTTTGGAAAAAAATAAGCCTCTAATTTCCTCAAATTTGACTTTAATTTTAAAAAAAATAGAAACATTAATATCTTGAAATCTAGACATGATCTTGTATTGAAACTTTATTAGCATGTTTATTTGGAAATTCAATAGCTTTGGGGAAAATTTTGGACCCATCCATGCTCAAATGTAAACTTACTATAAATAATAATATTTTGTAGTTGCAAGGTTGTGACACCTTTTCTTAACAGTATGAATTTTTGTAGTTTGGTCATGGATAACTAAGTATGATCAGTTATTTGATATCATATTTGTAGCGTATGTATATTCTCAAATCATTTTTTTATATTTCTATATGTTATTTATCTTTTTATGTTGTGAATTACTAACTCAATGGATTATGCATTAGTCCTAGCAGGTAATGATCCACCATATGTTTAAAATAAATAAAATATTTCACTAATAGATTAGGAGTATGAAATTATCTTGCATGCATCTCATGATTTAATATTTCAACTAAGAAAACATTCATAGTGAATCTTTAGTATTATGATAGTAGAGAAACATGGTTTGCATATCCACATCTTGCAATTGTATAATGATGCCATCTTCAACTTAATATGAGCCCTTATGTTTAGTAGGTTAGTCTTTGGTCTAGTGATATCCTTTGGGACCAAGTGTACATTAGGTACTAATTAGCACTTTCAACTCGTTCATCTTGATTTTTGACTAATGATTGAAACATGTAAAAAGTGAAACCCTAGGATTTTACCCCTAGGATTTGACACTTTTTTAAATGGTTTCGTTAGATATCTGAGGGTAGTCGGGTTACCACTAATGAACATTAATTCATAACTCTCTAATGAGCATGTCCATATCATGTCACATTAATTTTGATAACCTGGTAAGAATCAGTTCTATTCAAGTTGTGAGAGATCTACCAAAGATTACAAAGCCTATCAATGCTATATGTACAGATTTCCAAATTGGAAAGAAAGCAAGAAGAAGCTTCGAAGTTAAAGAAATTCTACTACCAAACTATTGGAATTAGTGCATACAAATAGTTCTGGTCCTACAAGAGTAAGAAGCCTTTAAGGTGACAGGTATTCCATGATATTGGTTTATGATTAATCTAGAATGACATGGGTCACTTTTCTCAAAGAGAAATAAGAATCCCTAGACAAGCTTAAAGCATTCAAAGTTATGGTTGAGAATGAAATGGAAATGAAAATCAAATTTTTGAGATCTAACAAAGGTGGAGAGTTCACCTCTAATGAGTTTAACATCTTTTGTGAGAATCATGGCATAAAGAGGCACTTTTCTACCCCTAAGACTCCTCAACAAAATGGAGTGGTTGAAAGAAAGTATAGGACTATTCAAGAAGTTGCAAGAGCAATGATGAAAGAGGAAAATCTATCAGAATTCTATTGGAGAGAAGCAATTCATACTGTTGTTTATATACTTAACAAAGTTCAAAAAAGAGCAAACAACACAAAGACTCCCTATGAGCTATGGTATTATGGCTTCTCATATGTCATGCAAAGATGGCATAGCTTTACAAATTCAGACACTCACACAAAAAATATAGAACATTCAAATAGGAAAGAATAAAAAGTCCTATTCGATCCAAGATCTATGTCCTTATCCATTTGATTGAAGCATTATAAATACCATTTCCCCTAAATTTTTAGATACCTAAATTTGAAAAATTCAAGGGATGTGGTAATTTGGAGGAGCATATTAAAGAGTTATATGTTGCATTTATGGAATTATCCTACAATGATTCCTATCTTATGCATCTCTTCTCAAGAAGTTTGGGAGGGCAAGCAATAGAGTGGTTTTCACACCTACCTCTAGGAATCAAAACATGTCAAGAGATTATAGATCAATGTGTAGCACCTTTTTCTGACAACATTAATGTATATATAACCTTGGAGGAACTCTATACCCTTAAATAAAACAAGGGAAAATCATTTGCATCATTCTTATAATGATGGATACATAAGGCAAGAAAACGCAAATGGACCATACCCAAAAAGAAATAGGTAGAAATCATTGCAGGACACTTGAATACATATTTAACTTTCCAATTGAGGATGCGATGTGTCACAACATTTGAGGAACTTATAACCAAAGGGATAAACATTGAGAGGGCCCTCATCACCAAAGGAGACGTATAGATTTACAAAGATTATCTTCCATCATCTAGTTCTAGTGAAAAACCTCGTATATGGGATAAAAATAAGATCGTTACTAACAATGGCATAGTAAATGCAAAATTTGTGATTAACACTCCACCAAAGCTAATACACAACAACAAAAAAATCAACAAATGGTTATCAATTCCAACCCCCCAAGAGGACCACCACTTAAACAAAATAATTACTCCCCATGATGCAAATACACACCCTTGGGGGAGCCTATTGAAATAGTCCTACACAAGTTGATTCAATCCAATATAATCATGCTCCTAGGATTTAGACACTATGATGAACCTCAATTCAAACCTCTGATGTACAAAGATGAGGATCATTATGAGTTTCACCAAAAAAAAAGTACATAAGACTTCAAATTGTATGACTTAAGAATGTTATCCAAGACCTTATTGATCAAGGTGAGGTGAATATTGATCAACAACCTGGGAATAAAGATCTTAGGATATACAAGACCCCAATGCCCAATCACAACAAGGGTAATGATATTGGAAAGGGAAAAGGTTATAACCAAGTCAGTCACGTCTATGACAATGTTGTAGGGACGTGACCATAAAATTTTTGTAATCATGATAAAAGTACCTAATCTTGAGTATGGAGTCACCACACTAAGATGGAAAGTAATCATTCAAGGGGCCTCTTCACAACCTATAACCACATCAATGTCAAATCCCATTGATTACAATCTCTTGGATCAACTTAACAAAATCCTCACTTAGATTTCCATCTTGGAACTATTGAAAATCCCCCCAACACATAAGAACATCCTAGAGAAGGCTCTTTCCTCATCGACCATACCCAATGATATTGATATTGAGCAATTCCAAGCTATGGTTGGATACATCACATCCACCCATCAACTCATCTCTATTGAGAATGACCTTCCATCGCACACATCCCATAATCACACATTATACCTTGAGGTCTACATCTATGAGAACAAAGTTAAGAGTCTTGGTAGATGGAGGTGTGGGCCTAAACATTTGTACCATTCAACTAATAAAAAATCTAGGCTATTCTAAAGATGTAATTGAGAAAAAAGGTGGACCATTATTAGAGAATATGATGACAATGAATGAAGTTTAGAGGGAGCAATCAAGATACCTATACAAGTGGGACCAACCATTGCAAAGACAACTTGTCAAGTTCTAGATCTTGATTTACCTTACAATATCCTTCTTGGTCAACCATGGGTTCATTCCATGCAAGTCATAGCATCAACATATCACCAATGTATCAAATTTCTATATGTGAATAGAGAGGTAACAATTTATGCTGATCCAAAGCCTTTTCTCTATTAAAAAATCATGGAGGAGAAGTATTCCAAGGTGCTATAGTCAATACCCTCAGCCTATGTCAACCCATCCACATTGGTATCTACATCTGAATCTAAATCATCAATGTTGTAAACTATCCCAAAGATCAAAGTGGTTATCAAGGACAATGGTTGTAGAGATTATAATTTCAAAGACTCATTTTTTATAAGAGAACTTCCACTTTCTCATAGATCCTATGGTAAACCTCAAAACATTGACAAGGTGAAAAAGACAATCAAAATAGCACCAACCACTTTCACAAAGTGGGGAGATCTAAACAAGGAAGTCATAGATGAAGAGAACACATAAAATGGACATATCAAGATGAAAAAGAAGAGCCTCCATTCCCCATGGATAACAACGACAAAGGGATTCAGTTGATGAAAGGCATGGGATACAATGGAAAAGGAAAACTTGGTCTAAATAAACATGGATTGCATGAACAAGTATAATTCCTAAGAAACGTCCAAAGAATCTTGGTCTTGGATTCACCCTAATAAAAGGTGTGACCCTTCTTGGCAAAGGTTCTTTAAATAAGGAAGTTGAATCTTCATCTTGGTTAAATAAATCAAATGACAAAGACATTGATAACTTATCCATTGACATTATAGACCTATTTGAGGATACCTCTATTTTCATGATCACCACAAACATCTTTCCAATCCTCTAGCCAAAACACTAAATTGAGACTCATCTATTTGCAACTCATTAAATGGGACCAACAAGGACCACCAATTCTAAATTCTTTCAAAAATGATGAGGTTATCTCTAAATTTATGAGGCTTTGAGATTGCATACCATTTGAATATCAAAAAGAAGTTTTGACATTGAGCTAGATACCCAAACATAATATGTTGATACAGTTGAATCCCTTAGTTGTAAAATTGAAAATTTGAAAATCTTAACTCAATCTCCAAGTGAAAACCACATTCTGGAAATTTCTAATCCCAAAACATTAAAATAAAGGATGTATCTGAGGGTGAAAACCTCTTCAAGGAACCTAAGGATGAGGGATTCGATCTACCTAGTATTGTGATAGATAAAAAAAAATCAACAGTACTTGTAGAGGCATTGAATCCAATCAATGTAGGAACTGATGAAGCACCACAAGTCACCTTTTATGCCTCTTCACTAGATGATGAGTAGAAAAACTTGGAAACTTTCCTTAGAGAGTGAAAATTCAACTTTTCTTGGTTCTACATAGACATGCCAAGGCTATACACAACACTAGTTGTTCATCATCTCATAGTACATCCTCAAGCAAAGCTAGTGAAGCAAAAATTAAGAAAAATGCATCTGAAAATCACATTATTGGTCAAGGTGGAGTTACAAAAGCTTCTTTATGTAGGGTTCATACAACCAATCAATTATCTTGAGTGGGTTTCTAACTTGGTTCTAGTTTCCAAACCCACTAGGGGCATCAGGATATGCACAAACTTTAGAGACTTGAATAAGGCATGTCCTGAGGATGAATTTTTGCTCCCCAACATAGATATTATTGTGGACCTGATAGCTAGACATGAAATGCTCTCGCTCAAAGATGGATTCTAAGGGTATGACCAGATAATGATAACAAAGGAAGATCAACATAAGACAACATTCACATGTCTGTGGGGAACCTGTTGCTGGAATGTGATGCCTTTTGGTCTTAAGAATGTTGGAGCGACCTATCAAAGAGCTATGACCTTAATATTTCATGACATGATCCAAAAGACCCTAGAAGACTACATGGATGACATGAATAAGGCATGTTCCAAGGATGAATTTTTGCTCCCCAACATAGATATCATCGTGGACTTGATAGTTGGGCATGAAACACTCTCACTCATGGATGGATTCTCAAGGTATAACTAGATAATGATAGCTAACGAAGATCAACATAAGGAAACATTCACATGTTTGTAGGGAACCTATTGATGGAATGTGATGCCTTTTGGTCTTAAGAATGCTAGAGTGACATATTAGAGAGCAATAACCTTAATATTTTATGTCATGATCCATAAGAACCTAGAAGACTATGTGGATGATATCTTGGCTAAATCAATAATAAGGGACATCTAGAAGTCTTGGGAAAAAAAATGATATAGTTGAGAAGTACTAGGTAAGGTTGAACCCTAAGAAGTGTATCTTTGGAGTCACTATAGGTAAACTCTTAGGATACATTGCATCATGAAGGGGAATCAAAGTGGACTTGATGAAAGTCAAAGAAATCATGGAAATGAAACCACTACAAACTCTCAAGCAACTCTACAGTCTACAAGGAAAAATTCAATCCATTAGAAGATTTATTACACAACTAGCGAACAAGTGTCACCCATTCACCAACCTCCTTCACAAGGGTGTGGCCTACAATTGGGATCAACATTGTGAGAAGGAATTCTAGAAACTAAAGGATTATCTAGCGACACCATCTGTCCTAATGACACTGATAGCAAAAAAGCCATTAATCTTGTACATTTCAACCACCTCAACGGCTCCAGGGCCTCTCTTGGCTCAACATGATGAAATGAGAAAATAGAGGGATATATACTATATTGATAAAACCTTGGTAGGTTATGAACTCAATTATACATCCATCAAAAACACTTGTTTAGTAGTGGTGTTTACTTCCCAAAATCTTAGGCACTACATGCTATCTCATTAGGTTAAACTTATCTCTAAGGTTGATCCACGCAAGTACTTGTTGTCAAAAGCCACTCTCAAAGGTCGTATGGAAAAGTGGGTAATGATCCCTACTAAATTTGATATAGAATATATTGATCAGAAAGCTATAAAGGATAGGTCATTACATATCAACTAGAAGAATCCCCAGTCTACATAGAAAATACTTTGGTATCAAAGTTTTTTTATGAATCAATATTCACCCTTGGCTCAATAGATCAATGGAAGTTGTATTTTGATGGTTCCTACACACAACATGGGTCTGGAGGAGGCATTTTATTCATCACCCCACAAGGTGATTGTATCCCTGAGTAATATAGCTTAGCCTTTCCATGCACAAATAATATAGTTGAGTACGAGGCCCTCATCATAGGGTTAAGAATTGCAGTCTAATAGTAGATTAAAGAACTCAAAGTCTATAGAGATTCTTGGCTAATTGTGAAATAGGTCAACAAGAACTACCAAGCTAAGGATGACAAACAAATTTCCTATAAGAAGATGGTCAACAATTTTGAGGACTACTTCATTGATATCACATTTGAGTAGATACATAGAGTTGACAACCGAGTAATGGATGTCATGGCCACCATCAAATCCTTGATAGACATGCCGCACAATAGCCTGAAATGTGATTTTCTCGTCGAGCAACTTCTCATGCTATCTTTAGATATACCTAAATTAGAATTTGTATGTAAAATTGTTGGTCTCAATTTCTCATGGTATCACGATATGTTCACTTATCTCCATAATAGTATCCTATCATTTGAACTTACCCCTAACCTATGAAAAACCTTTATCCAAAGACCATCCCAATTTGTTCTTTTGGGTGATACCCTTTACCAGTGAAGTCTCGAAGGAATTTTATTACGATGTCTTAACCAAAATGAAGCTTTGACTACCTTGAAGGAATTTCACAAAGGAATTTGTGGGTCACACTCAAGTGTAATAACTTTGGCCAAGAAGTTGTTGAGAATGAGATATTATTGGTCCATTATGGAGCAAGAAGCCAATCAGTTTATGAAGAAATATTTGTAGTGCCAACAACATGGGGACCTCATACATGCACTAGCTCAAAAGCTTAGGCCCATCACCACACTTTGGCCTTTTTCACAATGGGGACTTGACCTCATAGGTAAAATCACCCTTACCTCTTCCAATGGTCATAATTTTATCATCATAACCACTAAGTACTTTACAAAGTGGATCAAAACCATACCTATGGCCTACATAATGGGAAATAAAATATCCAAGTTTATCTTCAATTACCTCATCTTGTTGGAAAAATATGTCTCAACCTTGCAATAACATAAGTTATTGTTGATACATAAGGTATTGTTCATCCGACGACCAATATTATTGTAAATCTGGACAGTTCATCATTATGTCTCATATCTAATGCCAATATTTAATTAGCTTGATTGTCCCTAGAAGGCGACCCTATTTTATGAGGGCATTATATTATGGTTGTGTATTGTGATGTATTTTGAGAGTCTAATAGCGGTCGTGTTGCCTTTGGATCTTTGGTTGGTGATACTCCTCTGAGAAGCTTGCTCTCCAAGTATATTGTAATCTTTGTGATTTATGAATAATATATTGGGTGACTTTTGGAGTGTGGGGTTTTCCTCCCAAAAGGATTTTCCGCACGTAAATCACTGTGTTGTGGTATGCATGATATTTATGTTTGTTTCTATTTAATTTTTTATAACTGTTAAAGATCTATAAATTTTTTGCATTATCCTCCTCTTAAGATTAGTGTAGGAAGTTATTCCACTACCTTAGCTTCCTTACACATTTGTCATTATGGTGTTCCCCAATCTATTATCATAGATAACAACACCCTTCAAGAACTAGGATGTCCACGAGCTATACAACAAACTCAATATCCAACATCTCTTTTCCACCCCCTATTACCCACAAGGAAATAGTCGGGTTGAGGCTTCTAACAAAACCATCATTGAGATACTAAAGAAGACAGTCAATGAAGTTGGTTGGGATTGGCACCTATATTAAATCCCACTCATTGGGCTTATAGAACTAGCATTTGCACACCTACATGTGCTACACCCTATTCCTTGGTCTATGGAACCAAATCCATCTTGCCTATTGAGGTTGAGCTCCTGTCATTGAGGGTTTCCCTATAGCATCTCATCATAGATGATGAATACAAAGTATCAAGCTTGAATGGACTAGAACTATTGGATGAACGTCCCCTCGAAGCACAAAATCACCTACAAGCCTATCAAAATAGACTCAAAACAATTTATAGCAAAAAGATAAATGGTTGGTGCTTCTACGTAGGGGATCTTGTCCTAAAGGAAAATTATAAGAACTTGTTAGATCAAGATAACAAGGGAAATTTTGAGCCAAACTAGTTAGGACCTTTCATTTTCATAGCAAGCTACGACTCAAGAGCTTATCAACTAGTGACACATGAGGGAGAACCCTTATAGGAACCTATCAGTAGCATACATCTCAAAAAGTTTTATTCCCAACCCATGAGGGGTATTTCTAAAAATCCAAGAAAAAAATCTAAAAAACCAAAAGATCCAAAAAATATAAAAAAGGATCAAAACAGTAAAGAGAAAAATCATCCTCTAACGAAAACCACTTTGATGGTGTGCTAGGAAAATACCTTAGCGAAAACCTGGCATATAGGTACCTTGAATAAATAAGAACCATCTCCCATCTATCATAGGATGTTTTGATTATCCTCTATCTATTTCATCCATACATCCATCTTTCATATATTTATTCTCTCATCTCTTCATCCACCTGCATCTGTATCATATCTTGGTATTTAGTGAGTATTTATCCTCGTTAGTACTACTTGGCACACTCCTAAGGTTAGTTTTTCCTACCTATATCAAGGTAGTCTATCACATCACACTAGGGGCATATTCATATACCTATGTCAGATTGGGTTCTTGTGTATTCCCTTAAGGTTATTCTCATCAAATCCAAAAATATTCAAACATCTCAAAAAATCCAAAAAATCAAAACATTTATAAAGTTTCAAAATCCAAAAACAACAAAATATTTGTAAAGTCTCAAAATCCAAAAACATCAAAAGACTTTTAAAGTCTCAAAATCCAAAAACATCCAAATCATTCTCAAAATCCAAAAACATTTAAAACATATCAAAATCCAAAAACATCCAAATCGAGTCAAAACTCATAAAAAGTTCAAAAACATCAAAACCAAAATATGCATATAGTTGAACTACGTTGCCTCTACACATGTATGTAGGCAAGGCCATCATCGATGAGCCCCCAAGGCCTAGGTCAATATTTTAGGAGTCTATCATAATAAACTGACAATCAATCAATGTTCATGTCTCATAATAAACAGTCATTGGTCAGAAGTTAGTCGAACTACGTTGTCTCTATGCATTTACGTAGGCAAGGTCATCTTCAATAAGTGCTCGAGGAATTTAGGTCAACAACCCTTAGGTCCTATTCTCTTAGTCTACCCTTGGAAAAATAAAAAATATTTTAAAAGCTTCAAAACTCCAAAACAACCTCAAATATATTTGAAATTCCAAAACAACCTCAAACATGTTGAAAACCCAAAACATTCAAATAACCTCAAAATACTCAAAAACAACCTCAAAACATTTCAAAATGTAAAAAAATATTGAAATATTTGGAAAACAAATCACCCATATAATCTCGCATTCACTTGCAATAAACTTTCACACATAATAAATTGATCATCACCTTCAACCTTTGACAACATGAATGGTAGTAGGTACAACAATTAGCAAAACACAAAATGTTAAACTTATGAAGTCTTAAGTCTTGATCATGGTTAAACACATTAATTAACATTTATATCAATGACCTATAAAACAATTATAATTAATCAACATCCAATAGCATGTCATATGGATACATCCTTCCCACAATGGGCATCATCATTGGAAATCACAATAATCAACAACATCCTTGGCAAGAGGTATGAATAACATCTATTGTTTGTTCATTTTGATATTTTCTTATGATTTATCTTATTGGTTCATTTCAATGATCTCTTGATGATGTCTAAAAAATAATTTAGAGAGAAAGGAATGGGGTATTGACCATTGCTTTCATTTTCTATGCTTGTTTGATATTCTTGTAATATGACCTTGGTGAATACTTGCCTTGTGTGTGTGAGTGTAGTCTTAAGTAAAACAATGGCTAGGACATAACAGGTTCATTATACCTCTTGTGTATTAGTTTCCTAACTTTGATGGATTCATTCTTTCACATGATCAAAAAAGGTTTTCGTATGTAAAGTATGAACAAGGATAGTCCTATATGTTTGCAAAGTCAAATACCATGCATTGGATACAATGTCATCTTAGTTTTCAATACCTTGGTGCATCGTGTCTATTTTCTATATAAAAAATAAGGAGTGCTATGATGAATTAAGCCTAATTCGAGAAGCAACGAAATATCATCTATCCTATCTCATCGCATATCCAATAAAATCTTGAATAATCCTGGTTTGTTGGAATTCTAAATAAATCTCAATAATAAATGCTAATCAATTTCTATCTCATTCTTTTGATTTATCCATGCTAACATTTACAACCTAGTATCATGACATTCAACAAAAATATTAATATATAAATACATTCATCCTACATCCACAAATTGTCAACATACATATCATATCATACATCCTACATAATCATCACATATCATGAGAAAAGATATATATATATATATATATATATATAGAGAGAGAGAGAGAGAGAGAGAGAGAGAGAGAGAGAGAGAGAGAGAGAGAGAGAGAGATCATCCATAACATTGCACTGCATACATCTTGCATACATGAATCATATACATATCCACATCATATCATAAGCATAATTATCACATCACATCAAAATCATAATAAAAATAAATAATCATCATCCATCATGTAAGCATCTCATAAGCATTTGCATCCATACATAACACACATACATACATGACGTGAGAGCATAAGCATGAAATAAGAAATCATAAGTATAAATTCCACATCTAATCATCTCATATGTATATCAAAGAATGACTATCATGATACATATTGAAGTGTGTGATATACATCAAAATATATGTGAGGCTGTCAAAAAGAGCCAATGAATGAATATACATCATAAATCAAGGCTACATAAAAAAATTATATATCTATATATGGGAGATATTCCCTGCTCCTCTGAACCTCTCTAGGACGTAGTCATTGTCCACTTGATCGACCTAATCCTCCTAATTGGCTAACTGAGGGCCCACCTACTGATCCACTAGGAGCTAAAGCACTCTTATGCGAGAAATCTAGCCATCGTTTGTGGGAAGGAACCTATGTATAATATATTATCTTGTAGTAGGACGCCTCTGCCATGGCCTTTCCATAAAGAGTTGTTGAGACCATTGTACCCTATCTCTGAGAGGAGGTAGCCTCGAGTTGTTGCCCACACATAGTCTCTTGTGCTAACTATATCTCTAGTTCTATCTTTGACCCCTCTCTTGGTCTCTCTCTATGCAGGCCTAGTCTCACTTTTGCCTAAATGTATCTCACTCCTGTTGAGCGACATCCCTCTCCTGCATGAATGTGTCTATTAGCCGGGGCCTGGTTCTGCTCAACCATCCTATGGTCTTTCCTATGCGACCACCAATAATTGTGGATCGGGTACTCTGACAACTATTGTAACCTGAGGTTGTTATGGCACAAGTGGTAGTGGACCATGAGGTGGTGGTCCTAGTGGTGCCTATGACATTTGTACCTATGCCTATCATCTACCTCTACCTCTTCCTCTTCCTCTACCTCGACCTCCTACATCTACCCAATTAGATCTATAAGCCACATTGGTCTATGTTGCGCAAAGCATGCATCATATCCTAGAGTAGTGTCAAGATCATCCAGCCCACCTGCGTAAACCCATGGAAGAGGAACCAACTAGGTGAAGTCACCTATCATAGTCTGAGGTTGTATCTAAGGGCCCCACCTTGTGATCTCCATGTATATCCATGCATACATGGCCCTATAGTCATCTCTAGGGGTATCTTGTTGATCCTCGAACTAGCGAGCCACCTGATCTAGAAGATATCTCTCTATAATTTGGATGCTCTGACCCATAAGCCAACATGTATATCTAAAATATCCTATATGAGTGTCATTTTCATCCCATTCCTACGCCTGTATCCATGGCCTTCATTTGAACTAGGTCATACCATCTATAACTTGTTGCTAGTATGCTATATTGGTTGCTTCAGTATGATCTAGAGTGGTCATACCTGCATATTGATAGGATATCAGATCCTCCTCATCAATGTCCCTAAGTGAAATAACTAGTCTAAGCACTGCTATGTGCTCCCATGCCCATATGTGAAGTAACGTCACTCATGCAAGAAATGTTGGCTCCATCGCTATACACCATCTAGTGCATATCATGATATAAAGTGGCCAAAATGCATGGACCCCAAGCATAAATGTAGATGTCCTCCATGATCCTTTGAAGAACTACACCCCATCCTAGCTTGAATAACCCACTCCTGTCAAGCATGACGACTCCCATGATCAGTCTTGCAATAACCAATACGAGATCGTTGGATCGATCAATGAATTATCATAAATCAATCTAACCCCCTTCCAACTGAAGATCACCTACTCCCAATAGGACAAACATGGAATTGAGTATGAGGTTTGCATCATAAATGATCCTATCACCATAGATAGGTAACCTTAGAATCCTCTAGATGTCCTCTAGAGTCACTATCACCTTACTTGTCAGAAGGTGGAATGATGAGGTCTCTGAGTGCCATCGCTCTACAAGTGAATCATCAATTCCAAATGTGTTTGGATCTCCGACATTTATGCAATGTGATATAGCCCAACCACAAACATAAACATAACATCGAACTCACTCAAATCGACTATCCACTCCAATATAAGTGGTTTCCTCTCTTAGGAAAGTAATGGATGAAAGACCTCCTGCACACATAATGTGCACAATGTCAATTTTCTAATTTTTTTGAACAAAATCTAAGTTAATATCCCTAAAATTCAAAAGTGAGCCTTTATTACAAAGGTGTCCCACTTTTTTCCTAGCAAAAGTGTTGCTATTTAGCAATAGTGTCACTATTCTGCAAAAGTGTTGCTATCCTACAAAAGCGTCACCATTTTAGTGTCACTATGCAAAAGCGAGCCTCTACAATCATGCAAAATCCTTGCCGTATTTTATGCAATCACATCAGTAAAAGGTAGAAGCATTGCTGAATTTTAACACATATGCCTAGTAGCGACACTTGAATGCAAAGGCGTCACTATATTTTGTAAACACGTCACGTCGAGATTCAAAAGTGTCGCCAAAATAGTAACACCTTTTTTTGCCCTATTCTACCCCACATTTGGCTATCTAAAAAATACATGCAAGAGGAGTTTTTTTGAATACATATCGACGGTCCTACATCAGTTGGCCACTAGAATTTGTAAACTCGATCTATGTAGTGTGGGGGAAGTACACAGTGCGTCATAGTGTCAAGTGTTCTAGAGGAAATCTCATGGAATCTCTTTAGGATCTCTCAAATTCTCAAAAGAAAAGTGTGCAAATGAGCTTGAAAGTGGCCTAAATTCACATATATGCATTGCCAAGCCTAGGGTTTATCTCTGTATCCTCATTTTCTCACTTCACAACCTACCTTAGGCATTTTATTAGGGTCATAGAACTTATTTTTCATCCTCTTTGCAACTAAACTATTCATGTAGCTTTGTCGTGAGCTTGACTTGAAAGTCAATTTTTCTGCTCAATCTCTCAAGGGGGCAACACTCTAGCATTCCTTCATCCATTGGGGCATAGTGGGGCATCCGTAAAAGTCAAAACATTTTTTAAATTTTGATATGAGCAGTATTAGCTTAAGTAGTATCTGTTCTTTGAAGCAACACAATAGGTACCTCGCTTTAAAGAGGGGCAAAATGTAGACACCTAAAAATGTCTTGATCATGTCACATATCGAGGTTTCAATTATTAACATGCCTTTTCTCTCCTAATTTGTCTATTTTCATCTATTTAATTAAATAATGTTAATTATTTAATTAAATTCACTATTTTCTCATATTATTTGAATAATTAATACTATTAGTTTAATTCATCACCTTCACATTAATTTTCCTCTCATTCGTTTAAATAATATAAATTGTTTAGTTAAATCTACTTAATCTTCTCATTTCATTAAATGATGCAAATCATTTTATTGAATGTCATAATCCCACTTGGATTAAAAAATCTTAATTGTTTAATTATGAATCTTTATTACCTCACCTTGCACTATTAAATAATTTTATAATTATTTAATTGACTAATTTCCTCCACTCCTCAAAGAATATTCTCATGGAATATTCCTCCAATTCAAATTCAAATATTTTCCTCCACATGGAAATATCTCCCACATGCTCCTAAATATGGGTCAATGAGTTTTGAATCCATGATAGAGGTCAATGCTCCTAAATATGGGTCAATGAGTTTGACTTGTTAAACTACACAGTTGAATCCTGATAGCAATATCATGATTTGACATGCTGTGGAAAATGCCTCATACTTATCAATTGATGAGCTAAAGGGGCTCTATAATTAATGGTTCATAAAGCACAACACTTGCTGGAGGTTTTGCAAATGAGGTTGCAAGCTAAGTTGGCTTAGCCTTGGGGAAACTCTGTAGTTAAGCACGCTTGAGCTGGAGTAATACTGGGATGAGTGACCTCTTAGGAAGACCTAGTGCTTCACCTTTGTGAGCATCATGTAGATGCAATGAGTGCTAAGTGGACCATTCATTATCATGAGAGATGGGTTCTTGCGAACCACTACTCGTGAAACATGGGTCAATGAGTTTGACTCGTAAAACTACACGGTTGAATCCTAATAGCAATATCACAATTTGACATGCTGTGGAAAATGCCTCATACTTATCAATTGATGAGCTAAAGGGGCTCTATAATGAATGGTTCATAAAGCACAACACTTGCTGAAGGTTTTGCAAATGAGGTTGCAAGCTAAGTGGGCTTAACCTTGGGGTAAACTCTGTGGTTAATCATGCTTGAGCTGGAGTAGCATTGGGATGGGTGACCTCTTGAGAAGGCCTAGTGCTTCACCTCTGTGAGCATCACCTAGATGCAATGAGTGCTAAGTGAACCATTCATTATCACGAGAGATGGGTTATTATGAACCACTACTCATGAAACATGGGTCAATGAGTTTGACTCGTAAAACTACACAGTTGAATCCTCATAGCAATATCGCAATTTGACACATTGTGGAAAATGCCTCATACTTATCAATAATGAATATGAAAAAATATCTACTTGTGATGGAAGATTAATTTAAATATTAAAAATAAAAATAAAATTAGTGTACTCCAAATAATTAAATTCAATTATAAATTATTTATAAGCTAAAATAAATATAAAATTAAAGCCAAAAATGCACTCCTACACTCGAAATAAGAACTAAAAATTGTATCCTTGTTCGCTCCATTAAGTAAATATGATCGTTTTAAACCTGAAAAGGACAAGCCTTGTGAACCATTTTAACGATTTTGCTTGAAATTTCCCTCTCAACTCTTTGAGTATCTCTGCTAAAACCCAAAACCATTTCCCCATAAAATTCCTTGCCATAAATTAGAAAAGATATTTCACGGAGGTTACCTGTTAATATTCCTTTTGGTTTAGTGTAAGCAGAGAGAGATGGACATGGAGACAGAGGTGGATAATGATAATAGAGAAGTAGGGCAAAGCAGCAGATGGTTGAGCGACTCGAATCAACTATGGTCCGACTTTGTTGATCCTTCCGACAGAGAACAATATCGTCGTTACAGGTAAATATTTATATGTCACGCTTTACCAATACACATTCATCTTTCTCTTCATTTTACTGTAAATCATCCACACAACTCAAATGCTTTCCGTCTATGCTACTTTGTTTCTTTTTGTTAACCGACAGGTTTTTGCCAATGCGAGGCACATAGTTCGAGTTCGTGCAGTCTAGTCTACGTGTTTTAATTATTGTTTTGCTTTGTTGCTGTTTGTTAAGGAACGAATTTTCAGCACTGAAAGGTTCCCAGTTCGATCCCTGCGGCCTATAGTTACTTTTAATCATTATTACTTTTTCCCGGTTCAGTTAGTGCCAGGGTTTTGCCAAAAGAGAAGTTAGGAGTTCAGTTTGGCTGGAGTCTTACACTTCTTTAAACTTAATATTGCTATTTAAAAAAAATATTGATTTGTCTTCGACGAGGGGGGAGTTAATCCGGTTAGATCAAATTCCTACCTTTTAGGCACAAAGGATTTTAAGTCCACTTGAATTTAAGGAACTCCTTTGGTTAAGAACTAGAGTGTGAGGAATGATCTATTCTGCCAAAGTGACTCTATGACTCATGATAGGCCTCATCCCTCACGTTGTCTGGGACTAATGCTTACAGGAAGGATCGAACCCTGGTGGTCTATTAGAGAGCAAAACATTTTCACCAATTGAACGATTACCATTTGACCACAGTTTTTTTCCTTGTATCTTTCTTGTTGTATTTGAGAAATAATGAACTCTGTTTGGCAGCCAAATAGGAAGGGGAATTTACCAATGTAGCCATAACCAGGTTCGCGTAGATTGCTCCCTTTGTTTACATAATGGAATTTTTCAGTATGATGGGGTGCATTTGGGCCGTACATGTTACAGTATTATTTTTGCAGAAACAAAAAACATTACTAGAATTCTTTTTAGTTGGTAAATTGGCCCTATCTTAACTATGACAGTTGAGATACTCTACACACAGAATTGGATGTGGTATAGAACTTGATACAACACATTAAAATTTTTGTTGTAGGGATTTAAATTCGGGGCATCTCTTTGAAAACCTAGTTAATTTGCCACTTGAGCTCGTCCAAGTGACCAAAGCATTCCATGAATTGCTTTAATACAAATTTCACGTGTTGCCATTTCAGATATTTATTTCGCACATCTTTCATTGAATTGAAAATTATTCACAAATTAAATGGCCTTTTGCCTATGGTGCCATGTTTATGTTTGTTAGGTAATGGATTTTGGCAATGACAGGTCCTGAGTTAGATTGCCATGCAGCCTATAGTTTCTTTTGAGCCCAAGTACTTTCCCTGAGAGTTCTCTCAAGTAGTGGTCTATTTCTTTAAGGCATTGGATTTTTAGCAGTGCAACATATTAACATATAAATATCATATTCATGATTAATTGTGTGAAGTGTTTAATGCTCAAGTCATTTATTCAATCACATTTCTCATGGGTAGCTATTTCTTCCATTATTGATGTGTTATAAACTTGATGTGGCTAGAAGGGTAGATGTTATGAGCTCAGATAAATCCAAACTGAAATTGGTTAAGTTTTGGAAAAAAAAAAAGTTGTCTATTAAATTTCAAATTATAAACGTGAGAGGTGAAAGCAACATATTTAAGAATCTCTGTACTGGAACAAAGCGAGTATTGTCATGTTCCAAATGTATTGGATGTGGACAACTATCAAATTGAAAACCAAAAACAACATTTCATGATAGATTCCTTGAGTTGAAAACCGGAGATGGCGACTTGGGGAGTTTTCGCCTCTTTTGAAAACCCAGAAACATCATCTTTGCAAAGTGTCAAGTTCAAAACACCTAGGAGTAATATGACAGATGCATCTTGATATTTTTGCAAAACAGGTATACTGTTATAAGAAGGCATTGAGCAAGAATTACATGAATAGATTTTAGAGTGGGTTTTGGTGTTGTTTTCTTTGTGTGGTCTTGCCAGGTGTGGGAATGCCTTTGTTTCACATCAGGATTATTTAGAGAACAGAGTTGACATATGGAAGATCAAAGGTGATTGTATCCATGGATTTAGGTCAGATCATCTTCAAACAGATATGATAGGTGTCACATGCTTGATTCTGAGGTTGTATTTTAGCATGTAGCTCATTAGCATGCAAAGAGTTGCAGATAGTTTGAATATGTATCCATGAAAGCAAAGATTTCAATCAAAAAAATTGGTTCAAAAAGAACAAAAATAATTATTCTCTTGCCTAAAGAAGTACATGCTCTCTAGGTTTCTGTGGAAAAGTATTAGCTTGTATGACATGTGTTGCACATGGGACTACTACAACAATCATAGAAGGTTAAACACACCGTCACAAAGATCATATAAGTATGGAGTAATGCAATATGAGCCTCACCCTTGTGTGGCAATTAAAGGAACTCGGGTAATGGTTGATTTTTTTTTTAATAACATGGCTGCTCATATAAAACCATTTAAGAATTTAAGTGATGATTATGTATGCATTTTAAATGTTATTAGTCAGTACACAATTCAGAAGATAAATGTGAGTTTTTCCTGCAAAAACTCGGTGACAACACAGCAGGTTTTCACACAACAGGTATGGATTCAAAAATCAATACAATTAGGTAAGTTTATGGTCTATCCATTGCTTGTGAGCTTGTTGAGATGATAGCTTCCAATGGTGATCTTTCATGCTCAGTCTTAAAAATGGAAGGCTTTGTTTTTAGTGCAGATTATAGCTCTATGGATACTACTGTAATGTGCTTTTTTATTGATAGGATGCTTGATTGCAACCTTCTGAAAAAAGTGATTGAAGTATATACTCTGCCATCTTGCTTAAAGCATCAAAGCCTTTTATCTACATTCCTACAGCACTTCCTTCTGATCATGTTGATGTGAATATTCATCCTTCACTTTTACCAATTCTCTTTGGGGAAAGATTGAAATTTAATCAGATATTGAAAGGAAATGATCATGTGAATTAGCAGAAATAAATTAACATTGGTGAAGATCTAATTGCAGAAGAGAAAACAGCATGAGACTAAAATGAGAAATCATTAAAAAAAACAGAGAGACAGAAACAGGAGCGAGAGGATCACATGTACTATGTTTCAAAACTGTTAATCCCTGTGCCCTGCTCCCGCTGTAATTCAAAAAGAAGTGGGCATGCAGGCAAGGCATTTTGACAACCCATCTGGCAAAAGGAAAACGTGTTAACTCACTTCCAACCTTGTTTGTTGCTACATTTCAAATTTTAAAATGTGACCAATTTTAAATGGAATTCCTATTTGATGAAATATGATGGCACACATAACTGAAAGATTGGATACAAAGCAAATTAGTTATGTGAATATCCATAACTGTCCAAGTCTACTGTAGTAATAGTTATTAAATCTGAGATTAAACATAGCATTTTTTTCTTTGCTGCAAAAAGGAAATATTTTGAGGGCCCTAGTGCTGCTGTTGCATACTGGGAAGAGTTTTTTTGGTAACTATGTCATCTTTAACAGAAGGAAAGTCCCAAAGAATCTTGAGACACAGAATGTGGCATGCTTGTGGTTTGTACAAGGGCTGGCTATTGAAAGTATTTTGTATCTTTCCGTCATTTTTTTTCTTCTTTCTGATCCTTAGATTCTTACCACGTGTATTTGAGAGTTATTTTCAGGACAGGACCACATACAGAGCAAAAAATATGGTTGAAGATAAACCATAACATCAACCTGAAGCTCAACTTTCCACTACTCAAAAACAATAATAAAATTTAGATTTACAAGTGTTCATGTGTGGTATATGCTTTTAGATGTATTCTTGTCAAAGAATGAAAGCAGCTGCTAGTGGTCATCAGTTTTGTGACATATGTTTGTCAGGTTACATTCATAGATTGATTGGTGATGGTCCTGGATGCCTGACATTGATCTCATTTTTTTGGAATATCTTCCAAGATTTCTAGGACCAATGTTACAAATTCCTTTAGCGGCTTGAATCTTGGAATCATGCAGCTTGACCCCCCCCCTCAGAGATGACATTCCTCATAATTCAAGTCCAGCAAAAACACTGTTGCTCTCATTTGCAAATAAATTATTAATCTTCATGACATTCAAGACAATTTCAAGGCTTGTCAGGTGCTTCTGTAAATTCTTGCTACACACCAAAATACCATAAAAAAATGCCAAAACTAACTGTATAGTAGCCTGGAAAGTTACCATGCATTGGTAAGTAGAGAGGACACGACTTGAAATTTATAGTGAATGCATTGCATCTTGAATGCTGTCTTTTGTTTATCACAGTATCATCATATGCCATCTTGATTTGATGATAGCTGTATCTTGAATCAACTTAAACAAAAATTAATTGCTCCATGCATTTCAATCATCTCATCCATTCTACTTTCGGAATTTGGTCATGTCAACACACTTGCAAAAAGAACAAACCATCCTTTTTCATCAATACCACTGGTGTGGCATGTCGAGTTGATCTCATCAATTCGTGATGTGGATAAGGAGTGATCATAATGGCTTTATGCCCTTTTCCGTCTCAGTGACATGCACTTGACCTCAATTAGGTCAAAGGAGGAGGCTTTCTAAATATCACTTGATACTACTCTAAAACCTCACTTGTTGGATAGTATTCAAGCCTTTTGAAGTGTGACAGCAAATTACAGAACTTGGATTTGGCTATCGTATCTTATGAGTTGATATGATGGAACATTCAGGTTCTTGGCAAACTCTAATTTCATTTTATTTACTTTCTCACCTGAAATTCAAATACAATTCTTTGAAGTCCATGCAGAGTTCACCTAGTCCATGAAGACAGTCTATGCCTAATATCAGATCAGCACCACCCAAAGCTAATCCATAAAATTTTGCAGCTACTGAATAAGATCCCATCGTGAAGTTCTTACCCTTAAAATACTACTTACAAGCCATGTTAGTTCTGTCTGCAATGGTAACTGGGAATGCTGGACATGCACAACTAGGTAAACCAAGTGTTGGAGCAACTTTAAAATCAACAAAATCATGTAGACTTTCAGAATCAATCAATACGAGCACTTTTCTCCTTTTAATCCATCTTTCCACTCTGAAGGTGGAGAGTGTGAGTTATACCTCTAATGGCATTGAAATCTGCTGTGTGCTGCTTGGTCAGCCCTTTTGGTGGTAGTTTCTCTAATGGTGCACGTTTGAATCGTTCTGTACATGTATGCATCATCACTGCTGCCTCACTCATCTAGCATTTTAATCAATTGGTTGTTCTTTTGCAATGCATCTATTCCACGGACTTAGGTTTTCTTCCCATATGCAAATCTGCCTTTCTTTTGCTCTTCTTTCCTAGCTTCTCTATTAGCACTCAACTCAGCATTAGATGTTTGACGCTTATCACTATTTAAGGGCTGTTCTACTTGGCTAGGTTTGGTTTCCAAGGATTGCATGCCATTGCTTGCTCCTTGCCTTGCTTTTAAGCAGCTTCTCACATGATCTCACTTTGGAAATAGGCAATGCAAATCAGCTGTCTTAAGCACCTCAAAAAACATGCAAACTATCCATAAACATGTATGTTTTCTAGATGTTGGGATACTACAGGGATAGCATGCAAAGTCTTATAAATTTATCACCATCATAAACTTATTCTTGCATATTTTTTGTTGCAAGTTTCTTGACAGTATTCAGTGATTATTTGTAGTGTTTTTATCAAACACCTCAAAGAAGAGAGAAGAAAAATCATGCTAGTTGAGGATTTTTTGACATATAAATTATGAAGATCTACCAATCATATGGACTTCCCAGCAAGTGTGAGGATGCAAACTACACTTTCTCCATATCAAACATTGTATTCATATTGAAATAAACAAGTTGATGAATTCATCCCCATGGTTTAATCTGTCCCTATCCATCAAATTTGGGAATGTCAATCTTTTGTCATCGGAGATCAAATTTCAGCTTTAGGATGGTTGTTTCTTCTGTGCTGCCCAAGTTTGACAGCTTTTCTCATCTCACAAATTCTTCAAAGTTTTAGTACAATTTGAAATCATCATCATTGGCCATATGAGTTATCCATACCCTTCTAATAGGATTTTCCTTAAAATACTTAGCTCCTCTTCTTCTGTTCTTTTGCTAGGAGGACATCATTATAGATGCAACATTTTCACCTTGTGTGAAGAGTATTGAGTAGATTTTCCGCCTGTGTTGTGCTGAAGTTGTTCCATGGTCCTTGTCATTTCTCTCATATCCCTATCCATACTATTCATGTTCTGAACTAAAGGCTTAAAATTTTCTTCCATAACCTGACCTATAAAACGGATTTGAGAAGTTGGAATTGGATGTTTTCAATGCTGAATTCAAGTTGAATTCAGTCTTGGGGTGATCTAGATCATCATAAGGAGGTTAGAAGATAGGGGTTTAGATAGTGAAACTAATTAAAATTTGAATGGTGATGAAACTGCCAATTTACAATAGGAGGTGATTTTGTTTTCATTTCACTGGTTTTGGAATTGCTCATTTCCAAGAGGTGGTGGTTTTGTTCTGTTTGGATGTTTGGACATGAGGGGAAGTTAAAGAGTTTTTGACGCTTCTTTTTGCCTTCCAGGTGTTTGGAGTGCATATTCCTACCACTAGAAGACATAGGAGAGTTATATAAACATAAGAGACACCTTGTGCAAGGGCTGGCTCTCTTTTGCACCTTATATTATGTTCATTATGCAGGGGAATCGATTGTGGAACAGGGGCTGTGAAGTTGCAGATAAGTTGTAGGCATTACAGGTAATTTTTTGCATGGAAAGAGCTTGTTTGAATGTAAT
This sequence comes from Sequoiadendron giganteum, assembly GCA_007115665.2. Taxonomy (NCBI): domain Eukaryota; kingdom Viridiplantae; phylum Streptophyta; class Pinopsida; order Cupressales; family Cupressaceae; genus Sequoiadendron; species Sequoiadendron giganteum. The sequence continues at coordinate 249,450,708 of CM021109.1, read as the reverse complement.
GTTACACATCTACATGTATATTGACCGGATTTAGAGGAATGAGGAGCTGTTTTGCTCACTCTTGCTGGAGCTTTTCCTATTTTCCCAGGTTTCGCCAGGGTATCTTGGTGTTCAGTCATTGCCTTGCTTTGAATTCTCTGTTTTTCAGTGCTTTGGACGTGTTTCCATGTCTTTCCAATTAAGTGTACCAAGTTGATTGAATTGTTGTAGTAATTTGCAAGTATAATTCAAATTTTTTGTGAGGATTTGTAGTTGAGCTAGTAAAATTCTGTTCTTGATGAACTGTTGAGGAGTACCTGCTTCAGTTTATGGGTCAAGTGGTATCGGGGTAGGTTTGAAATACCTGTGTTTGTATGATTTCAGTAGGTAGAGAAGGAAAAACTGCATTTTATGCTTGTTACAAGATTGAATGGAAGTGGAGATTTGGAACTGTTTGAGCCCAAAATTGGTACTAGGGATTGGAATAGAGCATCTAGGAGAATGGCCAAAGATATGGACAGGGAGGTAGATGAAGATGAGGTGACATTCTGAAGATTGGGAAGATGTATCTTAGATTTCTAGGTACATGGTGAACTGAATCAGCTGCAAATTGTTATTCTAGTGTTAACTCAGAGATTTGGGCCTGACAATGAGCAAGAAGAGCAAGAGGGACAGTCCAAGAAGACCAAACAACAGCTAGAGGAGGTTTATTTAGGTGGAAGCAACATCCTCTCTAATGCTGAAGCAAAAATTGACATACTCCTTTTTAATGGAGAGGTCAATGCAGAAAAGCTAGACTGATGAATTGCACAAATGGAGGTCTACTTTAGCATACACAAGTAAATTTCACAGCAACAAATTTCTTTTACAAGGCTGAAACTATTTGGCCATGCCTTCACTTGGTATGAAAGCTATGCCACATCTTTGCAATTAAGAAAAGTTCCTTCTCCAGTGTTAAGATTTTAAGGAGTTGTGGAAGAAATATGCTATGAATAAGAGAGGTCCATCCAATGACACTTTTTCTGTCAAAGACAAGGACAAAATGTTAAAGAATACATGGAGAATTCCGTAAAAAGATTGTTCAGTTTCATAAGGATGTGATGGATAAGGAAGTGTTGATATGTACATGGGAGACCTGTTTGTGCACCTCAAGAGGGCTGCTTTTATGGCTAAACCCCAAAATATGACAAGGCATGTGCCTAGGCACACTATCTTGAGATGGACAAGAAGATGTCTTTATATCAGCAAAAGCAGCAGCAAGGTGGAGAAACAAGCAAATGGAAGGGCAAAAAGAACACCACAACCATGGTAAAGACTAAAGGCAAAAAGAAGCAGCTTTGTAATATTATGACAAAGGACACACCAAGGAAGCGTGTTGGAAGCTCCAACTGGAGTTACACCATTACAAGAACAAGAACAAAAATGCTTCATTCAGTGGGAAATGTGAGGAGATAAGAGTGCAGTTCTGAAATTGATGAAAGATTGTCATGTGCTACCATGAGAAACGATGCATGTGTGGGTAATAACAAAGCTGAAGAAGAGAATGAAATAATCAAACTTTTCCATATAAAGATTCAACTCAATGGGAGAAAGCTAGATGCACATTTTGATACTCGTTCTCAAGCAAAATTGATTTCACTAAAAACTAGACAATGAGTTTGCTTTGCAAATGAAGAAACACATGAATCCATATTCATTGGGTTCGCTGAAGCAAGGCGTTGAAATACCAGTCAATACACAATGTGCAAGTGGATCTGGATTCACCCTGGAGTTCCTGGATGAGGTGGTTGTGCATGTCATCATGTTGGAGGTTTGTGGGGTGGTGTTTAGTAGTCCTTATCTGATGCAGCTTGGATCAAGGGATTCAATGAAAAATAGCCTAATCTAGCAGCACACAATTTTGTCAACACATTCATATGCAAAAAGAAAGCGAAAATGCCAAGCAACAGTAACTTTACGAATTCCTTGTAGCTCAATGCAAACTTCTTACAAAATTACATAGTGCTACAGAATCTGTAAACACTTCCTATAACCCGCCTTTTATTTAAGCACTATGGTTTTTGTAGAAAACACTCTTTGCAAAAATAAAAATAGGCCAATTCCCTACTCTTTCCTTTGTTCTTCTTTCTACAATAGCCAGCCAAAGCTACTGATTTACCCTAGGATTCCTGCTTCCCCTTATCTGTTCATTCTCTTTTTTCTTTCGACAGCGCCAGCCCACAACTTCCTATCCTTCCATCCCCCCATCCCCACTCCCTCCTCCCAAAAAAAGAAAAAAGAAAATGAAAAAGAAAAAAGAAAGTGAAAAAGAAAAAAAACAGAATTAAGACAATAATATCTCGAGTCTAATTGTCGGTTCAGCCAAGAAGGCATTTTTGGTTTCTGAAACAGAGAGCCCTCATGAATCAGCATGTGGCCATACAAACTCTTGGTACTCCTTGTAGCTTTTGATGTAAGCATGCAGAATATCCACATGTGGCCCCAGAAATTTAGATAATCCATCATGAATTGAACAACCAAGCAAAAAGGATAATAATCCACATAGAAGACAAAGAGACCAAGAAAACACCCAACTACAAAATTCAATTTTTGCAATGTAGAACAATCAAGTCAGCATGAGCCACATGGGCTGAAAGCTTCTGCAAGGGCAGAAAAGAGTTGTCCTAAAATAACATGTTTTCTCTTTGTTGCTAGGTGGAAAAGAATCATAGCATGTTCACTGCTGGAGGCAATAAATAATGCTCAATCTAGAAGGTTTTGTTGTTGCCAAGGATAGCAGATATTTTACAGAGGAAGGTTTGCAGCTAACATGAGATCAAAAGGAAAGCAAGTTGAAGGGAATATGCATGAGATCCTGACCTTCCCAATTTAGCAACTATATTGAGTAAAGCAGTGTCCAACATGACATCCGGTCAGCACAATATACAACTCAGTACTAAGACATTATAATTCCTGTTGCAGTCTTGAGGTATGAGAAATTGAATATGCATGAGATCCCGACCTTCCCAATTTAGCAACTATATTGCATAAAGCAGTGTCCTGTTGTGACCTTTTTCACACATCACCCCATCAAGATGGGGACCCCCTAAATTTTTGCTCCATTCTGGTCTTTTGGCTTTGGTTCGCTCTCTCTTTGGTCTCTGGTCCTTCCGGGGATGTCCCGTTGTTTGACCCAGGTTGAAATATTGGTCAAGTCTGTGTAATTAGGGTTTTCATCATTCAGGCTTATTTAAGGTCAAACCGAGTCATAAAATTGAAATCTAAGCTTAGTGCAGCAGTCAGAAGACTTCCAGCAGAGTCCCCTTAAATTTTCACTGTATTCCGGCAACTTACTATTTTTAGTAAATATTCAACTTGGGACTATTTTATTGAGATTTTGGAATTCTGTCAGTTCCACTGCATCCGGGTGACATCAAGCTGTCTACACGTAAATTTTGAGCCAGATCAGACGACTTGCTATTTTTGGCATTTCAGGCTTCAAGAGCCATTTTCAGGGTTTCCACACGAGCTTTTCAGATGCATGTCTGGAGAATCCTTCTGGGTTTTCCAAAACCTTCGCAGTGATGTAACATGCAAACCGAGACGACCACTTTCAGAAGTCAGCCTTCGGAGGCTATTTTTAGGGTTCGCATGCAGTGTTTTTCAACGCATGTCGGGTTTTTCTTTATGGGTTTTTCGAGAGCTTCACAACGGTGTGACTTGCAAGCGGAGAAGATCAAAGTTTAAGGACTTACTATTTTTAGCCAGTGCATGCATGCAGACCAGTTTTCTGGGTTTTTCTGGGTTTTTTGAGATTCCACGGGCAATATGACATGCAAAACCATCCGGCAGTGGATGAGTCACTTTTCAGACAGTTTCTATTTTTAGCAGGTACACTCCGGCAGCCGCCCAACACTCCAGTCCAGCAAGCAGAACGACATGCAGAAGGAACGAAGTCAAACGGAGACCGTTCGGGATACATACAAATCAAATTAGGGTTTCCACTTTTATAGGGGGTAAAATCCAAAAATAGCCGAAACAAAGTACCCCACCCATGTCAGCACACTTCAAGGTACCTGCTGGCAAAATTTGAGCGAAATCGGAGAACTTACTATTTTTAGTAAGTCAGGGCACGGCTATAAATAGCAGGTCTGCACCCGAGGTTGGCATCGGAGTGACCCTTAAGCTATCAAGATCAAGCGTTGCAACTTTCAGGCAAAACGGAGCTACTGAAGTCAGAAAGTCAAACTTACTATAAATAGCAGGTGGCTATAAATAGCAGGTCAGGGCAGAGGACTGACAAAACAGGTTCACAAGGCAGAGAAGATCATCTGATGAAATTTTCAGGCAAAACGGAGCCTTAGAGGTTGAAAATCAAGGGATTTGCTAAAAATAGCACAACTTGCTAAAAATAGAATGCGTAAACAAAGGCAGGCAGAGGCATGGAAATTATTCTAAGTGTGGGAAAACGAAAGCACACCCATGAAAATGCGCCCACCTTGATGGAAGCCTTGAAAATTTTCTAAGGCATCAAAATTAAAAGCTCACCTAGTGATTTGCGCCCTCACCTCAAGGATTGAAGACCAAAAAGTTTCTAAGGCAAAAACAAAAGTAGCCCCTTCCAAATGCGCCCATGGTGAAAATGAAAGCTCACATGTGTAAATGCGCCCACCTAGCAAAACAGAAGCATGGGGTCTCATTTGCGCCCAAGGAAGAAGAGGATAGGTGAAAAGCGGCTAAGTATGAAATTGAAAGTGCAACACCTCATTTGCGCCCAAGGGTAGTGATGCCTTGAAAAAGTTCTAAGGCGTGGAAAGTGAAAGCTCACCTAGTGATTTGCGCCCTCACCTCAAGGATTGAAGACTCAAAACGTCTAAGGCAAAAAGAATGAAAGTAGACCCATGTAAATGCGCCCTCCTTGATGACTCTCTCAAAACGCCTAAGGTCAAAATGGAAGCTTGGCCTAGCAAATGCGCCCATGATGAAGAAGGATGGTGGAGGCCGAAATTCTTCTAAGGCATAAAATGAAAGTAGAGAGGTCAAAATGCGCCCTCAAGAAGATACATGGCTTGAAGAAATTCTAAGTGGTGAAAATAAAACCAGACACACCCATATGCGCCCAAGGCAAGATAAAGTGGCTAAGACTTGGAGAAATTTCTAAGTCAAGAAAATGAAAGCTCAAGGCCCCATATGCGCCCAAGGTTGCTGGAGAAAATTTCCTAAGGCAACGAAATAAAAGTGGAACCTAGCAAATGCGCCCTCACCTTGAAAGGATATTCTAAGTGTTTGAGAATTTTCTAAGTGAGAAATCAAAGCTTGCATGAGTAAAATACGCCCTTGATTGAAAATGTTTCTAAGGCGTGGCAAGGGTAAAAGCTAGCAAAATAAAACATCACTGAGAGAAATACGCCCAAGATGTGAGATGACAGGAGAAAATTTCTAAGTCGCAAAAAAATAAATGCCAAGGGGTCAAGTGCGCCAGAGGTGTAAAGTGAGGAATTTTTTTTAAATGAAATAAATATTTCATCAAGAATATACGCCTATGGTAGAGAAAATGTTAGAAATTTTTTCTAAGTGAGATAACACTTCACTAGGGAAAAATACGCCCTTGGCATGGAAGGATGATTTGATGAGTTTTAAAATTCTCCGAAGGCAGTTGAAAGTTGACGAATATTTTTTCAAGGGGAAGATTTGATATCGATGAATATTTTCCATGGGTCAAGTGAAAATCAAATGAACCCGCTTAAAATGCACCCATGATTTAACAGAGTTTGAAAATTAATTTCCTAAGGGAAATTTTAATATTTTCAGAGGAAATTCGTTTTGCCTAGATTATTTTCCTGACGGAAGTTAAATCTCAGAGGATGAATTATTTCGAGCACGCAAATAATTTTTAATCACCCGGAGTTGAACATTTTAATGAGAGAATTTAAAATGTCTAAGGCAAATTTTATGAAATCGAGGATTTAAATGACAGACATTTTAAAAGTTGGAAATATATTTACAACTCCCACGAATTTTTTCGAGTTGAATTTATTTAAACACTGCGAGATTTTAAAATGGAATTCAAGTGATTGTTTTTCTCGCGAGCTATTTAAATCGCCAAGAGTTAACTGGCAGACTAAGAGGAAAATTCGAAATTTGAAGAAGAAGGAATCATTATTAATGGCGACTGCCATAATGACCGGCTGACGACTAGCCCACTACTGCGCTTGAATTAGAAGATTCCGAACGAAGAGAGTGGAAAATTGATGAAGGTGCTAAAAATAGCCCCAGCACTACTTAGCAGGATTCTCCGAGAAAAGTTATTTAAACAATCTCTTCTCTCATTTCTCCTCACATTGTTTCGAAGTTGAAGTTGCTGAAGAAGTTCTTGAGAGATTGAAATATTTTCCAAGTGGTTGAGGAGAGAAATTCTGTGAGAGTTTATTTTATTTCGGAGTGTTGAGTTGCTGAAAGTACGAAGTGCTGGAGAAATTTTCATTTGCCGAGACTCTTTCTTTCGAAAAGCTGAAAGTGTGTTGCTGCAACTTCGAAGTTGAAGGTTGAAGTTATTTTCCGGAGTTGCTGGAGAATTTAATTCTCAAAGAGCTGAGAGTGGAGTTGCTGCGAAGTTCGAAGTTGTATACTGGAGAGCTAAGATTTTATTTCCAGATTGTTGAAGTCGCTGCAGATTTGCAAAGTTGTAGAGGATTTCTTTTCTCTGGAGATCTTTATTTTCAAGCTACTGAAGGTCGAAGTGTTGAAGAAGTTTAAACGTTGAGAAGTTGAGGAAGTTGAAATTTCATATTGCTGGCAACTCTTTATTCCTCTAACTGCTGAAGTTGACAAAGTGAAGTCAAGGTTCGAACTATTTGTGCTGGAGAAATTAGCTACATTGCTGAAAGTTATTAGCTTGCTGCGTTTTTTCTTCACCAGTCAGAAGTGCAGTTGCTGAGAGTTGTCTCTAAACTCGGAGATTTTTATACAGTACGAGGTTTGGAGTTAGAAATTTATGCTGAGAAATTTTATTTTCAAAGCTAACTCCGTATTCGCAGCCATCTCGGGAATTGTTTTATTTTATTAATCTGCAGTCTAGCTTATTCTTCTATTTTATTTTGCAGATGGCCGGAGCAAAGGATGTTGCAGGAACAAGCAGAGCCGCAGGCAGAGCTGCAAACACTGAAGCAGGCAAGGCTGGCTCATCCCGGCAGGCAATGATTAAAAGGCTCGCTAAGCCATTTCTCCCAAAGTCAGCAATAGTTTCAAAGTTGGCAGGATTAAATGACACCAACCTTGGTTCATTTAATCTAAATGCACTCAAATCGAGGATGTTCGGGCTAGGGGGCCATCAACCATCCGTCACGGCACATAATATAATGAAGAGTGGAATCTACGCAGCTGCTAGTTTTCCGCCAGCAATTCAGTGTCCGGAGCTAATTATGGAGTGCGCCAATCACTACAAGCCAGAACGTAGGACGATTGTCTCTCCGGATGGTAAACTGCTCGCCAACTTCACGCCGGATGCCATCGGAGAGGCATTTGGGATTCCAACTGCTGAGGAGATGTTATACAGAACAAATAAGAGGGCGGATAAGATGTACTCTTCCTCTTTCGAAAGAGTCACTGCAGTCATCAACAGAGTTTGGATGCAGAAGCCGAGGCCACCCCGCACTAAGCTCCCAAAGCAGATAATTGCCGAGGACGTGAAACAAGAATACTGTGATTTGATAATGATGTTGAGCCGGGTGAATGGGAGTGCACAGGCTTACATTTTCGAGCCTTGGATGTTCTACTTCATCGAGATCATCTTGGAAGGAAAGGAGTGTGTCGATTGGGCTAGGATGATTAGCAACCACATCGATGAGCAATTCAGGAGCTTGAAGGTGACGAAGACTTTCTACATGAGCTCATATGTAATTTACATGTTGGCCAGAATGACTAAGTACAGAGGGATTTCGTACAAAGAGCCAATCGGCTGTGCCCCTGGTCAATTCAAAATCCATGAAGCCTGCACACAGCTACATTTAGCTAACATTGCCAACTATAAACGGGCAAATGATGCATTCACAATGCACATTGCAAGGACACTTCAGCAAAGGACGCAGCAGAGAATATCTAAAGAAGCACAGACATTGATTGAGGAATATGGGTATTGGCTCATCCAATTCCCGAAATTCACATATATTAGGCTGCAGGGGTTCACTTCGTATCCGTATCGGTTACCACGATACCCCACTGATCACATAGTAATGCTTGAGGTATCTAGGCAATTGATTGCCTACGATAAGATTCAGAAAAGGAAAAAGAAGGGTGGACTTGATTTCCCTATCACCATGGGAAATTCCATTGAGGTGTGTCCCTCTTTGCAGGCAGCCCGAGAGGCGAGGACGAGCTGCAATCTTATCATTTGTCATATCACACAGGCAGGCAAGATTTCGATCCTTACAGGAACATCCGGATGATACAGAACGTTGAATACCGGCACAGAGCTCATCTGGAGGACTTTTGGGCAAATGCAGTGGATGAGGCTGAGATAAGAAGAAGGATGTTTTCCAGACTTCCTCTCAAGTTGATTAGAGAATGTGAGATTATTCCAGTTCCCGACCAGGTGGAGGAGGATGTCAACGTCATGCAACCCGACTATGGGTCAGTTAGGGATACTCCTGTCCCACCACCTGATTGGTCCGAGCCAGAGATCATGGACTTGGACACTCTTTCTATCCCGGTGATGACTTTTACCAGGACTTGGGTCGACAGACATGTATGCAGACTCAAGAGCAAGTCGATCGCCCTTACTTATAGCTTGATGGGTGACCCAAGGCCATTATCGGTAAAAAGAGGGAAACAAATTGCTCAGACATCGAGGGCACAAGTGGAAGTGCCAACCCAACCGATACCGTTGAGGATAGAACAAGCATCACCCGTGCACTCACAAACTCAGTCTTCGAGTTTGAGAGTGGTTTCATTATTTGCCGATCAGAGGGCAGGATTAGAGGAAGAGCGGGGACTTGAGGAGGTAGATCAGCCCAACGCCCGGGAATCAGCTAGTGTCAGTTTATCCAGGGGCGGCCAACAGGAGGAGGAAGAGGAAACAATGGCCGACACCCATTTTCAGCAGATGTTGGACACGGCTTTGGAAGAAGAGGAAAACACGGAACAGGGGACCCAAGGGTTGGGAGATACCCAGCTTATAAAGGAGGATGAGCCTGAGCAGACCAGTGCAAGAAGAGAGGAAGTGCACGAGATGGAGGCAACAGAAGAACAGCCCCTTGTTGTTTGTAATCCACAGCAGACAGTGCCTGATTGGCTTTCCGACAGAATGAGGAGAGAACCCGAGGATGATACGGATCCGGCCATTGAGATGGAGGAGTTCCTCAGAAGGATCAGTGCGCCACCAGAGAAGAAAAGGGCCCGAAAGTTTTCAAAGATCTCGACTGACGAGTCAGGCTCTCGCACGCTTCAGGTGGCTATTCCGAGGGAAGATTGTGATCGAACCGAGGAGAGGCCTGAAAATTACGTGATCACCACAGTAGAGTTGGGTCGTCCTACGGGAGCCCAAGTTATCGAGGAGTTCGATAACTCCTATCAGGCATTGAAGGATCAGTTGCTCCGCACGGAGGGGAAGTATAAGAAATTGAAGAAGGAGCACAAAACTTTGATAGGATACATACAAAATCTAGCACATCCAGGTGAACCAGCAAACCCAGCAGTAGAACGTCCATCAGAGCTTCCGAAGGAGTCAGTTGTTGCCTTAGAGGATTTGAAGAAAATGGAAACGGAGGCAGACAAGTGGGTTAGCCGTGTTCATACCGAGACAGGGAAATTCATGGAGGACCTTGCCGATGCTTATCGACAGGCCTCAAATATTTTGGCACGGATGGATATAGTAGATCAGGCCTGGGGTGATACTCGCATCTATCAAACGAAGACTATACTTCGTTTGGGGCTTTGAATGCATATACCTCTAGAAACCTTGTGGATGGAGTGTAATTCGAGAGGTGATAGGTATGATTTCACCAGCTTGGTACTCCTCTGGTCACAGTCGGATTTCATCACGCAGCGAAGGGCGATTCACTAAAGTGAGGGAAAGCAATGGGCAACATCTTGGGGAGTCCTTACATTAGAAGCCATATTTGCTGAAAGTTGGTCCCGTAGGAGATAATCACGATGGTTTGAAAAGTAGATCGCTTCCATTCTTCGCCTATGGGTCACTTTGTCCCGATGACTTTGAGAATGTCTCCACGTTTCTAGTATAATTCAAGATACCCAGGACGCCTCTTGGTAACATGGGAGAAATCTTGCATCGACACTTTATCGACAAGTAGCAGTCTTGGAGTTCCAACAACCATATTCCACCGATCTCTACACAGGAGGTTGAAGCAGTATTGGCCCGGTTGATCGAGTTTGCTATCCGGGAGAAGGCCAGTGGGAACGCGCTGCTTGATGAGGATCTTCTTGATGATGGTAGTGGGCATTAATTGCTCATTATGATTCCTGCAGGGGAGTGGAGAATATTCTGTGCATTCATTACCCACTCCTCTCTGTGGCGGTTTTTAGGGCAGAAACCCTAATCAGGGCATATGTGGCTCGATCTGAGCCCTTCATTGTAATTTGATCTGAACCGTCCACTGAATTGGACTTATTATAAAAGGGGCATCCCCCCTCATTTGTAAATCATTAGAATTAGAGATTAGATCAAGAGTTGAATCAGAGCTAGAGAGTAGAAGGCATATAGCATTTAGCTTAGAAGTTAGCTTTAGATTGAGGAGGGAAGAAAACTTTCCTTTGAAAGTTTTGTAAAAGGTTGTTGTGAACACTTTTCATAATACAAAGAGTTTCATTGCTTGGTGATTTCTTCTTTGTTATGAGTAGCTAGCAAGGCCATTTCGTCTTTCCAATTCAAGGTAGATAGAGTAAAGTAGATTTCTATTTCATGCAAGTAGTTGTTAGCTGTGGAGTGTGGCGTTGTGATTTGAGCAAGTCTTCTCGTCCATACCACTAGCGGACTGGCTGACGGTGAGTTTGCCTTGTGTGGTCAACTGGAGTATCAGCACTTAACTTCGATTATGGTTCACATGTTTGTATGCGTCGTATTGACGGTATGAACATGTTGCGTCATAGTTTGAACACTTTTCTCATCCTTTGAAGATTGCACCAACTTTGTCGGAGTTGTTCGGAAGGAGACAAAGCAAAGTTTGGTTTGAAGATTGTTTAAGTTGATCTTCGTCCTCCACCCTTTAGAAATAGATTTGTAGAATCCCTATCCCTATCCCCTTTAAATTCTGCATTTTCGAGTCAGTTTAGATACCAGAGCATATTGCCAAATCATTCATATCCTAATTGCTTCACAGAGTTGAACAACTACGTAAGTCCCTTGAAATAACCAGCAAAACACATCAACCAACTGAGTCTATTCGCGATAAAAGGAACCTTGGAGTCAAACACATGAACTTTCAAGCAATCTTAGCATGTGGGACACTTTGATCAAGAGAGAATAGAGTGACCGTTGGGCAACTTTATTCTGTGCTGGCGCTGTCATAAAAAGCACGTCAACATGTCCAACATGACATCTGGTCAGCACAATATACAACTCAGTACTAAGACATTAATTCCTGTCGCAGTCTTGAGGTATGAGAAATTGAACCAAAGCAATACTCAAAGCACACACAAGTGAAACATTTTTTTAAACAGTCCAAATACCAAAGGCTATCCTGCAGCAGCTTGATTTCATGACTGTAGCAACATAAGGACAGCCTTAGCACAGCTACAAAAGGTGGAAACATAAAAAAAATCTGCATCCTTCCTGTAATATTCTTTGTGAAGGCAAAGTGACAAGAACAACAAAAGCAAACAAAACTAAAGAGAAAAACCAAAAATGTAAACCACTATTGTTTTTGGTGATGTAGGATTGCTCGTGAACCCAGATACTCTTGCATCATTAGGTTTATCCCTGGGATGCTGTTTTCTATCAGAGAGAAAACAAATATATTTGGGTCAAAGATGGGAAGAGGTTTAAAATCAGTTCCTATGAAGGCAATTCTAAGATTTCCGTGGTAAGTGCTGCAATATAGGTGATTGATAAATGCTAGTGGCAAATTTGCTTTGCTTATGTTGAAGGAAAAGCAAGAAGAGTAAGTGGCTAAGATAAAGTCAGTTCATGGTCTGTGTACCGACAAAAAGAAAAGGTCTATGGATTAGCTCATAAGGCAATTTAGCAAGCTCTATGAGGAGCTAAAAGGGCTTTTCCCACACATAGCAATTGAGCACGAAATACAATTGTTATCCTATCGTCCACTTTTCAAACATAGGTCTCCATCGGCAAAGCAAATTGGAGATCGTGAAGTTAAAAACCAGTAGAACATAGAGTAGTCAGACCCATTACCTTTCTATGTTGTTCTCCCATAATAGAAGTACCCAAGAAAGATTGTACTTGGCACATGTATAGAGATTATAGGGCGCTGAACAAGATTACCATAAAAAATAGGTATCCCCTACCTCAGATTGATGATCTTTTGGATGAGTTGCAGCATGCTAAATACTTTTCTGTGCTGGATCTCATATCTAGATATCATCAATTGATAATCAAAGATGTAAGGAAAACAACTCGAAGACAAAACCAGGTCTGAATGAGTGGTTAGTACTTCACTTTGCTTTGTGTAATGCAGATGCAACTTTTCAAAGCAAAACCAAAACAATAGAATTATTGAAAATACAATAACAACGAATGGTGGCTTTTAACGATATAAGGGAGATCAGTGAAAAAAATAGAGCAGGCAGTGAGTGTTCTAAGGAGGATCACGTGGAGGAGGAGGCTGATAAGGCCATCTTCATGATGGATTCTAGTCAAGCAAGGGGTGAAATTGGTCATGGTTCTCAGATAGAGCAAATTAGAGTTGAAGGTGATGACCAAGAAATCCAACGGGAGAACAATGTTTTAGATAGTTAGGAGTTGGGCAAGCTACTTGTGGATGCGAATAAGATCACAAAAGAATTGGATTCTAGGGCAGAAAAGGATTATAGAATCTTGGTCTTCAATTTGAACCTAAGTATTGATGCAACTATCTCCACTGTATAGATTCTCAACTACTTTTTAAACTCAAGAGTAGGACTGTAGGAGTATTAAAAAGAATGACAATGATTGCCAAAGTCATTGGCATTTGACCAACTATTGATAAAACCAAGGCTTGGATGGGGCAATTGCCCTAACCCTTCCATAAGTTTTTTGGTGCTAGGATTCTTACAGATCACTTTCCAATTGGAGGAAGATAAAAGTAAAATTTTAAAAGGCAGTCCATGGTTCATGGGCAATGTGAGGTTCTATTTGAGGTAGTGGACACCTAATTTCCACATGGGAAAGGAATTGGCTACTAGAACCTTGCTATGGTTTAGGATGTATGTATTGCTAAATGAGCTTTGGTTGGGAGATATTTTAAAGGTTATTAGCAATACATTAGGGGAGTATTGTACAACTTACCGACCATGGAACAAAAGGGATTTTCTTCTTATGCCAAGATCTTTGTGTGGGTGGATTTTAGTAAGCTAATTAGATACTGAATTGAGATCAAATCCTTGATTGGGGTATGGGTTCAAGAATTGGATTATGAATGCCTAGCCATTTGGTGTATTAAATGTTGGAAATTCAGACATTTGACACAAAAATTTGAAGTCAAGAGCAAGCCTAAGAGGAATGAGTAGTCCAAAGAGGTCAAAATTTGGCGAGAAATTTTGAAGGAGAGGAATTGAAATTCTTCTTTGCATGAGGAGATGGTAGGAGAGGGAGAGATGGTGGCAAGGGAAGATAGGTCAAAGGGGAGAGGTGGAGGGGGTAGGAGAAGAATATTGAAGGTAAGGAAATGGAACTAGGTGAAATTCCATAGGAAAATGAAGAAGAGTTGATATTGTAGGATAAGATGAATTTGGTGGATGATCTTTTGGATGATGAGGAGAGTGAGGAGTTTATGAGAGACTTTTGAGGATTAATTTGGGACAAAGGATTGGAAGGTTATATGTAGGAAATCCACTAGGCAAAGCACTAAGACCTAACAAGCTACGACTAGCTTTATGATGGTGGTTATGGGACCCAGGAGGACAAGAGGTCATAAAATGGAGGCTAGTTAGGTCAAGTTAACTACTATGGAGGATATGGAAGAAGGTACCCAAGCCCCTTTCAAAAAATTCGCCACAGTGAAGGTGAGCACTTCCTTGTCCCTAAAAAAAGATGAATCTTCTTTAGTGGAATGTTTGGGGGCTCAACACCCTTGATGAGCATTGTTTAGTTAAATGACTTGTGGAGATGCAAAAATCTCACATTGTCTTAATACAAGAAACTAAGGTAAGTGTTGATAAACACCAGAGATGGGTGGAGAGTATGTGGTGGGCTAGTGATGGTGTTACTTGGAATGTTGAGGGTTTGGTTGAAGGTCTAGCTATTTTTTTGGGACAAGCGAAAGTTTTTAGGTGTTATTATTGGTGAGTTCTAGTGTTCATTGCATGTTCATTTGGTTGGGATACAAATTGGTCTTAAGTGTATTTGCTCCAATATATATGGTTAGTGTAATGATAGTTTGAGAGTTGTAGTGTGGGAGGAGTTTAAGAGTTTTCAAGGCCATTTCAACGCTGAAAGTTGTGTTATTGGGGGAGATTTTAATACCAGTCCGAGTCTAAAGGAAAAGGAAGGGGAAAATGTTAGGATTAAGTTGGTTTGATTGCTCTTCAAAATGTTTGTTTTGACCTTTTCTTATGGGATATTAAACCAGAGGAGGGAATGCTTACATGGATTAACAAGAGGGAGGGTGATGCATGTATAATATGTAGATTGGGTCACTTTCTATTAAATTTTGAATGGGCTTGGGAGGATATCGTTCCTTCATCTAGTGCGATTCATTTTGTTGGGTTGGACAATTGGTGATCTCTATTGAGGTTGGGAAGGGTAGTAGGTGTAAGGGGTGTCCTTTCAAATTGCAGTTCATGTGGTTTGATCTACTTGACTTCAAAAACCTCCTCAAATCTTGGTGGAATCATTAGATCAAGGAATGTCCTTTGAAATTGCAGTTCATGTGGTTTGATCGGCTTGACTTTGAAAACCTCATCAAATCTTGGTGGAGTCATTAGATTAAGGGATGTAAAAGGTACATTCTTCAAAAGAAATTAGAGAGAGCTATGTTGGAAGCTAAGGAGTGGAACAAGAAGGTTGTTGGATTCTATGGGTGAAATAGGATGAGGTGGAGGCTAATTTGTAAAATCAAGGAGGAAATTGCTAGGTTTGTGATGGCAAAGAATTGCTAGGTTTGGAGGCTAATGTGTAAAATTGAGGGGGAAATTGCTAGGTTTGGGATGGCAAAGAATTTAAGAGAAAAAATTTGATGTGATGAAAGATCTGTATTCTATTTTGTGTATGGAGAAACTAATTTGGCTAAAAAAATCTAGAGTTAGTGTTTGAAGTAAGGTGGTTGATACACAATTCTTTTCCCACCAAAATTAGAAGGCAAATCAACAAAATTGACAAAATTACCCTCCCCTTAGGTGAAGAGGTGATGGAGATTGAAGACATAAGAAGAGAAGGGAGGCAATTTTTTCAAGAAATTCTAGGGCAGGATGTGATTAGAGACTTTGAGGGCACAATATGCTCTTCTTAGGCATATTCTTTGTTTGATTTCACAGGCAAAGAATGAGGCCCTATTAACCCCCTTCTCCTTGGATGAAATTTAAATGGCTACCTTTTCTCTTAGGGCTAAAAAACCCTTGGGCTTGATAGCTTTCGTGTTGGCTTTTTCCATAAATTCTGGCATATTGTAGGTAATGATGTGTTAATGGCGGTTGGAGAATGTTGAAGGAGGAAGGCAATGGTCAATGGTTGGAATTCCATCTTTTTAGTGCTAATTCAGAAGGTCAAGAACCTTTAGGCACATTGATGATTATTGACTTATTACTCTTTGCAATACGATATATAAAATTGTAACAAAGGCTATGGCATTCAAATTTAAAAAGGTAAGTTATAGAATAATTTTGAAGAAACAAAGTGGTTTTTTTGAAGGAGGACGAATTTTGGATGACGTTATTTCAAATGAGACTATTAATTCGATCGCATAGAAGAAGGATGCGATGCAATTGAAGATGGATATGATAGAGTTTAATGGGATTTTTTGAACAAAATTTTAAAAAAGTTTGGGTTCAACAAAGATTGGTGTAAATATGCGAACAATTGTTTTCATGTTTGTCTCTTCTATGCTCATCAATGGGCTGTTGACAAAGTTCTTTTTGGTGGGCAAGGGATTAGACAAGGCAATCCCTTTCCCCTTTACTCTTCCTTGTGGTTGTTGAAGTTCTGGATAGAAACCTGAAGAAGGAATCTAGGAGTAGAATCTTGAAAGGGTTACAGGTCTCCTCAAAAGTGAGTAATGTTACACATTTGCAATTTGTAGATGATACTCTTTTGTTTGGGGAAGCAATGATAAGAGAAGCTAAAACCTTCAAAAGAGTGTTGGATATATATGAGAAGGAAGCTGGGCATAAATTTAATGCTAGTAAATAAAAAAACTTCTTAAAACATCATTGTGAAAAAGCATTGAATGTTCAAATATACTACTAGGTTTCGAAAGAGGATTGCTTCCAAGCTCTTATCTTGTGATGCCCCTAGATGACAAAAAATCTCTATTGTGGAATGGAAAGTTGTGGTGGATAGAATTTAAAGCAAACCATTTGCATGAAAGGGAAGATGGCTTTCCTTTGCTTGTAGGATCATACTCATTAAGGCAACATTGTTATCAATCTCGATTCACCATATTCTCGAGAAAGTCACGAAGGCAATCTTTGATTTGCAACGTACTTTTTGGTGGAGTGTGGTTTGGAGAGCAAAGGAAATATAGACTTGTTGAGTAGTCAAAGGTATGCACTTGCAAAGAGGAAGGCGGATTGGGTTTTAGGGGTTGCAAAAATATGAATAGAGCACTTGGGATGAACTTGATTTGGAGAATGTATTTGGAAAAAGACATTATGGAGCAAGGTACTACAAGGCAAATATTTAGGCGACTTCTTGGTGGAAGAACTATTTACTTCAAAGTAGGACCCATGGGGCTTTGGAGTTTGGAATCTTGAAGAAATTGTGGGAGTTTGATTGCTATGAATCTTAGGTGGAAAATTGGCAACGATGACAAGGTTAGATTTTAGAGAGATGCATGGGTGGATAAACAAGCCTTGATACAAAATGATAGTTTTAGATCCATGGTTTCACATGTTCAAGAAGTTTTGGATATAAGGGTTGAGGATTACTTGATTACCACTAGGGGGACCAAATCTTGGAAAGGCTCGTGGCCCCTTTTCTAGAGTCGAGGGATGAGGGTAGGAGGGTGGAGGAAATTACTTGTCCCCTTGGGAATTAGGGAAGATAGATTGATATGGGATAAAGGTGGCATGGGGGAAGTGACAGTGAGGGAGACTTATGCTTCAATAAACTAGATTAGGGTTAAGGATCTTGATTTCCCAAATAACAAGATTCAGAAGGATAAAGGATTGCCCAAGGTGCATGCCTTCTTATGGGTGGTAGTGAAAGGACGGGCTCTAACGTAAGATAAAGAAGGCCCTTTGAGATGTTGTCTTTGCAAAGAAGAGGAAGAAACAAATGAACATATTTTCATTCATTTCAAATACATGAGCAATATTTGGAATTGGTTTTTCTGTAGGTAGGGTTTGGTTGGTCCTCGTTTAGAGAATGTTAAGGATCTAATTAGAGGGTGGACATTTATAATTAGATCATAGCGGTAGAAGTTGATATGGGAGCTCTTCCTTGCTTCCCATTTGGAACCTATGGATACAGATAAATAGGAGGATTTTCTTGGAAAGGGAATAAAAATTGGGATAAGATTGAATTGTGGCTAGAGGAGTTGGGAGAAAAGAGTGTGGATAAGGAGAATGTGGAAGATGAGGTGATGTGTGAAAGCTTGGCCTAAAATTGAATGGCTAAAGATGGATTTGAATGGCTCAATCAATAGGAAGAAGAAGCTAGTTAGTTGGAATCCCCACAAGTGGGTTGGGTGAAAATGAATTTTGATGGAGCAACTAAAGAGATGACAAAGGAAAACTCTTGTTAGTTGTAGCTTGGGATTTTGGCAAAGGCACAAACGATATGGCAAAGAGTAATGCAATAGTCAGAGGCTTGAGCATTGCTAAAATCAAAGGTTGGAGGAGGTTAGAGGTTGAAGGAGACTCCAATTTTTTTTTTGATAGCATGAGAAAGGTAAGTGTTATGGATGGCTACTAGACACTGAAATCTTGGAGGGAGTGAATTTGATTGAATGTTTGGATCAAAGTTCCATTTTTCATATCAAAGGGGAATGTATTTTTGTCGTTGACTAGGCACCAAACCAAGGGGTTAATTTGGAAGGAAGGGAAGGTAGAAGAGGATATGGTACAATGATTTTCCTAGAGAAGCAATAGTTTTGATAAAAGGAGATTTGAAAAATTAATGATGCTTGATAAAGGGTTGGCTTACAGGGTAATTATAGGATGATTGTGTGTCCTTGTGAAGATAGGGTAGGTGACATATCAAGTGCATCAGGGAGTTATGGAAGGGTGATATGCTCCATATTTGGAGCAAGCAACATTATTGTTTTGGTGTATGATGATTAGACATGGCGTTGGGGGATTTTAACGATTTGTTGTTATGCTATGGCTATTTCATTTTTTTTGCATTCACAATGTATGATGCTCTCTAATATGGCTTATGCTTCAAAGGCCAATAAAGGTAAGAAGGGCATGTTTAGGTTTGGTGGCAAGGTGGCTTTGATTACAAGAAGTGCAAGGTGTGTTTGGCTAGCGAGGAGAAATTGAAAGGCTTTGTAGTGTATTTGAAGAGGGAGATTGGTGACTTGGACTTAAGGCAGTGTATGATGAGAAATTGGGAACTTGCTAAGGATGTGGATGGCACTCCTAATGTGGCGATTAGGGCTGCAATTGCGAGATTTCTATTGGAGTTGCAACAATCATTGGAGAAAAGGAATATGTTTGACACAACTTAATCCTTGAGTTGTGCCACCTTGCCATCTTTGGCCATGGGTATGTACGTATTGCATGAAGACATAAAGGGTATTGACAACCATGCCAAAGCTTTCCTCAGTTGTCAACTAGGGCATTTTCATGGGTTGAGTGAGAATTTTCGTTGCTTGTGCAAGGTGATGATTGAACTAGCAAAAGGGTTAAAGGTAAAGATTTCTTTTGAGGCTGAATTCAATGTTCATGTGTATTGTTGCGATGAAGACTCAAAGGTGGTGGTGGTTGAGTTCACTCATCTTTTGTGGGAAGCTGGATATAAGAAGTGTAATTGTCCCTTCTAGTAGGGGGGGTTGTGTAATTTTCCCTCCTACTCCTTGACATTTTATTATATGTGTTTTAATGCACAGTATGGTAGATAGATTATATGGTGTGGTCAATGAATAGTAATGATATTTTTAGATGGTTTGTTGGCAATTTTGCATCACCTATATGGATTAGCATATGTTTGTGGATATCATATATTCGCAATATGAATAGTATGTATGATTTATGGTTACTTTGGATTTCTTTTGTGGAATGTTGCTAGTTCCATATGTGTGATTGGGGTTTGTTTGGTGAATATAGTTGGTTGACTCCTATATGTTTTGGAGTTTCGGTTCTATCAGTTTTCAAGGAAGGGTTTTTGTGTATATTGTGAAATACAAATGTAAGCTAGATGAATTTGGTGAACCTTGTGGTTACTAGTTATCCGAGCTTCAATGCTCTTTTTTTGGTGGCTCTTGGGTGCCTTTCCTGATTATACTGACCATAAATGAAAAATGGTGGCTTTTCAAAAAGTAGAATTAAATGTTACATATAAATACACAATATATATATTTTTAACATTAGAGATTGAATAACCAAAAAACACCAAAGGAATAGGTACAATATAAGGTGCACAACACCAAGTCCAGCTGGTCCAAACTGAACCACAGTTAAAGAGACTACTAAGGGACTGCCCCACCAAAATAAAAGTCGTTGGACAGAAATAGCAGACCAGGAATAGTTACAAAAAGATCATAAGTTATTCTATTGCCTGGAAAGACAAAACCAAAATTAGAGAAATACATCCTATTCCCAACAACACTTTTGTTTGCTGTCATTTTCATAGAAATCAAGTTCAAATGTGCCAATTACAGGATCAGCTTTGTCCCCTGGAGCCAAGTCTTTCACCATAAGTTCATAGCTTACAATATATTCCTAGGATGAATCAAAACTATGCATCAAAGTTTTAGGAAGAAATAAAGAAAATGTTAAAAGTAGAAATTATATTCAAAGTAGAAACTAGTGACTAGGTATCACCCATAGTCATTCTCAAAGAATTAGCAGGATATCAGATATACTCCTTCATGGACAAATTCTATGGTTACAACTAGATAAGCACTGTTGAAGAAGACAAACGTAATGTCCATAATTGGAAATGCCTAAATCAGCCCTAATTTTCTTGTCCAAATAACAATGAGTTTAGAGAGTACCCTTTTTTCCTTGATTGAAGCCCTGCACATAGGTTAGAGATCATCACCATAATCATTCTGGTTAACAGATTATAATTATCTACCACAATAGCAATAATTAGCAAATACCCATATTCTAAGTATTAGTAAACTCATGACAACATGGTAGGGTAAGTGAAGTTGCAGCGGGTGTCCTGGTAGCCAACTCTTCTAGACCCAAGGGCAGCACCCGTTGAGGCAACAACAAGTACCCCCTTGGCCCATGTGGGCTCATCTTGTCCCCTCCCGGGTGGCATATCCAGAAGATGTCCTCTCCTTGTACTCCTGGGGCAATCCTCCCTTCACTTATCCATGGTGTGGATATGTATTGGTTTTACTAACCCACATTTAAATTAAAGTATCTATCAAACTCATTACACCATGATGGGTGGTTAGGAGTTGCAAAAGGTATCTTGGCGACTCAACTCCTCTAGACCCAAAGGCAATACCCATTGAGACAATGGCAGTACCCCTTTGGCTCATGTGGACTCATCTTGTCCCCTCATTTGGGTGGCGTATCTAGAAGAGGACCCCTTGATATAGCCTCTTGGCAATTCCCTTTTTCCCCACCATGGTGAAGGCATAAACACAATGATGTAATTTCTAAATAAATATATCAGCAAACTTAATAAGGACTTATAATATCACACATGATCATTTTTTATTTATATTCGATAAAATTATAATCATAATATATTATTTAAATATTCACAAAATAAATATTAGCAATTTAAATATTATTATAATTATAATTTCATAGTAAAATTAAATTGTTAATATTTATAAATACGTAATTTGTCACTTACTTTATTTATTTGCATCTCAACACTTAGTTATTTTAATGTTCTATTTCGGGGACATGACAAAAAACTAAAGGCTACCTTTGTAGTAGGAGTATATGCGTTTAACAAAATGTTGTTCGGACTATGCAACCCTCTTGCAACGTTCCAAAGAATGATTTTGCATGTCTTCAATAAAATGTTTGTATATTAGTTTTAATTTACATTAGTTATATTGTATCTTCAGTTAGTTGACAAGTTTAGTTATGACTCATCAATTGATTGAAGTAGTTTTGGGTAGTTGCTGATGGTTGGAATTCCTTGGCAACCATTGGCAAGATTATATACTTGTTCTATAACTGGGAAAAGTGACTGTGTAGTTGGAAAATGATTCCCTTCCCCATTTTTGTATAAAAGCATCGAAGCATTGAATGAAATGAGAGCATTTGTTATATCTTTTGAATTACTATGTTATTCTCATGTGAATCAATCATGTATGTATAATTTAGTTTAGTGTGCTTTAGTAATTGTATACTTTTAGAGAAAGTAAACAGATGGTAATTGATTGTAGCTCATAGTTTTCTGTACTTTTTTTCCTTTCCACTTCGTTCATCTGTTGGATTTGAAAACAATATTGTTAAGAAAAGTAGCTTTTCTAAGGTGCTTTCATAGAACTATTAGATCAACAAGCCATTCAATTTGTTGTACAATTTTTTGCTACACTTAGGCATTTTGAAGAAATGGTCAAAAGTCTTGTCAAAAAATTGTCAAAAGGTCGAAAAATGTAATTTGCATGTCATGCATGTGGGTCTAAATTTCAAAATTTTCAAAATCTGACAATCATTTTTTGCTCAGAGCGAACTTGTCTATAAAACCTAGATCTCAATTTTTTGGCCCTAAAGTTTAGGAAATTCTCTAAAAGTATAAAGTTTCTAAAAATAGACTTTTTTCTGGGTTTTTATGGGTTTCTTCTGAAATGGATGTTGGCAAAATTTTCTAAAAATAGAAAAATTCTAAAAATAGAAACTTTGGCATCCAGGGCTCACACTGATTTTGATTGGCTTAAAATACTTCCTCGTCAAGCTGGTCCAGTAAGAATCTTCAAAAGATCAATTTTGCCCTGGTGGGTCTATTTTGCTTTTACAAAAGCTAAATCAGGAGCTCCAATGTCATTAATGGAGGTTGCTCAACTACCAGGTGTTAGATTCGAAGTCTCAAGCACTACACAGAGGATAAAGAACGATGAACATGCACACAAAACGAAGAATGGAGGAGAGAAGCTGGAAAATCATGAAAATTACAAAATTTTGACTAAGTCTAGAAAGTTCAAGTGCCCCAGCTCAGTCTAGGCGCCTAGGATTCTATGCCTTAGAATTTTATTAGTCTCCGCCAGTCAAAGCAATGGTGAGCACGAGGAGATGGGCTCCCTAGCTAGCTAGGGGCGCCCAACTTTTCAAGGCACCAGTTGATGGAGTTAGGGTTTGTGCTACAAGGATAATTTGTTCAAAATTCAGTAGGCTCTGCAGTGAATCCATCAACACGATCATTAGATCAACCAGTCAGTTGGAATTCGAGATTCAAGGGTGCCCCAGCTAGCCAGGGGCGCCTAGGGTTTTGGAGGCTCAAAGTCAGCAGTTAGAGTTTGCAAATATGCTCAGATTCTTTAGAATTCCGCTAGCTATCCGGTGTATATCTCAGCCTGATCGTCAGATTCATTAGTCACCAACAACTGCAGATCAAACAAAGGACAAAACTTGGAGGTTCAAAGTTGAGAAAATGAAAATCTTGTGAAAATGACTAAGTTTGGGAGTGATGGGCGCCCCAGCTAGCCAGGGGCGCTCAAGGATTTGAGAGCCTAAAAGTTAAAATTAGGGTTTGCAGTCTCCAATAACTATTCTCTAGATTCAGTCCAGCTCTCCAACGCAATCTTCAACAAGCTCATCAGAATTGGCAGTCATCAGATATCACAGAATGAACAGAGGGGTAAACTTGTGCAAAATTGAAAAAGTCGGAAGCAAAGTTCAAAATCAAAGAAAAAAAAATCTAACTTTGTAATGCCCCTTTTTGGAACATTTATGACTTGATGATTTATTGATACTTCTGCCTCCAAAATTCCTCTGTACTTCATTTATTCCTTTATTTTATACCTCCACCACTCAACGAAAAGAAGTGTCTCTCCCCAAGGGGTTCTTGTTTCCAAGAACACCCTTCAATAATAGATCGATGCATTGTTGATCATTTATTAATTATTACTTAATTTCTGAGCGACGGCGTCAACACTTCTCAGGCTATGTGTACGGGATCTCACCGCTTTCCATGGTCTTGATCGGGTGTCAACTACGGTTCATTTCCTGGTCGTTGCATAGGAATGCCAATGTCCTTGATATTCTCCTTACACTATCACCGATTTCCCTTAAATAAGTTAGCTGCTTATAGCTGCATGATCATCTTTCCTATTTGACGCTTCTTTAGTCGGGGCAATAGATGATAGGGCCCGAACAACCTCCTCTTAGTGCATTCGATCCCACAGCTATTCCTCAGAGACAATAGTTGTATAAGTATATGCGTTGCTATTCATTGAAGAGTAACTCACAGAATTGGGACGGAAGACTTTCAATGAGTTTAGTCAACTTCCCCTCATTGACCCTATAGAGCTAGAAGACGTTCTTAGCCCTGATATATTATATTTCACCTTTCCTCCCCTTTGGAAGATCATATAGTGTCTCTTAAATACCCACGGCCCTGGAAGGGAGTTGCGTCGGTTCCCAGGACAGTCGTGGCTTCTCACCATTTCGGGAGTTCACTATTTAATTGTCTTTGATTTGTAATTGTTTTACGGTTATTAATGCTTATGTTAATATATATATTGTATGCTTTACTTAATAAATTGATTTAATTAATTTATATTAATTTTATATACTTTAATACTCAGTACATTAATGATTATAATATTGTTAGAGACAATTATAATCATAACAATAATTGGTTAATGATTTCAAATATCAATTTTATATGTTTTAATATTTATAATATTTGGTATTTATAATTATAAAATTATTATAGTAATTACATTTTAATATGTATTTTACTAGTAATTTTATTTATTTGTATTCTTATGTTTAATCTCTTAGTGTTACAAAATCGGGGACATGACAAACTTTGAAGGAGTTGGGTGCCCTAGCTAGCCAGGGGTGCCCAACTTTTGACCTCCAAAATACAATTTTTCAGAAGATATCACTTCCAAAAGACCCCCCTCAAAATTCTTTGAGCTATCCAATGAGTCCAACCATTAGTTCATTGGACCTCTTGATCATCCAGAAACGAGAATTCATCCGAAGATCAGAGAAAACACAAAAATTGAAGAACATAAAAAAAAGGCTACCACTGGGACACATGGGTGCCCCAGCTAGCCAGGGGAACCCAACATTTTGAGGGTCCAGATTTGGTTTTTATCATGAGCAATCTTCAGACAATCGCTTTAGATTCAATTAGGCTCTGCGATGAGATCATTTGCCAACTCACAGGATTCATTGAGCTTTCAGGATCGAGGATTGAACGGAGGGAAAAATCAAGAAAAAAGTGGAAATTGTCAGAAAATTGGCTAAGTTTGCTAAAGAAAAGCGCTTCTATTCAAGAGGGGCACCTAAGGTTGAATGCCTTCATTCAACTCTCAAACAACGTCTACATTCAATGAACCTGCTCAGGATTGGCTTTGAAAGATTTAAAGCTGGAGAATAAGAGCGGTTTTTATCCTAAAAACCTATTTAAGAAGGCCTTGCCATTCATTAATCACAAATTTTTGCAGGTGGTGTCCAAGGCAAGAGAGGAGGAAACATAAAATTTTTTCTTCATCAAGATTTTAAGGCTAAAACTTGGTGATTTTTCATAGTTCATATTTTCCAGATCAGCTCACACAGAGGCTTCTTTTTTCATGCTTTAGTTTTCCAGGGCATCATTTTACAGAAGATGGGGGTCATCTTTTTCAATTTTCGGCAATCTAGGTCAGCTTGGTTCATAATTCTCTACAACTTTGGAAAATTTTTCAACTTTCAAGACCCTACTTTTTTCACACATGTCCAAGAAACCTTCAATGTTTTCAAAATCTAATCAATTGGGTCCATCCAAAACTTGATTTTGCACAAAATTGAGCTCTCAAAATTTTTTCAGGAAAAATTCAAAAGTTAGGGTTTTTGCTTTTTCAACCAGCCATCAACAATTTTCAAAAACGAACGATTTGGGTCTTCTTGCAACGAGATTCTACACAAAACCCATATCTCAAATTATTTTTGAAAAATCTGTCCGTTTGAAGAAGAGAAATCAGCAAAGCTATTTTCAGCTTTTGTGCAAAACTTGTCCAAGCATAGTTAAGTTTACAGTCAAAAGTCGAGTTTTTTGGCATGCAATATTCTCCCATGGAATTCAAAACCAATCAACAAGTGGGCGGGTTGTTTGCAGCATCAGGCCAGACGATGTTGAGAAGTGCTTTTCAATACCACCATGGACATAAAACATCATCATCTTAGTCGAAGAATGTGAAAAGGTGTGGTATGAGCAAAAGGACAAGTATTGGAAAAGAGTTGTACAATATTCTTTCATTGAAAATCGGGAGAAGTGTCAGAAGTATAAAAGCTGTAGAAGAAACAGAGGAAAGTCAGAAGATGGTTAACACATGGTAAAAAGATATGTTGAAGGAAGAGGATATATTTATAAAAGGTCATCACTCCAGTTGCAGAGCCGCCAAAATTAGCAAGATTTGATAAAGAAGTTGAAGATGTCTAAAATTTTCTAAGCTCAATTACAAAAGGCGAAGAAATCCCGAAAAAGCAGAATATTGCCTTAGTTAGTATCAATGCTCCTAACAATGAGGCAGTAACCAACTTTTTGGCGGAGATACTTTCCCAAAATATCAATGGATGAGTTATCTTATCAGGACAACAAAGATCTCCAAAGATAGATTTAAAGCAGTAGTTAACTCGATGCTTTCTCTGAGCTTTCTTTCTATTCTTGTCTCATCATTATCCATTCTTTGTAAAAGAGAAAGAATC
The DNA here is from genome assembly GCA_007115665.2 of Sequoiadendron giganteum. Classification (NCBI taxonomy): domain Eukaryota; kingdom Viridiplantae; phylum Streptophyta; class Pinopsida; order Cupressales; family Cupressaceae; genus Sequoiadendron; species Sequoiadendron giganteum. The sequence goes on along the minus strand of CM021109.1, from coordinate 249,424,425 downwards.
AAGATGTAATAGTTGGCACTTTACCTGTTTTTTTGCTTTCATAGGTTGTTAGATAGTTATCTTGTTTTAGTTTTAGAAATCAAGCTTGCATCTTGCCAAGTCTTGTTGTAAAAACAAGGAGATTGTAGGGTTCCTTACTCCTTTGCTTGTGTATAAATAAGGGCAGCCTTGCCCATTTTTCTTTAACAGTTATTGTGATAGCAAATTGCTGAGCCTAATTTTCCTACAAGTTGTTGTTCAGTGTCAGTTCACTTAGTGTAAGAGCAAGCTTGTATGCCTCTTTTAGCTGCAAGTTATTGTTCAGTTCATGTGTTACTTGTGTCAATGTATTCTGGTTTGATGGCTAAACTGTAAGCCTATTATTGCTACAATCCTGCTGTCCTGGAAGTGTAATCTTTGTTACTTGAAATTTGACAACAGGAAATCTTGTGCCTCATTTGCTTTGATCTACTATCTCAGCTTTCCGTTTTATGTGTTATGCTTATATGATCTCTATTTCAGCTTGCATTGAAAGTACAATAGATGTGCATTGGAAGAAAGTTTGTTTAAGTATTTATGTCAAAGAATCATTCTTTGTTCATTTCTAACTCTCAAGCTCTGATTTTACTTGAGCGGTTAGAAACGTCATTAGAGTAGGCTTAGTCGTAGTTGAAATTCAAAAGAGAAAATCTTAGCTACGGCGGTAGAGTTTTATAACCTTGTGCTCTTAGCTGAACAAAAAGATTGACAAATTAGTTTAGTTTACTTTCTTTGAACAAAATCAGCAAAGAGGGAGCTTCCCCTCCTAATTCGAAGAGTAGTTTATCTGTGCATAGCTGTCCGTTTCTAATTCGTATCTAGAGGTGCGAATTGAAACGCCAACACAATTTTTCCAGAAGTTCCTGTACATAGTTTTCTTTCTTGCTAGAAAATGTTCAGATGTTTGTTATGTTAAAGTTCATACACATTCGACTACAGTTGATATCCCAGTTTTGCTATATGCCTCATCTATTTCAAAATTCCTCTTCTTTGGTGTACTGTTTTCTCTTATTTATAGTCTTAGTCCTGTTGTAATATTTTTGTTTTAGTTGTCTTTTTATCTTCTTCAAGGGCATGTTATATTGACACCGCTAGTGTGCTGGTGCCTTCTATCTGGTTCTGTTGTTTTACCTTCCTGATACCCTTTCTTCTGATGTACACAGGAAACGATCATCTCTTGGGAGTCATTTCTTAGTCCAAGAAAATTCAAGTACCAACAGACTAGAAGCTGGAGCTTTAAATGACAAGAATGCAGAATGTGTCTATCCTAGTCCTTCTCTTTTTCTTGAAGATATCAAGCAAGAGGTGGAAGGCTCCGTTGCTCAAGGGGTTCAAGTATCGCCTGGAAGGCGTTCTTCTTTGACTACAAAAACGGGTGCTTATAGTTACAAAAGATCATCCCAGCTTGAGGATACACTTGTAAACGGTACCCAGTCATCTCAGTCTTTTCTGAAGGCTGCAAAAGAGGAACCAGAAGAGGTTTCAGACAGTGGAGAAACAACTTTTTCCCGCTTTGAAGCAATCCTTGATTCTGCTCTGCAAGGTTGGTTCTTGTAAATCTTAATTGGTTTGATGTTGACACTTTCCTTTTTTTTTTTTAGCCACAGGTATTTAATCAGTTATATGAGACAATAGATACCGTACACTATTTGAAATTAGTACTGCTTGCCTGACGGATAGTGTTTGGTACTACAATGCAATACTATTTGTGTTCAAATTTGCTTGGGTTTAATTTTAAGTAAACTTGCATCATCATTGTCACTGGTAGATAACTTGTGTCAAAATTTTTGGTGCAACGTTTATCTGCCATTTTTCTCTTTGATTTGTAACTGGGCCTTTTTCCTTTTGTGTTTGATTTACATGCCACCAAATGCTGCAAATGCAAAGACAGTTGGCGTATGTCGCTTGCCTATGTACAAAAATAACCGGTGGCAATGTTTGACTTACTCTGATGATGTTATGCTGTTTTAAGTTAACAGTTCAATCTTTTTACCTGTTTCATTTTTGCCAATGTTATTTCCATCTGGTCTAACTGTTATCTTATATTTTTTTTTGTACTTATGGAGTTATTATCATAGTTCAATGGAGTTTCAGAACAGGGGACAGATATTAAAAAATGTATAAGAAATTGCAACTTGTCTTTAATGTAATGTTAAATTGTAAGCACAATGAATCAATTGAACTCATCTATTAATATTAGAAATACTTCATTTGTTTTTCCTACGACTTTTCTCTCTTCCTCTGTAGCTGCTAAATTTCTCAAAATCCCAAAACCTTCTCTGGTACATCCATATTGTCAATTAGATTTGGTAAGAACTAAACAACGTTTGTAACCACAGTGAGTGCTTCATTTGCTGGACAGATTGACACATTGTAAAGAGCCTTAGTGCTCAAGACAATCATCTGTCTTATTCAATGAGAACCCATATCCCAAAGTACAAATTTCTGAGCCCAAATAAAATATGATGTTTACAAGAAGCTGACGTTTTATGAGAGGAGAAAAAAGGTTTTGAGACACCTAACTTGAATTTACTGATAATAGATTTGTTTGCAGAAGTGTATTAGATGCAGTTTATCTGCCAGATGAGATTGTTGGCTATGATGTATTTGCTACTGACTACAAAGGCACAAAGAGTGCAGTTTAGTTAATTCCAAAAGGTGGCTTCTCTGGTACATCCATATCATCAATTACATTCGGTAAGAACTAAACAACATTTGTATCTACAGTAAGAGCAGCAATTGCTGGACAGATTGACACATTGTAAAGAGCCCTTAGTGCTCAAGACAATCATCTGTCTTTTTGGTTGAGAACCCATATCCAAAAGTACAAATCTCTGTCCCCACAATAAAATATAATGTTGTTTACAAGAAGCTGATGTTTTATGAGAGAAAAAGAAGTATTGAGACACCTAACTTGAATTTACTGACAACAGATTTGTTTGCAGAAGTGTATTAGATGTATTTTACCTGTTAGATGAGATTGTTGGCTATGATGTATTTTCTACTGACCACAAATCCACAAAGAGTGCAGCTTTGTTAATTCCAAAAGGTGATTATAAGCAAGCTCCTCAATGTTGATGGGATGCAGGGCAACAGGCTGGGTGTTATTCAAAACTCTGATTTACTGACGGGATCTGCTAAAGCAGTTTCCTTTGAGAAGTATCTGGAAACTATGAGGTAACTTCATAACATTTTGATTAAGTAAACATGTGCCCATTGGTCGAGAGAAGGTCTCCCTCCAAATATAATATCTTGTCGAAAAAGTTAGATTAACACCAGGGAAACCACCCACAGATTCCATGTTCATGTCATGAATTTCAATAGGTCGAAAATGATTATTATTTGTGTTACACTCCTAGTTATACATGTCAAATGTGTGGATGTTTTTAGTGGCAGTTCACATGTCATGACCCCTCCTCTAGCATAAGTTGCTAAAGACCCTAAGCTTGTTTTTCTCATAATCTAATGGAGTGGTGGAAAAAGGGAAAATAATTAAATAATTTAATAAAGTTGTTGAAAAGTAAGTTTAAATCAAAAGTTGATTTATATTCAATTATTTAAAAGGTCATTCTAAATGAATGAATAAAGTGCTGCTAGACGTAAGGTACAAAAAGTGAGTGAAAAAGGACAATTTACTATTTTCATAACTTTCAAAATAGTAAAAAGAAAAAAGTTATAAAAGGAAGAGTGTAATGTCCCCCTTTTAGCCAGCTTCTATGTTTGTCAGATTAGCCTATCATCAAGTCCTCGTAGGCTAATGTTGGTGTTTAGAGGGCCTCATGTGGGAGTTATTTGGCTCTTCAAGTGCTAGTTTGCAATGTTCTCTTCTCCAGTGCTTAGCGATATTCAGGGTTTGCCTTTTGGAGGCGTTACAGAATCCGTTTATACACACTTACTATTTATAGTAAGTCACTTGGATGTTGGGGGCCAATCCTACTATTTATAGTAAGTTAGTCTGGTGAGTAGAGGAAGTAGAGGGTTACACTATGGTGTTGGTAGAATCGGTATTATGTTGATATTCACGGAGTTATGGATTATTGATTATTATTAAAGTGATAACTTTAATAATAACTAATTATAAATCAAAGAATTTTTTTTTGCTATCTCCTTTTTGCGTGACTATGTGAAGCATCTACCCCCAAATAGTTTTGATGGCAAGAAAAAGAAAATGCATATAGAGCTGGATTCCTAAGGGTTCAAAGAGACTTAGGAGAATCCACTAGCGGAGAGCTCCAATGCTCTGCACCAGGGTTTAACGGCGAGGGCCCGAATTGAAATTGTGGAGCATTCAGAAGAAGCAGCAGTTCCTTTCGCTGGCTATGATTTCTTTGCTAGAGAAAATCTTCTTATCAGCCATGGTGAACCGCAGGATGAACAAGCCGTGCTGCAGGACCAGAATTCAACCTGTGCAGAATGTATGGAAGAATAGTGCTTGCTAATGCTTTTGTTAGAAAATCGAATTTTGGTACAGTCTGCTGAGGTTAGGGATGCACATGATGGAAAAATCTTCCCTTATTATGTATCATTTGCATTTTGGGTTATTAACTGGGCAAATCTGGGGTGGTGGTACTATAGCTAGACTTTTTGAAAATCTGCTTATGGTCACCTATATACGGGACAATTTTGTAATATTTTGTAACGTTTTGAATCACATTTTGTATCGTTTTGGGCTATAACTGGAGGTTTTCTTCCTGGTTCTTTCTTGCCGGTATGCCCTCTGAATCAGGGTTTTGTAATCTTATTTATATTTATTAATATATTATAGTGGCTTGCCACTTTTATCTACAAAAAAAAAAAAATAATTATAAGGTGAATATTTTTAAGGAGTTAATGACTTTATAATATATCATTTAAGTTTGTAACATAAAGTCATTATTTAAAAGTATAAAGTGGGCACCACATTTGATGTATATATTATTTGCCAACAAAAGCAAATGTGCTTTTTGATATTTAATGTTTTAAATGGCTTGGGAAATCGCGCCATTTGGAGGTGGGATAAAAAGCTTTTGAAAAAGCATTCATTCATATTTTATCAAACTTGATTGCTTCTGCTGAGAAGAAGAGGAACGAGGGTTTCAACCTGGTTTTTGATCTTGGGGAACATAGCTCTCTTAGATTGTGCATTCTACAGGTGTGAAATACCACACAAGGTTTGCATCTTCAGGTGGCCTCACATAGGAGTCAAATTTGTGCTTCAATGTTTCACAGGAGAGATTCAGATCAAGGGTTTTGACAAATTAATTGTTGCATATACCTCTACACTATTTGTTGTGTAATAACATTGCAGATTTATTATCTCTGGTGGGCGTGGGAACTCATAACCTGGGCGCGATTCTTTATGGTAATACTGCTGTTTCTCATTGGTAGTTCCTTATATTCTGGTTACAGTCATTTCTGTGGGTCGTGGTGACTTCTTAAGTCTCCTGCGTTGAAGTTCTCCATATGCTGAGTGAAGTTTAATGGCATGTGATGGGTCGTGGGGGTTTGTTAGAGGTTGTGGAGGCTGTGACAGAGGCGTGAGCTTATCCTAGCTCAAATACCATTGATAGCTGTAGTCTTTCCTGAGAGGCGAATGCTATACAAGCTGGGCGCCTTACTTTACCAAGTGCAACACCATTTTATTTGCTGATAACTGTTTCTGAGTGCTACAGTCTGAGGAAGAGGGAAGGCATGAGGTTTCAAGCTGGAGTATGAAGACATTTATCGCTGCTGTGCATTAACTACTGCTGGGCGTAGGAGTTCTAAGCATTCCTTTGATATCTGGGCACTTATTGGGGGAGCTGGGCGTGTACATTGACTGCTGCAGACTTTCATCTTTGTTGACTACTCAGAATCAACCTTGAGGAGCCAACCATGGGTACTTTATGTATACAGTATTTCCAAGTGAATAAGTATATCTGATATAGACTCAGGACTGCTGTCATACATTTCTGAATATTATTTGTGGGTAAATCTGCTCATTGTAGTGCTTTGACTGAGTATTATTGTAACTGAAATCTCTATCCAGTTATTTATGCTTGTACCAACATCATATGTCATGGAATGAGAAATGAAACATTTGATGTTAACCCTGTCATACATTACATTGAAATTCTGTGATGGTTTCATGCAATGCATTAGTATAAGTTTGACAAAATGTCCTATCTAATAAACTGAAAATAATCGAGTCGAAATTGCAAGTATTTATCCATTTGGGGGTGGGACACTTCAAAGGGATCTCAAAAAGGTCTTCTTGCTCATTCAAACACTTTCCCTTTCCAAGAATGAACATGAGTTCTTTCTTCTCCCTATAACGGGAACCCTATGGTATGTTGGTTTTGAGGCAGTGTTCCACAGGGATGCGCCCCCCCTTCTCAACCTCGCATTTTTGAGACGGGGACGTCCCAGAGACTTGGAGACTTGGGGTGACGTCCCCCCGCCACCATCGGTACCATCTCCAAAATGCCGTTGAGACATTAGGGACTCTGGGACATACCCAAGACGTTCAGGGACTCCTAGGAGTCTCTTGACCGTCTTGGGGATGCCCAAGACTCTCCTTCGACCAGACAACCAAAAAGCAATTTTTTTAAAAAAAAATCAAAAATTTCTTTGAATTCCTTGCCCAAGGATGAGCCCTAATGGCCTATGGGCTCCACCCAATCCCCACAAGCTCAATAAAACTGCCTCCTATCCTCATTTTAATTCACAAAAACAAATCAACAAGAAGCTAATAGTGTGAGTGTGAGAGTGAGTTGGAAGTGTAAGGTGAAAGGATGAGAATGAAGAGCAAAGGGTTGAGGAGGAGCAACAAGAAGAGCAAGAAGAGGAGTGACACTCAGTTAATGTTCACTTCAAAATTCAAATGTTTAAAACTAGTTTTCCAAAGTTTCATTTGTAATTCTTATACTTATACATCTTTTTATATCACTATTTTTTCAAGTACTACATATATTTTAATGCCGCCACCCTGCCATTGTCCCCTCGCCATCCCCTTGTCGTCCCCAAACTTAGGCCCTTGGTCCCCCCATCCCCGAAACTGTCCCCATGTCCCCATCAAGAAACTCCGTGGAACTATGTTTTGAGGACAAAAACCCTTATAGCCTTTTAGCGCAATTTCACACATGGATTGCCAATGCGTGTTAGTTGATTTTGATTTCTGGTTTCCATGCTTTGGTGTGAGGTTTTAGTGATTTTCCAGTATATAGTTATTGCTTTAGTATGGTTTCAGTTTTGGGTTTATGGTGATAATATTTTTGTTGATTTTTTTTTTTTAATATTTTGTTGAATAATTTTTAAGTGTAGGCTGTACTAGTGATAAATTGTTGCAGCAAGCTTAATATTGTTCCAACCCGTACCCCCTTTCCTGTCTGGTCATACATTACAGGAAAGTCATTACAAATATTTTTTACGTTCATAGTTTGGCCAATTGTTGAAAAGTTTATTATTTGTTTTTGTGCAAGCTGGTTGCCTCTATTTCCTACTGCTACGATGATAAAATATTCCTAAGTCCTAACAAAACTGAGTTTGTTTGGATTTATTGTTATCCAAGTGGTCAATCAGTGGGTTCTGATTGCAGCCCAATAAGTGACAATATTTTGAGGCTGCACAATTCATATCTGGCCGTACTATTGTAGTTAAGGCTGTACCATTTTTGGGAGTTGCTGCAGCTAGTTATGAAATGATAAATTAACAATTTCCTGCTGTTCTCAAACATTTTAACCAACATGTACAAAAATATCAAATCTTCATGAGGCTCACATCATCTGGGTAGTTGTATTTCCTGCATTTTCTTTCAGCTGTTTGATGAGGTGCATTCTTTGAAGATGATGAATAATTGTTTGACAAAATGCCTAGCTCAGTTATTACAGCGAAATCATTGCTTTCTTTTCAATATTGTAATCATTGGACAGTTTACTGCTAGTTGTCTTAATTTTATTTGATATAAGATTTTGGACAATTCATCGCTAGATCCATGTAATCATTGCAAAAGGTCTTGGTTAGTTTATCCACTAGATCCATTTTATTTTCATGTTATTATTTGCCAACTCAACGTGTATCCGAATCAGGTGATATAGTTTGTCATTTTGGTCTTGATGCATTTCCCCTTGTATTTAGCCAGTTTGGCTTGGTCGGGATTTGCATATCACTATTTATCATTTTAGCATTGATCAATTCGATGTAATTGAATTTAATGTAATTTGGTTGACTAGCTGCCAATATCTTGTCAGTTATTCTCTTGTTCTTATTCTAGTCTTCGTATGCTCTTGCTTTGCCCACATTGAGAACTTGGTGATTAAAAAGAGCTAGGATTTGAGTTGATTGTAAAACTTTTTAGTGGATATGAGCTAACGCCTTGTTAGGGCCAGTAAATTACATGCTTCATGCTTAACTCTTTGTTTTACACTAGTACAAGTTACTATATTTTAGTACTCAATGCTATTAGAAGTCATGGTGATTTGGGGCCAAGGGTGGTAACTGGTGGGTAGAAAGCTTAGTAGGAAAATGTGCTATGGTGGAAGTGTAACTATGAAAGATAGAGGTTGAGAACTATATTGAAGCGTAGATAGCTAGGAAAAGAAAACTAATTGAACAAGCAAGCTAGACCCTTGAATGAGAACTCTATTGCAAGATTCAATTACAAGAGTCTTTTACATGATCCAAGAGGTTGGATGTATTGAGTGGCCTAAGTTATCCTCTTATCTACCGAGCTGAATTGTGTGTTCTTTGTCTCCGTAAAGGATGGTAGTATACATTATAATATGAATTTGAATAGGTTGAAAATGATTATTATTTTGTGTGACACTCCTAGTTGTACATGCTAGATGTATGGATGTTTTGAAGAGGAGCTTGCGTACTTCATGCATAACTCTTTTCTTTAGTCTAGCACCAATTTCTAGACTTAAGTAGTCAACCTCATTAGAGGTCATGTTGATTTGTGGCCAAGGTGGTACCTAGTAGATAGATACACATAGTGGGCTTAATGTTCTATGGCAAAATTGTAACTATGAATTATAGTGATCTGTAAACTTAGGGCAGCTATGCTTACTCCAGTATACAATGTGTGGATTTTAAATGAAATGCCTCAGTCTTCCTCTACATGCATTTAACCACCTCTAATGATTGCCTTTAAAATGTGTTAAAGGACAAAATAAAAACATCTCTGAATGTAGAAAATAATTTGTATCACACACGAGACAATGCATCACAAATATAGTCGGAAGAAACCCTCAACTAGGCAGAAAACTGTCGGAAGAGTGAGCACTTGCTCCCCATGCCACTAATCCTTAGCCTTACATGTATTTACATCACTGCACGGGCTTCAAAAAAGCTCTAAATCTCATACCAAGCTCCTTCACATCTGTAGATTGACCTAAAGATGACATATGGTTGCAACAACTCCTGCTATAGTAGGAGAAAGGAGGACAACAACCTCCATAAAATAGAGTGAAGGACTGAAACTCTCAAGTCCAAATAAAGTATTCTCACATTCTCCATCACGATGAGAAAAACCTAACACAATGCTAAACATAGGTGCACAACATGCCCTTCGAGACATACCGCCCATAATTTTGCATTCTTTTGCAAAGTCGGATACCTCTGTTGCAACTGTCATCTTTTGCCAACCATGAATTGCATCCCGCACACATAAATTGCCCAATTAAAAAAAATCACTTTTCATCGAATGCTCTTCATTGAAAGGCGTAGCTTCGAGAAAATTACAAGTCAACTAAAATAGCTCATTGTCCTCCATTTGCAAGTAAAATAGGCCATGGAGAGAATTTGTTTCATCCTCCGAGCATGACTATAATTCTAGAATCCCTTTGTCATTCGGATATATTGGACCTCGATCATGCTTCTCTATCCATTCTTTGTGAGAATCTGACAAATTAGAGGAAGTTGCTTCCTCACTTACGACTTGGTTCTTTACATCAATTACATATTTCCGACCCTTTTTCTCAATGGAGATTGCATTCTTTTTCCAGTTGTGATTGACTTTGGCTGCTACCAAGCAACCTTGACCTAACTATGCGTCATACACTTTCTTCCTTCATGAAATGACCACAAAGTTCAATAAAAATGTTTGAGTTCCAATAATTACCTTTTGTTCCATTAAAAATCCAAGTACCTTAATACCTTGTTGTTTTGCACCCATTGGTTGAAAAGTTGGCGGCCAAATGCTCAGCTTGCCCAAACTTCTCCAAGTGTTTTTCGGAAGTACTTTCATGCCAGACCCACATCAACAATTGTATTGGTGAGATTCCTTCCAAGGATCTCCATATTCACCACTGTTGGTTTCTTTGTTGTATTAATTGTCAGTAACATTGGATCAATCACTTGGTTGCCTGACAATGGAGGTTCAGTTATTGATTCTTTATTCTCACGAGATCCTAATTGGGCTGTGGCATGCATCGTCTCATTCTCCCCCGATACAATAGCATTTTGAAGTTATAAATACTTTGTAATAAATTTACTACTTTAATTAGTATAGTAGTTTTAACTTTGAAGTACTTGCCTTATAATATTTTTTTGGATTGTAATCGATTTGTACTGTACTTGCATTTGCATTTGAGTGGCGTCATTCATTAGCCATAGTATTCTCGACTTCGACCCTTGCTTCACGAAGCCTTTCTTTTTCTGTACATGGGTTTGGGTACACAGTCTTCTGTGCTTGGGCATGAGTAATGGCCAATATTTCATTATGCCTTACATCAATCATGTTGGCATTGGTCTTTTGCTTCGGACAACCAATGTCTTCATGGTCTCTAGGTCCACACCATTTGCACAATAATTGCACATTGTCTTGCTTGTTTTGGCAGTCTCTCGCAAAGTATCCCCATCGAGTACAATGTTGACATTGTATGATAGAGCATCCTTTGGGGTCATATTGTATTTGGCCTTGTCCTCTTTGATTTCGATAATTGCTTGGAGATTCTGTAGCTTTGATGGAGTGGATTCCTCTCCTTGCGTAAAGAGTACTTGTGTACTCCTGGTCTTCAAATTGTATGGGTACTCCTTTATTGAATGACCCATAACCTAGCAAATCTCACAAAACATCTTTTTGGGACAATTACCTTTTGTGTGCCCCTCAATTTTGCACTCAGTACACCATAGTTCACTAGTTTCTTTCTTTGCCTTCAATTCTTTTATCATTCAAAGCATGTCCCTTTGGAGCGCTTGTACTGTTCCCGAATCATCGTCGCTATTGTCATCCAAACTTCCATCTTCCTCTATTTTACTTTTATTGTGCGAGGACATTTTATCTTCATTTTCTATGTCCATTGCCCGATTGTAGGCTTCTTCGGGCATTGGTCTCAAAGTGAGGTAGTTATCTATCTTCTGCACCCATGACCTAGCTGTACATTCACCACTCCCATCAAAATGGGCCAACGTTACCTTCCCAAGAGCTTGCTGGTAATCCATTCTTACTGGAGCATGGTGATCATTTCTTCCTCCATTTCTCCTATTCCTCTGATTCATGGATTGATCAAATGTCCATTGGTCTCTAAGGTCAGGAGGTAAGGTAGAATACTCCATGTAAGCCTGCCTTGCTTCATCTCCAAAAGGTACTGCGGCCTCCACTTGTGGTTGTTCTTCCCATGGAGAGAAAGTGGGAAAAAGAGGTCTAGAGGCTAATCCTCTATTGTTTGTTGTTCTATTGACCTCTGTATTGTTGCCATTATTTCCATTAATACCACTGTTTTCTCCTGTTTGATTATTTTGATTTTGATGTTGGTTCTGAGCAACTTGTTGATCCATTCTTGAAAGCAAACGTGTCATCATATCAATCATTCCATCAAATTTCTTTTCTATTCTAGCTTCCCTTCATCCATGGTCTGCCTAATATTGTCTGACATATTTTCAACTGTTTCACCAATACCTTCAACTGCTTTCCTCGACTGCCTCAAAACTTTTGAAAAAGTATCTGCCTCTGGAGTTGGTGGGAACTGAAAATGCTTATTCTTTGCTTGACTTCTAGTGTATGGTCCGGTTTCTTTATCACACATCTGACAATTGAACATAGGATGGCAGAATCTTGGCTCTGATACCACTGTAAAGAACCTTGCTACTTTTGATCTAAAGTTTAGCTCTTCAAGGAATATCGTAAAGGTTACCAAAGGCGAAACAAAGATCTTGGTTACTATAACCTTCTAACACTTTAGGATTTTTCACCGAAAGGAGATGGAATAGACCAAAATGTCAATGTTCACACTTTTTAAACCATTGTAGAAATTCCCTTCAAATTTGGTCTAAGTTGGCCTCAAGGTATTTTGTCAAACACTTCACTTGCAACCTCATAACTAGCTGTTTCTGAGTTTTCAGTTTGTTTGCTTTTCTTCAATTGGTTTCAAATGAATGTAAATGCTTTGCAATCAACACTATAAATAACTAGGCAATGATCTAAAATGATAATGCAACCTTTTTGTCCTTTTTGGATGCAAGTACATGAACATCTACATAAGAAAAGTGCACCTACAGCCTATTGACATTTTGTCAAACACTTGGCATGCATACTATTAAGCTGAGTACAAAAGATATTAAAATGCTCAATGACGACTATAAATAATCAGCAACTTAATTGCGAATGAGATGTCCCATACAATGTTTAGACAAATTGGTCAAGGCTCTTGGCATTTACAATGATATCAAATAAGACAATTGCTGATATGAATGCACACCTACAACTTCAACACTAATCTCCTAATATGCAATGATATTATGAACTTTTGATAGAGGACCCTGATTAGATGATGGCGCGCTTGATGTTTGCTGATGAAGCAATCTAAAACCAAGCAAATGATCACTTCCTAAGCCAAGTCGACTCTCCAAGCTAGCCGCCCTGTTCTGATCAGCAAGTGCAAAAATAAATATTCTTCAACTGATTCAAGCCTTCACTCGTCCCAAACAGCATTGCCATGTCTCAAGGAAGGGTGCGCTCAAGGCATGGAGAAGAATTGATATAAATGCAAGCTTCCACAAGTAAAATCAAACCTCCAATGGCGTCCTTCTTGGCTGCACAATTCACTTCTAGATTGCTGCTATAAAGTCAGATCACTCCTCCAATATCAAAATGCCAATGAGATGATTAGATCGATGCAAACAATGAAGTGCCAAAAACTCTTAAACAATCTCCACCAAAATTGGCCTTTGGCCACTAATTTTGCCCAATAAAATGACTGGATTATCACCTCCACAATTGCAACCCTTCAGAAGATATTTCACTTCCTTAGTTATGTTATCAATGGGAGTTTTCGTTCCCAGAGATAATGCTGATATACTGCAGAAACCCTTGGCTCCACAAGTGCTCAAAAAATGCAAATGTCAAATACTGGATATCCTAGAAATGACCCCCTTAAGTCCCTTTTATAATTTTCTGGGTGAACACATTCACTTTCCTTGCCAATGTGGGATAAAAGATATAATTAATTTTTAGTGACTTTATGATATAACATTTTATTTTAAGTCACTATATTAAATTAATTAAATATAAGGTTATTTTTTGATTTTAATTATTTAATAACCTTATAAAATAATTAATTTAATAATTTCTCCCGTATTTCTCCAATTAGCCTTCGGGAGCAAAAAGGCTAATTAATATCATCATGATGGCCCCTAAGAAGGGGACATTACATCTCCTGTGACATCTTTACGAATGACAATTTTGTTTGTAAAGACATCTAGCCATATGTATGATTTTGATTGCTTGATATAGCCAACAAACATATATATATTGCTTTTTGCACATAGTTTGTGTCTTATTTTTGCAGGGATTAATACAAAAGCAACAAAACTAAAAAACATAAAAGTCTTTGATGGTCTTTATGCTGGCCATACTTACCCAAAAGTGATATTTTGCAATGTTCTAGATGGATTCCAGTTAAGAATGTATAACAATGTATTCACTTCCTCGGCCTAGAACTGATATGACACATTCTTATGATGCACTGTGTATTTAACCTTTTCCATAACCATCCTATTATTTCTTTGAGTTCTTTCCACATCTCCATTTTGTTGTGGAGTGTAGGGAGTGGTTTACTGACTGTGTATATTTTCCTCCTTGCAAAAAATTTGATATTGTTTTGTGGCAAATTCAACTCCATTATCAGACCTAGGAGTCTTCACCTGTTTATCTATTTGTTTTTCCACCAAGGATTTGAATGCTACAAGCTGAGAAAAGCATTTTGATTTGTTTTTCAGGGAAATAGACCAACATTTTCTAGTAAGTAGACCAATAGGAAGAAATATTTTGTTCCGAGCACAGTGGGTCTCTCCATTGGATCACAGAGATCAACCTGTACTAGGTTGAGGACTCCTTTGTTACACCATGCTTTACTAGTTTGAAATGGTTGTTGGCTCTGTTTTCCTATTTGACATTGTGTATATCCATCTTGATGTTATGGAGTGGATGGGAGCCCATGAACCGTGTTAGTCTTACTAATTATAGACTGATAATTGTGTTTTCCATACATCTCGTTCTAAAATACATTGTTATAATTCTCCGTTGCAAGTGCATGTGAATCCCTTATCAGTTATTGCCATGACCAACTGCAATCACCTTGTTATTATAACGATTTCTGTGACCAAGCATGTGTTGCCATGAAATTCTGAAAGATGAGGATTCTTTATTTGTTCACGGATAGGAGTTTTTGTTTATGCTAGGAACATATTGAACAGTTTTGAAATTATAACTTGCAGTTTTTTTTAATTTGACATGAACATGGTGATCTCTTTCAACACAGTGATTCCATTCATCACCTAATGAAATAGATTTACTTGTACTTTCATCTTCAGCAAAAGTGTTCTTGGGATGCAAGAATGCAAAATCTCTTTTCACCTCTTTGTCATCAATCTTTAAAACCTTTACCTGATTTGACCCCCTTTGACATGTCAGTTCACTCTTTCTTCCAACAATTTCTCTTGAAAAAATGTCTAGGATTTTGACAATACTAATATGCCATTTTTGATTTGTATGATGCTTTACCTTTCTGAAAGAATCATTTGATTGCTTGCCTTTGCCTCGAATCTTTACACTGAATTCGCTTTTTGTATTGTTTGAGGTTGTCTCTTTCATCTGGTCTTGTTTCTGTGCCCTTTGCAAAAGAAGTGAGTGTTTGCGTCTTTGTAATCAAATGCATGGATTCAAATAATAGTCTATAGAATGTTGGTAAACCTTGTAAGACTGAGGATACTATCCCTTCATCATACACTAGTTTTTGAGTAGCTGACATCTGATGACTAAGATCCTTTACCCACAACAGATATTCAGTGACGGATCCTCCTTTCAACTTAGTAGAAAACAAGAGATTCTTTAGATACAATGCCTGTCAAGCTTCTGATGTTTGGTACTTGTTCTTTAGACTCTCCCATATCGCGGCTGCCCAATTGACATTTCAGACTTACAGTATTAACTTATCTACATCTGACAACATTAGGAGCATTAAAACTTCTTTGGGTCTTTTATCAAAATCTGTGGTATCGTCAACTGCTCTCTCATCTTTGTCTAGTAGAATTTGATTTAGGGAATCATTTTTAACTTAAGCAATTTTTCATGGTAGATCAAAAAGTTTGGTTGCAAATTATCTGATTGAATGGATGATTTTAATGGCAGCAGCTCCATCATGAGAACTTACAATAGGGCACTGGCAACACTTGTATTTGGTAAAGCCATGAGGGAAAATAACTCTAGGAGTATATTGCATGTTGTAAAGCTTGCTTATTCAATACTTGGCTGGATTGTTCTTTTGTAATTATTATTGTGAAAGATATATGAAATCGGACGTAGAATTCAAGGTTGGCATATCTTAATTGCATTCCCCACACTCGGCTATGCAATTGGGCAGTTTCTATTCATTTTGGGATTCTAATCCATTCCTTTTTGGTTGGAAAAGCCCATATATTTTGTCTATGGAGGAGACCTATAATTGCTTAGTTACTTGAAAATAAAAGCTTTTGGGCAAAACTAATGTAGACAAACTTTAAAAAGTGTTTTCTAGAAGCTTTTACTTTCAAAATAATGGACTGTGATATCTCATACTATGTAACCCGTGGATGCGTCCCCGCCCAAATTAGGGGTGTCCATGGCAGGAAATGTTTCGGAGACGCCTTGGAAATGTCCCTGTGTTGTCCCCAAAATTCACCAAAAATTGGAAATGTCTCCGGTACAACCAACAAAAAATCAGAAACACTAGGGGATGGCCATGGATTGTCTAGACGTCCCCTAATTGTCTCGGGGACAGCTAGCCATCCCCTATGGCCCAACCACTTTCCTTTTTTTTTTTCAATAAAAAATAAAGGAGTGTGTGGGTTGCTGATTAGGGACAGCTGCATATTTCTATATTTTTCCTTATTGTCATTTTGTAGTTGAAACTTGCATCCTTTGCGCAATTTGATGTAATTTTTGTATAATATATATCAATGTTACAAGACTCGCCCAAACTCGGTGAGTACTTGCGAGTCCCGAGGTGGGTGAGCCTGGGCGAGTTTGGCAGACTTGGGGGTCGAGTACTCGCCAGAATTGCCGAGTCTGGCAGATTCGATAGACTCGTTGGGGTTAGGCCAATCTTGACCTCCAGAATCGACCATTTTAGTTGATTTTTTTTTAAAATTACAATCTTCCATTTACAATTTTTTTAATTAAATGGTGTGCGCCATGAAGGTTTGTGTGGTTTTGAAGGTCTTCATTTGGGCTGCCCCTTGACCCTACCGGGGACGCTACCCCAAGACCCGCGCAAAGGGGCGTTGCCCCTCGACCTCATTGGGGTGTTTCCCCCAAACCCTCATCAAACTATAGGTATAAACATGAAATAGGCCAATGATGAATCATGATCATAAAACCTACAAAATACATATCCACTGTTGCAAATCTCTGCATCTTTCACAGTCAAAGCCATAATCAAGATTAATCTTGTTTCATAAATTAGACAACAAAACATGCAGTCTTGAAGGCTTCAATAAAATTTTAATAATAAATTCCTCACTTGAATATACACACCAATCATTGAGACAAGCAAATATCATGGCTACATCATCATCTAGGACCTATCTTAGACACTAACGCATGACTTGTCGTGATGTTGGGATGAGTAATGCAAGCTCTTTTGAGCCTTATACTTATATTTTTAGCTTTGATATTTGTTTGATGCCATGGATTTCATATTCCATGAGTTTTGTATACATTTGACAATATTTATATATCTAAATGTGTAATTTTCTTCAGCTAAAATTTCCGTTTATACTTATGTGATCGATGTATGTTTGTGTATGGGATGATATTAATTTCTATTTGATGATGTTATTGTGTCTTTAAGGTTTTTTTATTAAAGGGTGCATGAAACAAGTTTTAAATTCTTAAAAATCTCTGAATTTTTTGTGTTTTTCTATTTGCGGAGCCTTTGCCGAGTCTATGCTCCGAGTCCGAGGTGAGATTGAGTCTTGTAACACTGATATATATGCACATTGTCAATGAATACAATTAATTTTGTTAAAACTTCATTTGTTTGTTGCTCTCTATGAAATGCAAATAATAAATATCAATTGAACTCTAATATTATGTGTTAAGGTTCTATGATGTATATGATGATTGCCTTATCATTGCTATCATATGAATATTTGAAATTTTCAATATCTTTTAAATTTTCCCTATTTTCTTAATAGCCGTCCCTTGCCATCCCCTAAAAATGGCCTCCCTCCCGCCCCTGTCCCTGAAGCGCGTCCCTCTGTCCCCTGCCGTCCTTGTCTCAGAAACTTGGGGTTACATAGATCTCATATGCTTAGTTACTTGTCAAATTCCTCATTTGCTTTGAAATTTGAACATTCTTGCTTTTTTAATGGGGGAATTGCTCTATATGAATTATTTTTTAGATGATTACTAGTCATATGACTCAGAGTTATACTGTTCTTGTTGCTAAGTGTTTGTTTAATCATATAATCACCAGTTTATGTGTTAGCCATACTCTACTTGCATGGAAAGACCAATGGCTAAACACCTAAGGTTTCTTACTTATTGGCAAAACACCTATGTTACTCTATTGGCATATCTCTTGTGTCTCACCTAAAGCGCATTGAGCCCCTCATCTTTTGCTGTGACCTATAGATCACACTAATTGTAGAGGGTGTTGAGTAGCACTATCTTTCCGAGCTCTCACCATTAGACATTTGATTGTTGTATGTCCCTTTGAAGGACACTCCATACACTATAGTTGTCACTTAGATTGTTTTGCACCAACCAATTATTCCATGTGTGTGATCATCTAGCCCATGTTTTCCTCCAATCATGTTGTTGCTCCAAAACCTTGTGTTTTGCCAACAACTTCTAAACATAAGGTGACCTCCAATGCTTTCTTTTGTGTTGTAAATGTGTGTTTTACTAGTTCTTGTTGTATGTGTTCAGTCAATCCTCCAATAAACCAGTCATGCAAAAGGGCAATATCAATATTTTGTTTGATCTTTGCTACCAATTCCTTAACTCACTGGTCGTTTTTCATAGGCTGATTCTCTTTGCCGCTGCTTCAACTCTTTTAATATGACTATGTTTGCATCTTCAAGCTTTAGATATTCAAACTTGTGCAAACTGTTTAGCTTCACTCCATGCATATTAACCTTAAAATCTTCTGGGTCTTACTTGTTATACCAATCTTTCAAACACCCTCTGATCATGGGAGCAAGTAAGCCAAATTTCTATGGGTTATCATTTTTGGGTAGCAAGTAAGCCAAATTTCCAGGGGTTATCATTTTTGGTGTGCTAAGCTATCTTGCAAGCCCTTCAGTGATGAGTGGCATCTTCCTTCCCCATAAAATTCTTGACCATAATTAGCATGGGCTCTACTACTACTGTATGTGCCATACCCTATTTGGGCATTGATAATTGTTGGTGTAGTTGTGTGATGAATTGGTCAAGGTGCACAGTAGAAAACATTGCAAATTGCCTCAACTCAAATCTAACTTTGTTAAACTTCAGATCTACTAAATGCTTATATGTTGGGTTATCTAATATCTGTAGCCTACCTGTTTCCTTTCTCAATCTATTCTTTGCAAATGATATTGCCTCTTGACTGTCACTAAAACATGTTCTACATAATAGATCCATGTTAGATGGTGGTGTCAGGACTGTGGCAGACTCATCTCCATCTGAATGCGCAAAGAACTCAGTATTTGACTATTGGGTCATAAACTGTGTTTTTTCTTTCATTCCACTTTTTTTTGCACTCTGACTGTTCTACCGTCAAACTACTGGCCTCCATATCTTGACTCTATTACTTCTAGCGTAAGAACCCCTCCTACCGGACATCCTTTGCATGAGAGTTGACTACTCCATGGTGCTCAATTCAATGCACTGTTCATTAATCACCATCTCATATGTCCTGTATATAAGCTTTCCTCTGGCTGTTGTGAATAGAGTCCTATATTGTTTTGCTGACTGAATAGTAGACCGTTATTGCAAATGGTGGTGCCCTGCCTATTTATAGCATCTTCTTCAATTGCTACTGATTCCTAACCTTTTGATCTGCACTTAGATGGTAACGTGCAGATTCTGAGAGGGTCTTGGCAGTGGAATCAAAATGTTAGCCATACTCTACTTGCATGCAAAGAACAATGGCTAAACACTCAAGTCCTCTAAAGTATTACTGTGTCTCCTATGTCCCACCTGAAGCACACTAAGTCCTTTAACCTCTGTTGTGACCTTTACATCAAAATCTGTATGCAACTACTAGACTTATCCATAGATAGAATTACTCAAATGCATGAGCACCTTTGTATTGATTTCTACCTTTGTATCTATATATCAAAGTTTGTAGTTTTGGAGGTATATACAGGTGCCTGTCTCCTAGCACTGCCTAAACTATTTATAGAATCATGCATAAACTAACTATAAAGCAAACTGCAAGTTGCACATATGCTAACATACATTCTTTTCATAAATACAATCTTTGCATGATTATCTAGAACTATATTGATGCATACATGCACAGTCATGCACAGTCTATCTACAGTTAGGGGCTATTTGTGTTGCAAATACAAATGTTTATATTCTTGTAACAATATTTTGATATTTTTTTATAGAAATGTATCTTGTGTTTATAAGAAAAGTGGGCAGAGTATATAGAAGCATGCAAAAGATTATGGACTGAATAATATGTGCTTCTATTCTAATTTTTCGTTCAATAATGTATTACATATATATACAATTTTCATATCCTATTTTATAGGAAACCTCCTATAACCAACTCTCCTAAATATATGAGTTGTTTTAACAACTTGTACAACCAAATAATTCTATATTCCTATACATATGACTAACAAACCTAACAAATAATTATCATATGCATCCTATGATGCAATATTCCTAACAACCCCCCATATTGCATCATTCTCCTAATGGGGACAAGTAGACCAACAATACTTGATGAACACATTTAGTAGTTCATCCTAAGGTATGAGTAGGGACATACACATCTACTCACAACAATTATGATTGGCGACAAACACATCCAATCATGATTACCAACTCTTGTGACTGGGGGCAAACACTTCCAATCATTTATGCCATCTTGCGGATGGGGACAAACACATCCATTATTCACTAACAACCAGTAATTTTGATTGGGGACATACTCATCCAACCACAATATAGAAAGCTTGAGAATTAAGTCCTCATCACGTTTGCAGCCACCATTATAGATCATTGCCACTTTGATCACAAATGATATGAGATGGTTGCCACTGCCACTTGGAAACTGATCTTGGCTTTAGTCATTTCGGCACAATTTGTTTGGTCACTAATGCAATTTCACGACCCTGTCGCTAGTGATTGACGAGAGGTTGTTGAATTCCTCCAGCTTCCTATGCCTCCATCCTCCAATACGTTTGCTACTTATTAGCAAATTTGGCTTTCAAGCTCAATTTTATAATCCCCCCCTTTTAGATGGACATCGCGCACAAGCGGTAATGCATCCATTTACAATTGAGACAATTATTTATTTATTTATTTTTATATTGTCATGCCCCCTCCATGATCAATTGCAACACTAAAGTATAAAAGAAACCAAACATTAAAATACAATATAAACATTATAAATATAAATATTAACAATTTAAATATTATTAAAATTATAATCATTATAAATATTAAAATATATAAAACGAATATAATAATAAATATTTTAATATATTTACTATAAATCCAGTTTATATATATATATATATATATATAAAATTGTAAAATAGGAATTATAAAATATAAAATAATATATAAAGAGAATACAATAATATAATATGTGATGAGGAACAGCCAGCGACTCCTAATAATTAAGAGACCCTAAAAAACATTAAGGCTGTAATTAATGAAAAGGCAGGAAGTAATATACAAAGGGAGCAGCGATCAGTATAAGACAGCGGTTAAGAATATTAGGGAATAATGTCATAATGAAGCAGCGATCTTTGTTAAGGTAGGTATTAATATATCAAAGGCAGCGACCAGTTAGTGACTATTAAAGCAGGCAGCGATTGGTAACATGTAGCAATTATAGAGGCAGCAATTTAATTACTGAGGAGTAGCCATTATAATTAGTTTTAAAAAGAAACAATCTTAGGTTGTGACTATTCTAAGGGATGTCTCTTTCCATGAAGAGGCAAAAGGAAGATATAAATGAATAAAGAAAAAAGGAATAGAAATGAATGGGCAATCTGAATAAAAACAGCAGAGTGAAAGAAATAAAATATCATTTGGGATTGGAGCAGATATCAAGAAGTATGTAGAAGATCGTTCAATGAGAAATATATGAAGACAAATTATAAATCAATAAAAAGGGAAGTAAGTTTAATATGATTAAATATACACATATATATAAATATATAAGTTCATATCAATTGGAAATATATATATTCAATAATGATGCTTGCAGCAATTATTGAGCCTTATAAGTAATTATGGTTCTTTAATATGAATGTGGATAATAGATTCTTATTCGTTTGATTTACACTAAGCAATATCTTCTGAATATTAAGAACAGATTGAACAACAAGGCAATTGGAGTAGATCGAACATAATTATATGCACTCAACAGTCCGTCTGGTTATTGCAGTGTGGTATGAATTTTCTGAGCAAACATAATAAGTGCTGTAACAGTAAATATATCTATTTCTGCATATTTATGATTAACAATATACTGCTGACATGATTGTTCATATATGTCATAATACATATAAATCTGTTCAGTGATACTCTGCAGTTAATTTACTTCATGTAAAATGTATACCTTCATATGTTTTGGATGTTTCCAGCCATGGTAGAGGAGATAGGGATTACAAGAGGGGTACGGTGATGGGGCACTCTCCTAGGTATGCCACCTCAAGGTGGGGACTATTTTGGGGACCAAATAGTCCCAATGAGGCCAAGGGGGTACAAAGGGTACTGCCTTTGGGCTTAGGAGAGATGGGCTTCCGGGGCAACCTGTTGTAATCTCACTCCCCCCCGGGCCCCTCCTTTTCATGGTGATCAGCACAAGGAGTCCAATCATAGGGAGAGGGAAATGGTTGCCAAGATAAGGGGCGAACAAAAGGTGGATACCTCATTGGGTAGACCACCTCATATGGATGGCATGGGCCACATGAGGCCAAGAGGGATGGTATATCTGCTCTTGGGCCTAGAGTAGAGGATCCGAGACACCCCATCGAAGTCACTTTCTCCCATGCTCTCCTATGGTCGAGCTTTCCAAAGATGTTAAAATGCTTTATGATTGAATTAATAATTCTATCATGTATTTACTGATGTCTAATTATGATAATCTGCTAATTAGTATTATTTTGGTAAATGGTTTCTAATTTGTTTGCAAGGTTTCAATTAGGTGAAAGGCATTCTCTAACCCATTTGTTTATTTGGAAATTGAGAAATTAGGGTAAGATTTAGGGCAATCCCAAAAGGGGACATTATATATATATATATATCACTTTTAAATTTGGACAGAACAATTAATGACTCATGAAATGTCCCTTTGACTTTGACTTTGACAACACATTATAATTTTAACTAGACTTTTAGACAATGACAGAGTATCTCTTTATGAACAATATGTCAATATCTAACCCCTTAATCAGAATAAGGTCAAAAGTGTTGGCTCTGCCAATAATGCATCTTGACTATCACATTGACATTATTGAAATATCACTATGTCAACAACTAAAAAACCCAAAAACAATTCCAAGAATATTAGAATACAATGAAGAAGCACCTGCTTGAGATATTGAAGCCACACAATCGGTCCAAAATATGTGCAAGGATCCCAAAGGCGATTGAATTGGTATGGAGGATACTCGGCCATGTTTTTGGCCCCCATATCATGTCTTTTATTTTTGTGCAACGTCATTCTTGATTTAATCATATCTTAAATGGTCTAAATTAAGGCTGTGAGATCAAAATACCTATAATACAATCAGACACCAAGGGTATTCCAAAAATAGAGCGAATGCTTCTAACCAAGCATCGATAGTGGCACTTCACATCACTAGCATTGTGATGAGCCCAACTGGCTCCAAGTCAAACCTTGTAGTTTTCTGCTTATCTTTTTATGTTTTGATTGATTTTAAGAAGAATTCTAGACAGAAGTAGAAGGGGCGTCCTGCATATAAATGTACATAAAACTGAAATTTAAGCTAGATTTGAGAAACTGCATATGTATTAATTGTTAAACAACTACTACAAATAGATCAAGAACAATAGACATACCCAAAACCCTCTAGTTTATTTAAATAAAGAAATTTTGCACTTGCCAGGCAAGAATGGCTGAAACTGGTGAAATAGCATGCCTGGAGCTTGGATCTACTTTCTGCAACGCAAAATTTGTAGAAAATGTGCTGAGAGGTGTAGGCGCCTGAGAAGGAACAAAGAGATGGCCAAAAGGAGAGGCGTTTCAGCCTCTTGAAGAAACACGCCACCCAAAGAGAGGTACGGCCAACAAGAAGAATGTACAGCCAGCAAGGTGAATGTAGATTCTTTATTGAAAACAGCAAAAGGTGAAGATGGCGTCCCAGATCTGTAAGCTCTCTTCTTATTAACCTGTAAACTTCTGATTAGAATAGCTCTGTAAGCACAAATGAAGTCTTGAATTGAAGCTCCCACAGTTGCAATCATTCAATTGGTATTCCATAGTGTCACAATCACACATCAAAGAAGAATTTTCGCTCTCCAATGAAGAAGTTTCCCGAAACCCTTGTCCTCAGACAAAAACCACAGAGAAGAAAATATCAAGCAATGTCAAATGATCAAAAGTGAGTTTGAATTGCCTTTTGTTGAAAATAGATAGCATCGGTTAGATGATTGATTGTTGTTAATGTGAAAGATATAATATTAAATAAAGGGACACATCCCTTGAGCCGACGTGTCTCCACTTTGAGGAGACACATCTGCTCATGGGATGTGTCTCCCACTTTGATATTTATACTCACTCCTTCCTCATTTGGAAATATGGAAATCAATAGATGTTTACTTGTGAGGATCGACAGTTGTAGAAAGAAGAATTTAATCATTAAATTAACATGGTATTAGAGCCACGTTTGGAAAGATTCGATTAAATTCTTGATCTCCGGGTATGTGAGGAATAAGAGAACTGAGGATGCGCACAGTCTGTTTGATCTAAATGGCTGATCAAAATATGGTTTCTTGGACTTCGACGAGTAATAGATATTGCCCTTGGCGGACTCTATGGGAGCGATTGGGGAAGTTTGAAAATCAGCACGAAAATTGAATATTGTTTTGAGTTTTGATATTGAGGAGTCTGGGAACGGGAACTCTCAGAGACTGGAGGTCGTGTTTGGATGAAAACCTAGTCATGGCATTGTTCGCTAAGTTTTGTAGTTTATTAACTATGGTGGAATGTCTATAATTTCTGACGGCAAGACCCAAGTTTCTATGGTGCAAATTATCAATGGCCTATGTGCGGAATTCTTGAATTTTATTGTGGTAGTCGATTGACTGATCGTCGACATCTTTTTTATACTTGTGGAAATAGACGTGTATTTCAGAGAATGAACATTTCGCTGGCAATGTCTGGACCACTTAATAAGGCACGCGTTCAATATTGAACATTCCGCTAGCAATGTTTTTTAATCATATTGGTGTTTCATTGGTGCATATAAGGAGACAAGAATCCTATGATAGTTGCAAGTTCCTTATCGGGTTTCATTATGATCATTGAATTCTAGGACTCGATGGGAGTCTGGAAGATTCCTGGCGGTAACGGGTGTATATATGTACGAGATCATTTACTAAAGAAGCGGCTACAGGATATCGGACTTATATTCCGGAAATATCAATGTTGCTATCGTAACTTCTATGCTGGATGGACTCTGTTGCTGGAAGTGTTGTTTCTGTTGCCATCGTGAAATCCATCATTGTAGGATGCATTGGGGCTCATCCTTGTTGTTTCATTATTCGAACATCATAGAGCTTGTTGCACCTGTATAGCAATTCTAGGTGGGTCGCAATTGGAAAAAGGAGTGCATCGATAAACTTGAATGGTCAAAGACCATATACAAATTTACCCAGCCACCACTACAAATTCTGAGACATGGGCCTATAATCAAGCCGTGAACCTGTAGAAAGAAGGCTGTGGACTTATCTGAGTGCAAGAAGGAGCGAATCATATTGAGCACAGTGATTAGCATAATTCAGAATATTTAAAGAGATAAGTATTTTGTTTGCTTCGGTTGCATTCACCCTTTTAGGCTAAAATTCAGTTTGCTGAGTTGTGCAAATCCGATTTCACTTGCTTGGATTACGTGTGGTGCTCACTAGAATTAAGAAATATTCATTGCAAGTTGTTCATATTAATTTCTGAGTGTGACTCTTATGACTAATTTTCTTTATGCATTATCTGTGATAGAGCCTCGAGAGAAGTTTGGTTCTATATGTTGACTTCGTAATGAAATCTGTGTAGATGGTCTCTTCTCATACTAAGATTAGCTCGTCCGAGCAAATGGAAGAAAGACATGTCTAAAATCAACGAAGATGAATGATTAATTATCTGGGGTTACTTAGGAGATTCTGATATCATTGAGATAAGTATTGCATAGTTGATGAATTATTATGTAGCGATTGATTTTGCTATAATTTTGAGATGGTCAATCATGTATGCTTCTAGCAATGGTATTTTTGAGATAGATGAGTTTCATGAACTGTTAATAATCTCTTCTTAAATGCTTTTAAGACGGATAAAGAAGTATAAGAGATTGCCTCCATGAAAAGCTTGATGCATCTTGTAGGTTGAAAAATAGAGACACTGCTTGCAACCATGAGATTGTGTGAATGGCTGAAGATATTTTTTGAAAAGGAAGCATTAACCTTCAGAGGGAGCTCTATGTCTTGTTGAGAAAAAGTAAGGGTTGTAATGTTGCAAGCCTAGATGCTAAATCCTTGAAGTACCTCTTCAGCTGTTGAGATCAGAATTTCTCATATCAGTCAACTTGGATTTAACATTGGTAGCTCCGCAAACCTATTCATAATAGAGTGATCTGGGAAGAGGTTGAAAAGAACAACCCTAAATCTCTACAAAGGTGTGAGTTGGAAACCATTTCTCTAAAGCAAGTATTGCAGACGATTTTGGACGAGGAGGTCAGGAGGCTGGTGCAAGTACTTAGAGCTTCAAAGGGAGTCACATCATCACTTGTTGTAATGCATAATTCTCTGAGATGGAGAGATATGAGCTGAAAGCCCTTGTTCATCTTTGAGACTGAGATGAGGCGTCATGTTGAGAGACTCCATGACGACATCACGTTGAGAGACTCTATGACAAATATGCAAATTGAAGAAAGCCCTATATGGACTTAAACAGGCCCCTAGAGCTTGGGTTAGATCACCTCATTGCTCAAGGAAAGAAGGATCTAACTTCAGAAGAGCCCTCTGCACCCGCAGTGTGGCTTAAGGTGGGGCTGTTGGAAATAAGCCACACCCAGACTGACGATGGGCTGGCCACTAGGGGCTAGTAGCTTAGTTGATAGAGCACTCCAGCAGCAAATAGAAGGTCCTAGTGAGACAAAGGAAATTCACCTTATGGCTGTGAAACATATATTGAGATATCTTCATGGCACTATTGGATATGGCATTCTTTACAAAAATAATCAACTAGATCTACTTGGATACTCTGATTCAGATTGGGCTGGAAGTGTAACCGATCGGAAAAGCACATTAGGATGTTGCTTCAGTTTGGGATCGACTATGATCTCTTGGATTTGCAGAAAACAGTCTTTTGTAGCACAAAGCTCGACAAAAGCTGATTACAATGCAACCTCTATGGGGGCAAGAGAAGCAGTTTGGCTTCGTAAATTGCTTGTGGGATTCCTTGATCTAAGCACATTGAGATTCCCTACCATTATGAGACATGGTAGAACGGAATGTGATCCAGTTGGAGTATGTTAGTATAAATGATCAAACAACAGACATTCTCACCACACCTCTCTCCCGAATCAAGGTAGAACACTTCAGGAAGAAACTTGGTATGTTTGAAATGTAATTTGATATTATGTTTGAAATTAAAATTGTTTATAAGTTGTACTAATATATAAAGATGTTTAATGTGTAAACTCTTTTGTCATGTGTGTGACTCCATGACCTTATGGGCCTACTCCCCCTGTGTACATTATTGAAAGGTGACAATCTTTCTAATAATGAACACTTGTATTTGACATTGTAAAGTGATGACTCTACAATGATGAGTTGAACTATCATGATAGATATCATGTGACTTGATATCTGTGGACATGTCATGATAGTATCTCTTGGACACCTTGATGGATATCATGGGACTTGATGTCATCTGAAGATCATTGTGATCCTTAAGAGATAATCATGGTGGATAATTATATATATATCCGTAGATATGCCATGAATTATGGTAGACATCATGTGACTTGATGTCAGTGCACATACCATAATGAAGATGTGTTATGAAGAATGTCATGTGACTTGACACTTTCAGAAGCATACCATATCTTCTGATATCACGAGTTAGGTGATATCACTTTTATTTGGTGGAAGTTATTTTCCCTAGCTAAGAGGGAGTATTGAATAATGAAGATGTGTTATGAAGAATGTCATGTGACTTGACACTTTCAGAAGCATACCATATCTTCTAATTTCACAAGTTAGGTGATATCACTTTATACTTGTTTGGAGTTTATCTTCCCTAGCTAAAAGGGAGTGTTGAAAATAGATAGCATCGGTCAGATGATTGATCGTTGTTAATGTGAAAGATATAATATTAAATAAAGGGACACATCCCTTGAACCGACGTGTCTCCACTTTGAGGAGACACATCCGCTCATGGGACGTGTCTCCCACTTTGATATTTATACTCACTCCTTCCTCATTTGGAAATATGGAAATCAATAGATGTTTACCTGTGAGGATCGATAGTTGTAGAAAGAAGAATTTAATCATTAAATTAACACCTTTCCTTCCTTATATCTCCCAAAAAGGCACACACTTCAAAAAGCCACACACTTTTGCTTTTAAAATACTTTAAAATGTATTTAATTTCCTTTTAATAGTTTTTATCCCACTTTATGAAGTGAGCACACCTTTAATTTGACTTAAGTGATTTATTTTATCACTTTATAATCCTTAAGTCACCATTTAAATATATTTAAGTGGCTTTTAACTTTTATAAAGTCAATTTGACTTTATAATTTACCATTAAGTTAAATAATTAACTTAACCACCAAAATATTCATAACTTCCTCCAAATTCAGTATTTTTCCGTGCTGTGAGAAGCTGGCGAACACTATGCTATAGATGCCTACACTGAATCCACAACTGGAATGAAGAAGTGGGAATGACAATACCCACCAAAAATGGCCACTGACCCCCTAACCAGATCCTGTCAGCCTACAAGGGTCTAAGAAATAGGCTAACTCAACTGCTCCTGAAACTGACTAGTGTGGGGACATTACAACCATCAAATGTTATGAGAATCATGTCCAATGACCATTGCGGAGCTAAACGCTACAAGATTATATACAACTGATTACCAAAAATGTACAAGAGCTAGGTATTGGCAGGCTTGCTAATCATTACATCTGGACTCATTACAGACTACCTTCAGCTGATTTGGATTCTCTCACTCTCAAATATTGAATGCTTTCAGAGAAGCATGAATCTCATATTGAGGAGTTGGCTTTCTACAGTGGGATTAGGGCCCGATCGTGCTCCCCTTCTAATAGAAGTGAATGAAGTACCATAGCTAGTGAAAAGTACCTATTTGTTGCACAATATTCAGACCTTTGTCTCCAGCAGTGGACTTCACTCATTCAAATCCCGTGGCTTTTTTCTCTTCAACAAACCTATGATTACAGTTTCATTTCGCCTTGCAAAGGCTGCAATCTAGCTTTCCTTAGATTTTTCTTTTGATCCAATTTTCACACAACCTCTTAAATAGCAGTAACCAAGCAAACCTCCCATATAAATAAGCTACATTTACCAACTCCGCTCCACCATTAAATGTGATAACCAAAGGTGCCACTTAAATAAGTGGATGCTGCGTTATAACCCCATGGTAGCCTTATCATCCACAAAAGGAAGATTCTAGCAAACTTAATGGCATTCACCAAAAAATCATATGTAGCTCTGATACCATATAAGAAAAGCGGGCAGAGTATATAGAAGCATGCAAAAGATAATGGACTGAATAATATGTGCTTCTATTCTAATTTTTTCATTCAATAATGTTTTACATATATATACAATTTTCATATCCTATTTTATGGGAAACCTCCTATAACAACTCTCCTAAATATATGAGTTGTTTTTAACAACTCATACAACCAAATAATTCTATATTCCTATACATATCACTAACAAACCTAACAAATAATTATCATATGCATCCTATGATGAAATATTCCTAAGAGTGTTATTATTGATTTGGGATGCGTATCTACCTTTGTTGCTTTGCTATAATGCAATATGCTTTGAATACACAGAATATTGTTTTTCTTTTACTGTTAAAAAACATGTATATTCTTGGTTGTAAATTTGATTCAAATTTAGGTTAAATTATTTTGTAAAGATTCAGAATAATGTCTTGTATAACATTGGAAGTATATCTGATTCCTAATTCTTACGTGGGAGGTTGGAAATTGCAGGATTCATATCATTTGCAGATCTTATAGTAGAGTTCGAAACTACTTGTCGGGAGGTGTCTGAGCTTATTAGGTAAGACTGCATATTGTGACATTGAAAATAATCCATGTTGGCAGACTTAACAAATAATTTTATAAACTAAAAGCTTAAAAGGTAATGAAGGGTTTTTAATACAGTGATTGCACAATAGATAAAATGATGCAACAGAATGCAGGGCTAAAATTGTGTTTTGCATTTATAGCATGATCTGGACATTTCTGAAATTCTTTATGTTGTTTTGTTGATTTTTATTGTAACAGGAAATGTAGTTTTTAAACTAATAGATTTAATTATATTGAAAGAGATGTTATTTTGTAGAGTCTCTGTGCAGAATTGTGCTCGTGCTATAGAAGATTAGAGGGAGCAAAGTATCTGTGATTAATGACGTATATAGCCTTGTTAAAGTTCTAAGGCTGAAGAGGATAAATTATAGTGTGTTGTTGGTCAGATGTAAATTGCAAATGCCGATTTCATGAATATTAGATTATAAATAGAATGTTTCCTGCAGTGCTTCTCATAGTTGTGATGTTAGAGGCTATTCCCTTGGTTTATGTTCTGTCATCTATATTGGATACATTCTTTGTCCTTGATCTAAGTTTTCTCATCATCTTGGCTAGCTATGTTTTAATTGTAGTGGAGCATACTTAAAGAAGCAACAGTAAGTTCAAAGGAGACTAAATTGTGATCAATTAAATTCTTGTAAACAATCTGGCAGGTTATCATTGTTTGTGTAATGTGCTTATCATCTTATGGAGGACATAACATTGCAAGCAATTTGTTTCCTATAAATTAAATGATCAGATATTTCATGGATAGAGAGTGAAATCATATTCTTTCTTGCATTTATGTTTGACATGCTTTTTTCTAGAGAAGAAGCTACTGGGAGGCATCGCATAATAGAGGACCGTTTAATGCGACAGAAGGGTCAAATGTTGATTGACGAAGCTGCAACATGGTCACTCCTTTGGTATTTGTTTGGAAAAGGTAATCTCTCTTGTTCTTCTCTTATCATATTGTGGTAATATTGAACTTGAAATTTGAACGATGAATATTTATCATGCATGTTTTAAATGACATTCAAGTTTATGGTGGCTTTGTTGTTTATATGATGTTATGTGATATTCTAATCCTAATTCATGCTTCTAGGCTGCATATATATATATATATATATATATATATATATATATATAATTTTTACATGTTTTTTGTACTAACGAACCCAAAACAAACCGAAGCCCTCCCCCCCACCCCCACAAAGAAAAAAATAAAAATTAGCCTAACCAGCGAACCAAACCCCCGAACCCAAACCCAAACCAGTACTGGAACCGGCTCCTTAGTGAAGAATGTTAAAAGGGAAGTATTCAAGTTCTATTGCAGATGAAGTTAAGTTTTTGGACAATAAATATCAGAGTTTGTATAGTGATTTCATATGCAAGTATGAGCCTCTCAATTGAAGTGAAGAATGTATTTGGAATCAAGAATGCAGAGTTGCAGTGTTGTGGAATTTCTCAGTGAGTTGGTGCTCACACTGAAGTTGGTGATTCAGCAGTTTGAAGTTGGTGCTCACACTGAAGTTGGTGCTTCCAGTGAGTTGGTGCTCACTTTTGTAATCTGGAGATTGTAGTCTCTTGGGTTGGTGCCCTTTTGAAGATAATTGAAGCAATGATTTTGCTGTGGGTTTTTACCCGAAAAGGTTTTCCTTGTAATACTGGTGTTCTTCTTGCTGGGTTTTTGTTTCTTTTGTTGTGATTGCTGATTCTTAAAGTTTTTAAGTTTTAAAAGCTTTAAAATACTGATTCACCCCCGGTCCACCCCCCTCTCAGTATTTTCTGTTTGCTCTTCAGGATAAATCTATGTTGAAAGTGTTGATACATTGATACATGCTGAAAGTTTAAACAACTTGCAAGTTGTAAGTTTCACAGTTTAATACCCTTTGATTCCTTTCTATGCCAGAGCCTGAAAGTGTTGATTTAGAGATTAATAGAATGTCGAATGTGGAAATTATATAAATTTTTAAAATTTTGTTCATAATACATATTGCAAGTTTAATTTTTATAGTTATAACTATGAAATTCAAGCCTATAGCTTGTTTAAACTTGCAATATGAACAAAACTGTAATAACTACCCTAAATTTTAATTTTATTTTTTTGCAGACCTGAAACTTCAACATAATCAGACCAATAAATAATAAATGGCTGCCATAAAGTATTGATTTATTAATTTAACAATGCTGATTACATAATCTGGGCAATACAATGGCACATGCGATATTGAATCATCACCAACTTGGCATACAAAGCTACCAAACTGAGTACAACATGTGAATACCTTGAATGGTGTTATGAAGATGAGTGTTGCAGGTCTGAAAGAGGGCACAGGTCACTCTGTATCAGGCAGGACAGCAAGTAAATTCACCCAACTAGCCTCCAACTTTGTCAACAACACTCCCAAATGGTCTCAAACTGATATCAACACCTTATACACTTGCAAGGATAATGTGAATGCCTTGACAATGGACTGAGAACACTTGTTCATTGCTGGTGACACTCCTGTACAGATCTGACAGGGAATTTTGAAGAGCTACAGTTAGGCAATTAAACATGATACCAAACACCCCAATGAGCCATTAATGAACTTAGGATGGAATATTCAACTCCCAATCACCATGAAACTTAACACAAATCACCAAGATATCAAGAGAATGATCCTTACAGGTCTGATGGATGAAGTGTAACAGGTCTAACAGCAGCATGAATCCCTTAAAAATCTCTCAAATCTTGCATAGAAGTTAGAACTCTCTACAAGATTGCTAACCCACTTCGCATACACCTAGCTCTGTCAAACAGCCTTCAAATGGCGAGATAAGGTCAATTCTCAGGTCTGAAACTTACCAAATAAACAGCAGCTCCACTGAACTGTACTGCAGGTCGAAAGAATAGCATACATCATGTCTGAAACAGCAATATTTACCACTCAAATGTACACCAGTCTTGAATAGAATGTTGCCCAAAGGCCTTCAGCAACTCCAAACATTCCTAGCACTCACCAAAGGTCTCCAAATAGTAGAAAACAAAAACCCAGAAAACAGTTAGTGTGATTTTAGTCATGCAGCACTGAGAATGGCATTGAAATGACAGGGCTGCTAGCTCTAAATAATCATAATCTTTGAAAATCTTCATTTGTTCAACAAGAATTTGCTTGGAAGTGTTGAACAAGGACAGGGTGTCACTATTGATGAAGGAAATACCTCAGAAACCCCAGCGCTTCAATCTGTATGTCACATGCCATGCCCAACAAGAACCCTGTATGACCTGCAAGAAAGTAGTGCAACCTCCAATACAGGAAATATTCACCAAGCAAGACCTGTATGACCAGAAAACAATAAGGGAGACACTGTTATTGAAAATTAATAATCATCAAATCCAAAACCCTCCAAGATATGGTATGGCTAACCCTGGATAAGGTACAGTGTTGTGGCCCCGAAATTACAACACTAAAATATAAAGCAAATAAATGAATAACATAAATAACAATATAAATATTAAAAATAAAAATATAAAAATGTTAACAATCTAAATATTATTATAATTATCATGTAATATTATAAATATTTATGTATATAAAAATAGATATGTAATATATGAAAATAAACAACAGTAATTATAATTAGTCTAAAAGCTGACTATAAATTAACATATTAAAAGCAGTAACTATTTATTCCTAGAAAATCAAAGCAATGATTATTTCCTATGCTCCACGGGGACGCGTCCCTTGCCTTTTTTGGCTCTTACCCGTAATAGGGATGAAACGGGGATGCAAGGACGGCTAGGAAACGTCCCCTAGCCATCCCTTTTTTCACACAAAGTTTCCGAAGCTTCCAGGGGATTTTTTTGTAGATTCAGGGGACTTAGGGGACAACTAGAAGTACCCGGTACGGCCAGGACGTCCCCTAACCGTCTTTGGGACTGCTAGCCGTCCGCTGTGGCCCAACAACATCTTAATTTATTTATTTTTGTATAAAGACACATTTTCAAATTTAAAAAAAGGGGATGGATGGGCCCACAAGAACCCCCCACCCCTTTAAACAAAACCCAAACCTACTTGACTTATCAAAACAACTAAAAGAAAAAAACATTCTCATTTTGACATTTGCAAACTTGAGGTGAAGAGCAGCAAGTGAAAGAGGAGAGAACAACAGTTGAAAGGGAAGACTAGGGCATCAAATCTACTTCATTAGAGGTAGGTTCTTCATTTTACATTTGTTTTTTGATTTTTCAATTTGTTTTCCATTTTTTCAATTTTTTTTATCATGTAAAAAAGGCATTGTGAGTTTATTTTTTCCTTTATTTGAACTTGCAGCTCTCTTTTCAATTCTTAACCAAAAAAAATCATGAGTAGTAGTGAGATTATTAGTAATGATAGTGAGGAGGTTGAGGTTCAAATGCATAAAAGAATTAGACATAGAAGTACAACTCATAGAAGTATGGCAGCCATTGGGGGTTCTTCAGGCAGCGGGAGTGGAGCAGGGCCAACAACTTCAAACCCATTTGAATGTCCTTCTGAAGTCCTCAAAACCTATGCAAAAGGTCCATTAAACTTGGAGTCATATATTTTCTATGTTTTTGTCATTTTATACTTGAAACTTGGAGCCTTTGCATATTTTTTTATAATTCTTATATATGTATGTACATTCACAATGAAAGCATTTGAATTTCTTTAATTTGTTTGTCAATTCTCATGTGAAATCTCAATTCAAGTCTAATGATATGTATTAAGCTTATACAATGCCTGGAATGAATGCTTTATCAATGTTATGCTATGAACATTTGAAATTTCTCTATATTTTAAAAAAATTCCCTATTTTTTTTTTTATCAACCATCCCCTGCTGTCCCCTAAAAAATGACCGAAAAGTATCCCCGTACCGAAAACTCATCCCGTCGTACCCGACACTCCTCGTCCTCGAAACCCCATGGAGCATTGATTATTTCCTATGGAAAAGGCAATATTCCAAAGGTGCAATGATTTTGAGGGGAGCAGTAAGTAATATTAAAAGAACAACAATTATGTTTGGAGGGAAAAACGAAGTAATCGTGATCAATCCTTGGGGATATTAGTTAAAGCAACCATGTGGTCATGAAGGAAATGATGGGTGAAATGGTACATCCTTTCAGACTAAAGAGCATGACCCCTCCACCTGTTGACGGGTGTTTTATGACCACACCAACACAGAATAAAGTTTCCCAACGGTTACTCTATCCTCTCTTGAACAAAGTATTTTGCATGCTAAGATTGCTAGAAAGATCATACATTCAACTCCAAGGTTCCTTATGCAGTGGATAGTCTTAGTTGGCTTGATGTGATATGCTGGTTATTTCAAGGGGACTTACACAATTGTTCGATCAAAAGAGAAGAACTTGCAAGACACAAATGATTCATCGATATTGCTCGGGTTTCCTAAGCTAACCGGGAAAATACTGAAATTAAAAGGATACGGATGAGAGATTCTACTGCCTAACCTAAACGCAGGGTGTGAAGATCAATTCTTGTAAGCTCAAACCAAGTTCTGCTTTGCTTCACTTCGGACAGCCTCTACAGAGTCGGTGCAATCTTCAAGGGGATAACGAGAGATATTCAAACCGCGGCTCAATATGCAGATACCATCAAAACGACGCATACCAACATATGAACCGCAATTAAAGCTAAGTTCAAAGTGTTCCAGTCGACCACGCAAGGCGAACCCACCGCCAGTGAGCCCACTAGTGGTATGGATAACAAAGCTTGCTTAAATCAAACACCACATTCCACAACTACCAATTACTTGCATGAAATGAAATCTATTCTACTTTAATCTACTTTAAGACGCTAAGTGAATTGGAAAGACGAAAAAGCCTTGCTAGCTATTCACAACAAAAGATAGAACCACCAAGCAATGATAACTCTTTGTATTATGAGAGTGTTCACAACAATTTCTTACAAAGTCTTCAAATGGAAAAAATTTCTTTCCTCCTCAATCTAAGCTATGCTAACTTCTATGCTCTACTCTCTATCTATTCTCCTCTACTCTCTCCTCTATCGCTAATGTCTAGTTCTAATTCTAATCTATTACAAATTAGGGGGGATGCCCCTTTTATAGTTAGCTCAGTCCAATGGATGACTTGGATTTGATTACAATGAAGGGCTTAGATTGAGCCACTTAAGCCCTAATCAGGGTTCTGCCCTAAAAACCGCCACAGAGAGGAGTGGGGTAATAAATGAACAAAAGATTCTCCACTACTCCGTAGAAACCACCATGAGCAATTAATGCCCACTACCTTCTTAGAAGATTCTCAGCCAGAAACACGTTCCCATCGCCCTTCTCTTTGATTGCAAACTCGATCAATCTAATCATCACAACTTCTACTTCTTGAACTGATATGGCAGGCACGTTCTCAATCTGAAACTCCAAGACTGCAACTTCTTTCTCCTGCTTGATGATGATTTTCCTCCTTGGTGCCATTGCATCTTGGGTTGTGCGAAGTATGCACATTAGGTCTTTGTGGAGAAATTCCAACACTTAGCCTCTTTATCCCCTTCCAAGGTTATAACGTTGTCCTGCTCTATCACCTCAAGTCATCACGTCCTGGTGTGACGTTCATCCTGCAAAACAAACAAAAGAAGAGCATAAGAACACTTATAATATAAATTCACCTCACTTACCTAATTTCCATGTTTTGATTTCCAATGCCTAATTGATCTCTGGATCTGATAAAATTCATCCTTTTTCTCTAGCATAACTTTTCATCATGGGTGCATTTAGCATCTGTGTGCTAGGGCGCATGTCATCTTGATGATTTTATCTTCTTACCTTAGCAATTTCATTCACCTATCTCGTCCATCTTCCCTTAGGAGCTTGATGACTTAGACAAAATTCGACCCATCTTGAGCTTAGGCACACTTGACCCCTTTTGCTTTCCCTTTCTATGCCTTAGAAAATTTCATCTCCCCTTTGAAAGTTTTCGCAAGCCAGGCGTTCATTTAAAATCACTAGCCAAAACTTATTTCCTCCTTAGAAAATATTCAAGATCCCTTGATTTTTTTAAGAAACATTTCCCCCTTAGAGAAAATATTTTACAACTTTATTATCCATGGGGTACACGAAGGGGGTACATTTAATTTTTCCCCCTTTTGCTTTCCCTTTCTATGCCTTAGAAATTTTAATCTCCCCTTCGAAATTTTTCGCAAGCCAGGCGTTCATTTAAAATCACTAGCCAAAACTTATTTCCTCCTTAGAAAATATTCAAGACCCCTTGAATTTTTCAAAAAACATTTCCCCCTTAGAGAAAATATTTTACAACTTTATTATCCATGGGGTACATGAAGGGGGCCCTTGAAAAATATTCTCCACCAATGTTTATTTTAGCATCTTTCTCATGGCCGCATATGACAGGGTCAACTTTCATTTTAATGCCTTTAGAAAATACTTCCCATCAACTTTTCCATGCTTGGGCGTATTTTGGAGATCCTCCATTTTTCAACACTTAGAAAAATCCTTACATTCACCTTGAGGGCACATTGAAGGGCTTTCTTTTATTTTCCATGCCTTAGCAAGTTTTTAATCACCAAGCCACCTTGTGGGCGCATTTCACCTAGTGGCTCCTCATTTTATGCCTTAGAAAATATTTGACTCCCCTTTAGACCCCTTGGGCACATTTGGAGGGTTCTACTTCCATTTTAAACTTAGCATTCTTCAAACACCTTCACTTCAAGTTAAGGGCGCATATGGGAGGTCTAGCTTCCATTTTGTATGACTTAGAATATTTCAAGCTCCCCTTGTTCATGATGGGCGCATATGAAGGGTGCAACTTTCAATTTATGACTTAGAAAATTTTCCAACTTCTCATTCCTCCTTTCCTGCCTTGGGCACATTTAGATTGTGCAACTTTCATTTTATGACACTTAGAAATAATTCAAGTCACCTCACCTTGATGGGCGCATTTGAGGGGTCCATCTTCCATTTTTCTTCACTTAGAGAATTTTTCACCTCATACCTCCTTCAAGGACGCATTTAGGGGGGTGAGCTTCCACTTTTCTTACTTAGAAATTTCTTCATCTCATCCCACTTGCTTGGGCGCATTTCCACCCTTGAGCTTCCATTTTTGTGACTTAGAAAATTTTTCTCACCTCCACTCATAGTTTGGGCACATTTCACCCCTTGATGTTTGATTCCCAATGCCTTAGGAAATTTCTTAAGTCACTTCCTCCTTCTTATCAACTTGGGCACATTTTGCCCCTTGAGCTTTCATTTTGCAAGACTTAGAAAAATTTCTTGATGCCACCCTCTTCCTTGGGCGCACTTGAGGTCTTCTATTGCCAGTTCTCATGACTTAGAATATTTTCATCAACTCATTCTTAGATGGGCGCATTTCAGGTGGGGTTAGGAAGTTTTCTTGTGACTTAGCAACTTTTCTCCAACCTCCTCCATCAAGGGCGCATATGAGGGGGTCCTTAGGAAATTTCAATGCCTTAGAAAGTTTTCAGGCTTCCATGATGCCTAGGGCGCATATAATAGGTGATGCTTCCATTTTTGATGACTTGATCATGTCTGAACACTTAGTCAATTTTGTAATTGGTTCGCCCTAGCTTTCTATTTCTAGTAAGTCCATGATTTTCGGACCCTCGCTACTCCTGTCGACTTGAAACTTGCTCCACATGATCCTCATGGGTTAACTGACCTATTCACACCTACCTCTCATGTTGACCTGCTATTTTTAGCCCCGTTCTGGAAGTGACTTACTATAAATAGTAAGTGTGTTGATTGTGCTCAAATTTTACCAGTAGACTGCTTGAAGGATGCCGATCGTGATGGGATACATCAATTTTTCACTTTTCCCAAGTTTTGCCCCTCTTTTTAGGCACCAAAGTTGGAAACCCTAATTTGACTTGCATGTGCCTCAAATGACCTCCGTTTGACCCCATTTTTGTTGCATGTCGCTCTGTTCGTGAAATTGAAGTGCTGGGGAGCTGCAGGAGTGAACCTACTAAAAATAGTAAGTGTCTGATAAGTGATCAACCAATTGTCGGATGTTTTTGCATGTCACACTGCCCGAGAAAACCCTAATTTGACTTGCATGTGCCTCAAATGACCTCCGTTTGACCCCCATTTTGTTGCATGTTGCTCTGTTCATGAAATTGAAGTGCTGAGGAGTTGCTGGAGTGAACCTGCTAAAAATAGTAAGTGTCTAAAAAGTGATCAACCAACTGTCGGATGTTTTTGCATGTCACACTGCCTGAGAGATGTCCAAAAACCCAATAAACTAGTCCACATGCGAGCACCTACTAAAAATAGCAAGTCATCATTTTGACTTGCATGTTATACCATCGTGAAGCTTTTGAAAAACTCAGAAAGAATATCTTGACATGCATTGAGAAATCACACATGCAAACCCTGAAAATTGCCTTCGAAGCCAGAACTGCTAAAAATAGCAAGTTTTCCAAATCTGCTCAAATTTTGCGTGCGAGTACTTTGAAGTGTCCTGAATGTGGTGGAGCAGTTGGAATTCCAAAATCCTGAGGAAAAAGACCTCAAATTGAGTACTTACTAAAAATAGTAAGTTGTCAGAACTAAGTGAAAATTTGATGGGAGCCTGCCTGGAGCCTCTTGATTGTAGTGCCAAGCTCAGATTTCAATTTGCCAACTTGATTTAATCTCAATCCAGCCTGAAGAACAAAACCCTAATTTCACAGATTTAGCCAAAATTTCAACTTAGGTCAAAAGATAGGTACATCCCCCGAAAGGATAGAAAGAACAGAGAGAGACGAAAAACAACAAAAAAACCAAAGCCAAAAGACTAGAACAGAGCAAAAATTAGGGGGTCCTCATTGTGAATGGGGTGATGTGTGAAAAGGTCACAACACCACCCTTGTGAGTTATAAAAGGGGGGAGAATCAATCCAGTTAGGGGGCAGTGTCATGTTCCTGAAATAGCAACACTAAAAAACCCAAGCATTTAAATGCAAATAAATAGATAAAATAAATATCAAAATACATGTTAAAAATATATAAAAACAAATATTAACAATTAATATGATTATAATTATCATCAGATAAATATTGTAATTATAATAATCAAATATAATAATATTAACAATATAAAATAAATATTAATAAGCTAATATTATTATAACTGTTATAATATAATAAAACTAATATAAATTAAGATGAGCAAGTAAACAATGATATTGATGTAAGGCAGTGATCCCATCTACCTTATAAGCAGTGATTATGTGATGAATTAAGACAAACAATTATTACATGTTATGAGGCAGGAGTATTAAGGGAGCAGTGATTATAATAGGAAGGTATAAAGCAGCGATCCCATCTACCATATAAGCAGTGATTATGTGATGAATTAAGACAAACAATTATTACATGTTATGAGGCGGGAGTATTAAGGGAGCAGCGATTATAATAGGAAGGTATAAAGCAGCGATTTATTAATGAATGATTAAATGCTAAAACCAAGCAATGTGGACAGGTGGTGTTGAAGATAGGGCAACCGTTCACTATGAAATGACACGTCCAATACAAGCATCCATTCTCTTTGATATTAAAAGAGGAAGAAAGGAAAACATTGGGGAGAGGAGACTTAAAAAGAGATACAAACAGAAAATGAGGAATGGTTTGCATA
This sequence comes from Sequoiadendron giganteum, assembly GCA_007115665.2. Classification (NCBI taxonomy): domain Eukaryota; kingdom Viridiplantae; phylum Streptophyta; class Pinopsida; order Cupressales; family Cupressaceae; genus Sequoiadendron; species Sequoiadendron giganteum. The sequence continues at coordinate 249,383,594 of CM021109.1, read as the reverse complement.
TGAGAACTGCAGAGATAATCACAAAGAAATCAGAATAAAGGAATGGGGAGTAACTTAAGGAAATATCTATGACGCAATAGCAGATATAAACAAAGATAAATATTAAAGTAATAATGATGTAATGAACAACAGCAATGGTAAAACAAGAGATAAAAAGGGGCATCATATATTCACCAATATTTGGGTGAGGAGAATATTGAAGAAGTAACTATTGCAGATATAAAAGAATAAGGGCAGCAATAGACCTAATCAGGTAAGTACATATAACATGCCCATGGAAATATATATATATATATTATTTGTATATTATACGATTACGCAGTAATGATGCTTGCAGCAATTATTGAGCCTTATAAGTAATTATGATGCTTTAATGTAATGTCCCTTATCCGGTTTGCCCTAGAATTCACTTGTTGATTAGGTTTAGGGTTTCTTCTTTCCAAATGATTGTTCTTTTTAGTGAAGTAATCTTGGTTTGAAATCTGATCGGCTATGTCTTCCCATGACTCTTTATTCCTTAATCGCCTTCCTTCAATCGTACATTTGATTGATCATATAAATAAATATTAATCTATTCATTATTATATTAAGATCGTAATTACTTATAAGGCTCAATAATTGCTGCAAACATCATTATTGCATAATCGTGAATATATATACTTCATATATATAATTATTCTTTTACTTATATCCATTAGAATTCATATACATATGTTTATATAATTATCCTTATTCATATATATTCTTTATTCTTGCATATTATTGATTATAAAATTTATCTATATCTATGCATATATACTTGTATGCCTATATATATATATATATATTAAATGGCTCTATATTCCAATGCATAACAATCATTGTTGCTGCTGTTCTGTTTCTCCCATGTTTTTTTCTCTTCCTTATTTTCCTTCCTTCTATTTATACCATTCAAGGTAGGTGACTCATGGGGAGAATGTATTGTTTGGTGAAAGAGGTGACTTTTCATAAAATATATCCCTTTGTTAGATTTAATTGCTGCTTTTAAAGGCTTATTATCACAATAATAACTATTTTTGAAAATAATATATTATTACTAATAATTATGATATTTCAGATTATATACTTATTTTATATTTTTATTTTGATGTTTTATTGAATATATTTTAACATTAAAGTATAATAATAAAACCAATTTTTCTAATATCTTATTATTATTTTATTCTAATGTATTGCAATCTTTGATGTGTAATGATTATAATATTTATTTATTTATTATTATTTTTGATATTAGGTTATTTAATACTGGAATGTAATAACAATAATTTGCTTATATATTATTATTATATTTGTTATTTCATATTTATATATTTTTATATTGATATGGTACACATTTATTTTATATTTAACATTAATATTGCTATTTATTTAATTTATTAATTTATTTGTATTTTAACACTGGGTCTTTATGGTATTGCTATTTTGGGGACATGACATTTAATGTAAGTATGGAAAATAGATTCTTATTTATTTGATTCACACTAACGATATCCTCTGAGTGTTCAAAACAAATCATCGATTAAGGAGAAGAAACATATAGACCATGAGACAAAGGAGAATCTGTCCAGTTCATCACCACAAATTACTATTATTAGATATATCCTATATTCAAGTGTATTTACTGCAAATCATTGCTTACATATGTATGCATATTGCCTATATGATAAATAAGAATATTTAATGAATGATTTCTTGTATATGATGTGCTTGATTGTCTGAAACCCACCTTGTGGGAAGGGCTTGATGAAGCGGTAAGAGCCTAAAAGATCCCACTCAATATCTCTGCCCAATCCCATGGTGAGGATGGGCCTGAGAAGTGGTAATTGCCAGAAGGCTCGCTCACGGTTTCCGCCCATTCCCACAAGTTGGCAAGTGTCTTCCAAGGTTGTGACATGGATGGGGAAAGCAGGTACAAGTCGCCAAGGTGGGAGAGTTGTGGTATACAACCTCTTAGGCTTGGCATATGGTTTCGGGTGGACCCACCATGTTCCTCCTTTTAGTTTATAATATGTTGCATTATTCATAAGCTATAAATGTGATGCAATTGTCTAATGCTAACAAATATATATACATATTGGGGAATGTGGTTCATGTGGTGAATGCAGGTTTCATTCCAAGATTACATCATTAAGGAGTTATTTATTTGATAAGGTGGAAGCCCTAACCCTAGTTTGTGGAATTTGTAATTAATAGACGAATTCTAGGGCAAATTAGGACAAGCGACATTACAGGCAGAAAAATAGATGTGAAGAAATGATAATTTAATCAAGGAATATAATATAAGAAGATTTAATGTAGTTACATGAACAACAACCGAGGATAGAAATACAAGGACTATTTCTGAGTATAACAACAGATAAATTAATATGATATGATCAGATTTGGAAGAAGTAATATATGTGAAGAAGAAGATGGGTCAATGGGAGACATATGAAGACATCAATGATAAGGGGAGTAAGTTTAATATAGTTACATACAAATATATATATATAGAAATTCATTGGAAGATTGAGATCAATTAGGAATATATATATATATATCCGATTATGCAATAATGATGCTTGTAGCAATTATCGAGCCTTATAAGTAACTATGATTCTTTAATATGAATATTAGATTCTTATTTGTTGATTTACACAAGTAATATCTTATGAATATTAAGAACATATCATTGATTAGAGAAGGGAAAACATACAAACCTAGGAACAGATCAGTCCGTACATTAGAAGAGATTGCTGTTATCAGATATTCCTATATATAGAAACCTTCAGGTGTATTTTCTGCCAGCTATTGTTTACATATGTATGCCTATGACTTATAAGATAATAAGAGTAATTAATGTATAATTTCCTATGTTGGAATTAGAAATGTATTTGACTATTTGAAATTCACTTGTGGGAAGGGTCTGGGGTGGAGTAGGTAAGCGAGGCTAGTAAGTAGCCATCATAGAGTTGTCTGTAATGGCTCCTAGGACCAGAGGGCACTTACCCAGAGAGTCGAGTAAACCACTTACGTCCCTCGCTCAATTCCACAAGATGGCAAGTGTCTTTTAGGAGTTAAACATTGATGGGGAAAGTAGGTACAAGTCGCCAAGGGGGAGGGTTGTGGTATACACCCCCTTAGGTTTGGTATATGGCTTCGGGCGGACCCATCATGTCCCTTCTCCAAAAATCTTAATATGTTTGCATTGTTGATAATATATGAATGTGATGTAATTGCTTAGCTCTCATAAGCATATATATATGTATTTGCATATATTGTTCATATGGTGTTTGCAGGTTTCAAACCCAGGATTGCATTATTAAAAGAATATCTATTTGGTAAGACAAACCCTAACCCTAATTTGCTGCAACTTGTGATCAACAGGCAAATTGTAAGGCAAATTAGGAGAGGGACATTACACATATGTAATGTCCCTTTTTGGGATAACCTTGAATCTTGTCCTAGAATCAAAAGCCTAATGTAGTTAGGGCTGTAACTCACCACTTAGATGCTTCAAACAAGATAAATCTTGGTTGTAGGCCTTCTCTATTCTGCTCATACCCTTATATTCTGAAGAATATTCATTCCCATAAATCCATTATTGTTATTTCCTTAATTGCTTCCTAAGTTACCAATGGATAACTTGTTTTATTCCCTTTATTTCCTTTCCTTTCCAATCTGAGTTAATTCCTTTCTCTATCCCAATTTATCAATTTCCCAAGCAATGGGTCCTAGAGGATACTTTGAATTGGTTTAGTCCCTGTGATCAGCATTAATATGCACTATTGTTGGTGGCTATTATTCTTTCTCTCTTATTCACATTTCCTTTATTCCTTATTCACATAACTCACCAATCTGCTCTTAGGTGATGTACCATATATGCTTCCTTACATATATATATATACATATGTGCTGTTATACTTCAGACTTTTGTATGTCTGATTTATCCTTTTATTCCCTACGTATTTGAGTAAGCCTCCTTAATATTTCCCTATTCATATATCCCCCAGCTCTTTACCTTTATATCCTCTATTATACTCTCTCATGGGAGATGATCCAAACTAGAGACACCCTTTCACAATGAATAGACACCTCCTTTGCAGATTGTACCTTTTCCTCAACCCAAATCACACCTCTTTTTATCATAACATATAATAATCGTTGTTTGTTAATTGCTGCCTCTGTATAAATAATAACTGCTGCTCCAAATTATAATTGCTGCATCTCTTTTCCTTTATTAACATGATCGCTGCCCCTTCCCAAATACAAATCACTGCTTTTTGATAGGAATCGATTCTTTTATTTGCTGTTAACATATTTATTTAAATATTTCAGGTTTGATACATTTTTGTTAATATTATTTTATATTGTTTCTTTGTGAATATTTTATTTATAATCATTTACAATTAACAGTATTAATTAGTTCTGTTTTGTATTACTATAATAATGATTTTATAATTATAATGTTATTTGTAGTTATTTATTTTGATATTTGCTAATATGTATTTTGTTGTTATTATTTTTATTTATTTGCATTTCAATGTGTTACCATTTTGGGGACATGACAATACGATTGGTTTTGAAAGTGGTACGGCCAGCTTAGGGCCTTCCAAGAGCTCTTCAAATAACTCCAAAATCTCAAAAATTGCAACACTGATACACATCCAAAACCTACACATCAAAACACCATGAAAATCTTCATGCTAAAACCCTAAATTGAAGCTTCTTTCTACACTCAGGTGATTCGTGAACAAAACCACTCCAAAAACTAGCTAGGGATTATCTTGCAAATTCAAAACTAGGAATCAAATGAGGGTTTTTGTCCTCAAACGATTTTAGGAAGAGCATGCAAGTTCAATCCGACAACATTTCGTTATGTTAACTCTTTTGCATGTCAAAAATGAGAGCCCCAAACCTTCTTTTATATCTTTTTCGTTGCTTTTTCGAAAAAGTGCGTTTTGCCTTTTCGTTGCTTTTTCAGAAAAGAAACACTTTTTTCTTTTTTTTGTTGCTTTTTACGAAAAAACACCTTTTTGTTTTTGTCTTTTTCCAAATTTTTATTTATTTTTGGTTTTTTCAAATTAAGTAATTTATTATATGTAAGTCACTTTAATAAAATATAACACATAATTTTAACATTTAACATCATAAGTTTAAGTGTATTTTAAATACTCCATCCGAGTTGCGGAAAACATTGCCAAGGCTTCATAATCCAATTTTGATCATGTTAAGATTGTAATTGAAGCTAAGGGATGACGCCAGGTGGCAACTTAGAGACTTATTAAAAATAGACATGCTCTCCAAGAAGTTTGGAGAACACCCCAGGAGGCAAAAAACACTTTTTGAAAGTGTCACTGCAATCTAGAACACCCATTGAGCTCAATGCCAACAATAAAAACCAAGAAAGGTGGAACTTGTGCTCTCCAAGAATTTTGGAGTTCTCTCCAGGTCACTTAGAAGCATACGTGAAAACTCCGAAATTGGCCAAAAGCTCACGACACCATATGGCTAAAAATGGGGACATTACAAAAATTTCCATTAAATGATTTGCAAGCTTGAATTCTTAGAGTTATAACTATGAAAATTCAAGCCTATAGGTCATTTAAACTTTAAACTTTCAATATGAACAAAACTTAAAAAATTCATATAATTGTTGAATATTTTGTCATTGATGTCAAAGGTTCGTATGAGGCGTTGAGTGGATGCCATCATGGAAGGATTGCCATATCAGCTTTGAATGGTCAAAGGGGTCGGGTCAAGAGTGTGTAACACCTTGCAATATGATTGTCGATGGCTTCAAAGATCAATTCCTTTTTTGTGCGACGACTCATTCCCTGACGACTCCATTTTTGGCCAATGGCAGATTCCTTGTTAAGGGCGACCAATGGACTATTGTCAGCGATATATTAGAAATTGTTTTGAAGTTTCCTTTTGGCATTTTTCAGTGAAATGAATGCGACTACATTTAGGATGCATATTGTTTGCTTCTGTATATGCTCAGATCGTGGGCATCCCCTTCAAAGGAATAAGTCATGAAAATTCTGTAGTGGCACCTTATGAATTTATGGGAGGCCTTTGTGGCATTCAAATTATTGTAGACCATTCCTTTTTGATGCTAAAAATTATCGGGTCATTTAGTGGGAAGTGAATCTACAACCATGCATTTACCATTTTGCAATTGTCGTATTTTCTCTTGGTCAATTCGTGTGTGATATGAGGTCGTGAATTTCTAATTGGCCATTACTTGATGGCATGAGCTGTATGATGTGCAATGGCTTCTTTATTTCTATCCCCTATGTGGTGTCTTAATTTTTTTTTGTGAGCATATTCAAATGTTTGGAGTCATATCTGTTAAAAAATCTTTAGTGTATGATATGGTATATACAATGAGAGTTGTTTGAGCTTTAAAAATAGACGGATTGGTCATGCGGGAATGTTAGGAGGATCAAACCTCTTATCTATGCCTTTTATTCATATCTGTGAGTGTTCTGGGTTCATCGCGGGTTGCATAAAGTGGAAGCCGTGAGCATTCAATCTATCGCTATCATCTTTCCTTCACACGGGCTATGTGTAGTGTGCATTGGAATTGATTTGTGCGATGCTTAGTTATGATGGTTCGTGCTGTATGTTGTTGTAATTGGTGGAGTTGTGCCATGTTATGATGATTGTGGATATGCTTTGTTTGTAACGTGCTCTGTGTGTGGGTATATCATTCGTAGTTTTAGCTCAAACAGAATATGGATTGATGCGTGTGAATTTTAGTAGAGTTGAAGTCAATGGGTTCCTATATACGTTACAAAATTCCTTTGTGTGGATGTTGCCAAAAACGTTTGGAATATGAAATGTAAGTTTGGATGTGGTATGGTTATGGAGGTGATTTTGTGAAGTCTATTTCTGTGATTTCTTTTCAAGTCAACCTTGGTATTGTTGGAGAGATCGTGGTGATTAAAATGCTATTGCTATATTTTTTTGGTGTGGGTTATTTTATGCTCCAACCGAGTGATTACTTTTACAATTTTTGCATTCTTCATTAGTGGAATCAAGTGAGTGAAGTGTTGTCTAGGTGTTATATTCGTTCTTGCATTGAGGTGTGGATGGATTCGAATTGGAGAAATTTTTGATTATGTTTTGAGTATTAGAAAGTTATGAAGCATGCTAAATGATAGTGAAAGGATTGAGTTGATGTGCAGATTGTATTTGAAGTCGGAGTTGCAATGTTGTGATAAACCTCAATGAGCTGGTGCTCACGCTGGAGTTGGTGCTTCAGCTGTTCAAAGTTGGTGCTTCTAGTGAGTTGGTGCTCACTTTTGTAATTTGGAGATTGTAGTCTCCTGGGTTGGTGCCCATTTGATGTTTAATGAAAGCAATTGCTCTGCTGTGGTTTTTTACCTGAAAGGGTTTTCCACATGATATCAATGTTCATCTTGTCTAATGTTTACTCTTTCTGTTTTGATTACTGATTCATATTGTTTAAAGTTTTAAAATACTGATTTCCCCCCCCCTTTGAGTATTTTCTGTGCACTCTTCAATAATTTCCACATTTGACATTCTATTGATCTCCGAATTAACACTTTTAGCATAGAAATTCATATGTATTCAAAGGTTGAACTTGTTTGTTGGCCTATGATATGCATTAAACTATAATTTTGATTTATATATGATGGAAATTAGTAATATTTGTGTTTTTGAAGAATATTTTAATATTTTTTATGTACTTTCAAATGTTTGATAAATTTTCTAATTTTTTGTTGAGTCTCGAGTTTTCTAAATCTTTTAGGCGTATTGAGTTATTGCCGAGTTTGAGTTTTTCAACTTTGGTACTAGTATCTAAAGGCTGTTTTGTGTTATCTGTTCGTTGAGAAGACCTAGAAAAAAGAGGTGGTCAACATGGGGGCTCTAGAGCTTGTAGACTCCCCCCTATAGGGATTTGCATTGAGGGTTGGCAACGTCATGAAAAAAAAGAGCTAGGCGCCATTGGTTTGAATATTTGAAGAAAGTAGATAGAGTGTTGCTTGAGTCCTTATAGAGGCAACAATATCTTCCTCGAATCTCACAGTAAATGGGGCATTTAAAAATGAAGTGTTCCTTAGCTTGTGCCTCTTGGACATAGCGAAGATGATAGATTTGGTTTTGCTGAAAGATGTGATGATCATTTTCAAGGCGTAATTAGTGAGAACACGCTCCATTTGGCCAAGGGGAAATCTCAAGTTGTGGTATAAGTTACGTTGGAAATAGTGAGGGTGACAAGTGCTATTGTCCATCATCTATAAAAATGTTAGGTGTAAAAAGGTAGCTTGAGGCTTAGTAGCTCATGGAAGGAGACCCATGTTGTGGGGCATCTAAGGAGTGCATGAAGGGTGGTAGCCCATCAAAAGCTCCAATAAGAGTGAGGACTAATAGCTTCCTCAACCACTATCTCCATAACCGAATTTACATCTTAGGCCTTTAATTGTCCAAATGATTAGGTTAAAGAACTTGAATGCCCACTAATGTCTAAATTGGTTCTCAAAGATACTCTTTGCTCAAAACAATTATACAACAAATATAATTCATATTTAGAAGATTACAACTAGGCAATCCTACAAAATGGTAACTTCTATGGATGTTACGATGGATCTTCCTTGATCTATGAGACTTCTTGTATCTTCCTAACTCGTGCGTTGAGCTCTAGTAGGGTCTTCCCTTGCATCCATCACTTGTAGGTCTTCCATTGACTTGCAATGGATCTAGGACGCCAAAATACTTTCCTCTTAAGCTTGCATATATCTAACATCTCCTATATTTTCTTTCGATGCTTGAAACAAATTTGTAAACTTGTACAAGTCAAAGTGGAATATGAATAGTTGAAGGAAATGATTGATTTGAGGGATATGGAATGCCAATTGTTGGTTTTCTTTTGTGTGATGAAACCACCACTTCTTGATAGAATGAAATTGTAGCTTTCAAGTGATTGCTATTATTGCTTGTTACAACACTGTTGTCTAAGACTGCTGATCAAACTCAAACAAGATTGTCTCTCTATAGGGAAAAATTGTCTTGGCGATTACAAAACCACCCCTTATTAAAAATCCACCAGTGCACAAACTGTTGAAATGGGAAAGGAGTGGAAAATGATTGGAGGTTAGGATGCTTGGAGGTGAAAATGGATGAAGATGCATATTGGAAATCTGCAAGTCCACAAAGGGGAACAAAGCACAAGGATGAAAGGTGGGACTTGACTGGAGGTTGGGATATTTCAAGATGGACAAGGATCAGAAGGAGTCTAGATGACCTCCACAAGTCTGCAAGAGGAAAACATAGAAGGAAGTAAGGGTTGTTAGGAATCAGTGATGGGGAAGAGGACAAGAGGTCGGGAGATCGGACGAAGAAGCAAATGTTTGGATGCCCATTGAAACTTGCAAATTGATGGAATGAAGAAAACAAAGAGAGGAAGGGACTTTGTGGAACTTCTATGCGATACTAACAATTGAAATAAGAGGTTAGACAACTAGAAGAAGTTTGGTAATCCACTGAAACTCCACAACTTCAAAGAACCTAAGGAAAATGACCAAAACCTTCCTAGACTTAACACTTTCTTGAATTTTTGCAACTTCTAGCATGTATTAGGAACATGGGGAATGAAGAGGAACAATACTTAGGAAAACTTGACCAAGGGAGATCCATTTCTCAAATTGGTTATAGGTGATGGCAAAATGAGGCCTAACACACAAGGGGGATGGGACTCAAGCAATTTTTTTCATTGTCACATTGGGTAAAACACTTTGATCTTGAAATACATTTGGGTTCTCAACACATTTCGTTTTTTAGTGTTGGTCCCTTAAATGTTTTTAGCATTCTCCTTGAAGACATAATCTTCAAGAAGCTCCTTTCTCTTGAATCCATACCATTTTTTTTTCGTCATGAGGTGGCCTTTGATCTATCTTTGTCACTTGTGTTGTCTAAGCTTGAAGCCATTCCCCATTACCCACTTCTCCAACTTCCACTTGTTTTAGGTTTGGTTGTATGTTTCTTATTGGATCTTTGGATACCAAAGAAGAAAAAATGGTCATCAATTCTTTCCGTATCCTCTAGTGGATATTGAACTATTGGCTAAAGCTAGTGGCGATTCACAAATGAAATATTTGTATGCACGACAAACTTTGTATTCATATCCTCAGAGTTAGACAAATGTTGGATATTGAGGTGCATTCATAACCTAGGAGTTAGACTTCTTAGTCAAATCCTTGAAGTTTGAAATCCTATTGTTGTATTTCTTGTACATGCACTCACCTAGCTTTGTTTCTTTCATTCACTTGCATTTTATTTCTCTTTCAAGTGATCTCATTCTATGTATCTTGTTGTCTTGATTAATGGAAATAGTATTGTTTAGCACAGAGTTGGAAAACTCGATCTTGGCAAATTTATCAAACATTTGAAATACATAAATTTTGAAAAATACTCTTTAAAAACACACAGAGTACTAAATTGTAGAACAATTTGCTGATTTCTATCATATATAAATCAAAATTAGAGTTTAGTACTTCTCATAGACCAAGTTCAACCTTTGAATACATATGAACTTAAAGTTCCAATATCAATAAAAACTATAAATCATAAATTTCAAATACAACTAAAACTCAAAAACGTTTGCTGCCATTGTGTGGGTGTTGCAGAAGTGAATGGTATAGCTGTAATATCCTCAATAGGTGCCTCATGCATAGTAATAGATCAAGCTATGTATGCAACGGACCTACCCTTCATGACTCACCAACCTCCCCTTTTGCCTATTGATATACTGCCACATTTGCTTCCCATTCGGTTGCCTCTCTCTCCAAATCAACTAACTCATAATTGGTTAACAATGGATCCACATTAACATCATCAAACTAAGCAATCCAATCGGAATATGAATCGATGTCATCAAGTTTAGGCAAATCATGCGTATCCTACCCTTGTACTAACCAAAGGTTGTATTGCACATAGACAAGGTCATTCAAGTGGTTTGGAGTCAAACTATTGCACTTCCTTATGTGAATGGCTTAAAAAACACTCCAATTGTGCTTGCAACCATAAGCACTACAACGTTGGGATAAAATGTGGACGGTAAGCTTTTGAAGATGAGGTGTTGTGGCCCCACAATCCTCCCACCATGAATCTGCAAGGATAACATTTATAACTTTGTAAGGATTTTAGTAAACTTACTAGTTAAAATAAATAGTACATTAACATTAAACATATATGTTTTTTTTTCTTGGCTACAGAGTTGCTCTCTTATGAATGCAAAAAATTGAAGAAAATAATGCCCCCTCCGCCTTCTTATAACTCTATATATCAAGTATGAGGCCTCAAAGGTTTTCATTAGCAACCGATCTCTCAATACATGTATTGAGGCCAAGCATAACCTCTGCATCTGCTTTGAAACAAAGGGCTAAAAAACTTGGGGGTCAAATTGTAGGTAGCAACATGAATATGTTGGAGTTATTGGTTACACCTTCGATCAATAATGCACTATATGCGTTCATATTTGGTCTTATTTGACCCATACAAATGTTGAATTGCTTCTTTGCCTTATCGATGACCTCGTATAAATGTCCCATTGGGTTTTGATCTCCATCCACCAATCGTAGAACTCTAACCAACATTTTTGACACTATAATATCAAAATTTTACAAAATCAACAAATTTCAATATTAGAAAATAAAAAATTAAATAGAAATTGGAGTTTGAAAACTTACATTGATGATCTCCTCTTTGACTTTAGCAAATCTATCATAAAAAATGGTCTTCATGACACTCTTTGCTTCAGCCTTCCTACAATAAGGACTCTAACCACTTTTTGTTCACAATCATGTGCTTAAGGATTTGCATTGCAGGTAATATACTTTGCAAGGTGAGGAAAAGAATGGCAAAGTGTGTAACTCTTGGTTGCACGAGATCCTTGCCATCCCTGTGCTCTCTCATAGGATTTAGGATCCATGTGTGGTTGTAGATGTAATTTGTGATATTTGTAATGTTCCCTTTTCATTAGTGACTAGTTCAGTTGCTCTTCAGCCTATTCCTGAGGCTCGTAGGCTGGTTGAGGAAAATTAGGGTTTCTTTTATTGGAGGTTTTTTTGGTATTCTCAAAAGTTACTATTTATAGTAAATTCTATTCTCGGAAACATCTCATTTATCAGCTCTACAGTTAAGTTCTACTTCAGTTGGAGCAATAAGGTGTTTTTTAGTGTTGGCTTAAAAAAAACATTATTTAATGAGTTTTTAAATAGAAGGCATTAATGTTCTAATTATTCAGTTAACCCCTTGGCCTAATGCATCAACTTAAGTTGTTTTGAAAAGTGATTCTTGAGGGTGGGCGCTTCATGAAGAGATATCTTTTATTAATTTGATAAAGTCTAATGCCTTGTTTGTGGGACGCCATAAGGAGGAGATAAAGTGTTTTTTTTTTAATATTGATAATTCATAATTGGTGAAAGGGGCATCCCTCCTTCTTGGGGAGTTATAGAATTTGCAAAGTCACACCTTTTTCTTTAAAAACAGAGTTTGCTTCAGCATTTGGGTATCTCATGTTTATGCTAAATTTATGCTGTCGAAATGACTTCATGTAATTAGCTTTGAGGAATGCTTACCTCCTAGCATTGGTCCAATTTAGTGTTTGAAATATAACATCTAATTGGCTTTATGGCTGCTTCTCATCTAGACTAGCAGATTACACTTCATGGTAGTTGAATTTTGGAGATTTTCCACAGTTTTGGATTGCTGGTTTCTTCATGGTTGAAGGACGTTTTCATGTACAGCTTTGAGAGTGATTTTTATTATGTTATGGGTGTTTGCTCTTTCCATTCCTAGACCAGAGGCGACCATTTTTGGAGATTTGCAGATTTAAATTTGAAGTTTATGATTTTATTTGCCAAAATCGCCCTTGCAAGGAGGCCGTATTTTTCTTATTGGCATTGGGATTCATGCCAAATTAAGCTGAAGACGTTGATGCTGTTTTCTGATTGGTTTTTGGGCGCTATCCTCTTAGAGATCATTTGCACAAGATTTCAGTTCAATCAGAGGTAATTTGGTGAAGTTATGTGCATTTGATTGGTTCTGCAGTTGCTGATAATTCATTTCCAGAATTGCAGATTTCTAAATCAAAATTATTTCAGTTTGCTATTTCAATCTTTCTTCATCAATTCTCGTTATTATCTAACATGAAACCATTTTATATCTTGGTGCTTGAAACATTGTGAAATTCTTGTAATTTGCAGCTCTCTTCTAATTGTAAAAAAACTGTTAATAGTAGTACTATTTCAGTTTATCATTGCTGCATTATCTTTCTAATTTCACATCAAGCACCCCTGGATGGTATACCGCCAGTATGGATAATTTGAATTGTAAGCTTTCTTATACCCATTGTGAAGTGGTGAATCCCCACTCTTGAGTGGATGCCTGCCGCAGCAGATGAAGTGTTAAATTGTAATATTTTTCCTCCAATGTTTGGTGGTAGTGTGGAAAATTCTCTCATGGCTGGTTATCCGCGTATGTCCTTTCAATTCAGCAATTAGCACTCCACCATATGTTAACACCTCGCCTGTTAAAGGATCTTGAGTGCACATTCTTGGTGTTGAGTTTAGACTCTCTCTTTCAATTGTAATCTTTGTAACTTTGATTCAGTAGATCCTAGGGATCCTCTGACCATATGCCCGCCCCTCCTCCTTAAGTGGTTTTAGGGCGCATTCTTGGTTAGAGTTCTTTTATTCAACGTTTTGGGTTAAGCTAACCTTAACAGGTGCTTGGTTACATTGTATTTGTTTATTGAAAATCAAAAAAATTGAGAGAGTATATTTCATTGGTATCAGAGCAAAAGTTCTTGCCATGCTGTGACTTTCAGCCATTCAGTGGTTAGATGAGTGACAGAGAAACCGGATACTTAATCATAAAGCAGGCCAAATCTCAGATACAGTTTCCACTAGTGCCAGAAGGAGAGACATTGTCAGAAGCCTTGAGAGAAACAGGTAGAACAGTTGAAAGAATGTCAGAAGAGCTCTGACTTTCAATGGAAGAAAAAGATGCCCGAGCAGAAAAGAAGTTTGACATGTTAGACATGATGGCACGCTTGCTAGCTAAATTGGATCAGCAAGCTAGTCATAACAATATTCGGCCCCAACAGAATCAAGTTGGTGAAAACAGTGGTAACAACGGTGTTAATGGAACTTATGGTCTTGATGGTCACAATGGTTCAGTGGTAAATGGAAGGGATAGAACTGTTGGACAACTGTTGGACAACATGTTACAATCACAAGAGGATCTTCATCTAGACCTCTTCTCCCTACATTCATTCCGAGAGAACCACCACCAAAAGTTGGGTTACCTTTTGCCGATGATGCTAGGCAAGCATATATGGAGTATATCTCTTTACCCCCTGATATGAGAGATGCATGGAGCTTTGATCAATTCATGAATCAAAAGAGTAGAAGAAATGGTGGAAGGAATGAACATCGTCCTCCAATGAATCATAGAAATGATTTTCAACAAGCATTGGGGAAGATCACCCAGGACCACTTTGATGGTAGTAATAAGTGTACAGCCAGGGCGTGGGTGCAAAAATTGGATAACTATCTTTCACTTAGACCAATGCCGGAGGAAAATGCAATAAAGTTTGCCACATTACACTTGGATGGAGTGGCTCACGAATGGTGGACTCACGGTTTGGTCACTCTTGGCCATAACCTTATCCGCACCTATGAAGAGTTTACCAACAAACTGATCGAAAGATTTGATACCAAAGATCCTGAGTTGAGTTTCCAAGAATTGGCACAGTTGAAACAACAAGGATCTTTAGAAAATTATGTAGCTGATTTTCAAAGGTTGTCAGTAATGGTGCCCAACATTACTGAAAGAAGACTTGTAGTACTATTTGCTGAAGGTTTAATGGAGCCTTTTTGGGGCTGGGTCAAAGCTTTTGATCCACCGACTTTGGATGAAGCAATCAAGAAAGCAAGGAGCATGGAGTTGGCTGCTCCAAGGCCAAAATTTCAGTCCAAACCTTTCAAAAGGGATAAGAAGAAGTTTCCCCCAAGTCAGCCCAATAAGTATCCCCAAAAGATATCAGATGAACTTCGTGATCAGCTTAGAAAGGAAGGAGTTTGCTATACCTGTCGTGAACCTTGGTCAAAGGGTCACCATTGTTATGGAAAAGGCAAAGCACATCAAATGGAGGGCTATTCCGATTATGGATCAGAATCTGATCCATATGATCAGCAATACGAAACAACAAGTAGTGAAGGAGAAAAAGCTCCAGAAGAGGAGCCAGAGATTGGAGATGGTAGTGCCTTTGCCTAACTATCTAGTTTCCAAAAGAATGAATCCTTTCGAGTTCGTGGAGTGGTTAGTTCTCAAAGGATTGTTGCTCTAATTGACACAGGGGCAACTTATAATTTCATTGACAAAGGCCTAGTTACCAAAAGGGGATTGAAGACTAAAGAGTTCGAAGGATTCAAGGTAATGGTAGCAGATGGTTTTACCATATCTTGCACAAAGAAAATTCCTAATCTTTCCATGCAATTGGGAAATTACGAGGTAAAGATGACTTCTAGGTTGTTGGCATTGGTGATACCGATGCTGTTTTGGGAATACAATGGTTGCGATCTCTTGGAGAGATCACCTTGAATTTGCAAACTATGGAATTGAAATTCCAAGCTGATGGAAAGGAGGTTGTTTTGAGAGGGATGTCCAATGGAGGCGCTCGAATTGTGTCCTTAAAAGAATGGAGAGGCTGACCCATCATGATCGAGTTGAATGGGCAGCAGAATGTATGATCTTACCAGCTGATCCAGTTGAAGAGAAAAGCCAGTATCTGCCTGATATTCAAGCTCTACTTTCTAAGAAGAGCGAGGTTTTTGGTAATTTACCTCCGAGAAGACCACCGGAAAGGGGGTGTGAGCATGTGATTGAGCTAGAAGAGGGTGCAAAGCCGGTCATCACTACTCCATACCGTTATCCAAAGAAGCAAAAAGATGAGATAGAAAATACCATCAAAGAGCTTTTGGAGGTGGGGCTCATTCGGCCAAGCAAAAGCCCTTTTGCTTTAGCAGTAGTGTTGGTAAAAAAGAAAGATGGTACAATGCGTATGTGTTGATTATCATGCATTGAATCAGAAGACCATCAAGAATAAATATCCTATTCCTAGGATAGATGAGCTTATTGATGAGCTCCATGGGGCTATGTACTTCTCGAAGATTGATCTTTGATCCGGTTACCACCAAATCAGGATGAGAGAAGGGGATGTTGAAAAAACTGCTTTTAGATGCTACTATGGGCATTTTGAATTCTTTGTCATGCCATTCGGTTTGACAAACGCTCCAACAACATTCCAATCTTGTATGAACAAGACTTTTAGGCAATAGTTGAGGAAGTTTGTGCTTAGTATTTTGGAGGCAGAATATTTGTTTGCCAAAGAATCAAAATGTGAGTTTGGGATGACAGAGCTTCTCTATCTCGGCCATATTATCAATTCTAAGGGGGTCAAAGTTGATCCTGAGAAGATTAGAGCCATCATTGATTGGCCACCTCCAAATAATGTGACTCACTTGAAGGGATTTTTGGGCTTGTGTGGTTTTTATAGAAGGTTTGTCAAAGGGTATTCTCACATGGCACCCCCCTTTACAGATTTCACCAAAAAAGGAGCTTTTCTATGGACAGATAAAGCACAAGGAGCTTTTGATAAGTTCAAGCAAATCATGAGCTCGTGTCTAGTATTGGCTTTTCTCTGACTTCAAGAAGCCCTTTGAATTGCAATGTGACGCTTCAAGTGAAGGAGTGGGAGCTGTTCTCATGCAAGACAAACACCCTATTGTCTTTGAGAGCAAAAAATTGAGAGGAGCAGAAAAATTATACTCAATTTATGACAAAGAGATGCTTGCCATTATGCATGCTTTGTCCAAATTCCGTCAATATTTGGTGGGAAGTAAATTTTTGGTGAAGACTGATCATAATAGTTTTAAACATTTCATGCGCCAAAAAGATTTGAATGAAAAACAACAAAAATGGGTAAGCAAACTTCAGACCTATGACTTTGATATTGAGTATGTCAAAGGAAAAAACAATATAGTTGCAGATGCTTTATCCATAAGACCTCATTTGCAATCACTTTGTGAGCTTTCAATTGATTGGAAGGAGTTAATTATTGCTGATTATGCAAAAAATCAGATTGCAATCAGCATTGTGGAAGGTCATTTAGATGATGAAAGGTATAAGCTAGTTGATGGGTTGATCTTCTATAAGGGTAGAATCTTTCTAGTACTTGAATCTAAGCTTAAAAGAAAGATTTTACAATCCTTTCATGATGTTCCTCTTGCTAGTCATCAAGGCATGTTCAAAACTTATAAGCAGATTAGAGAAAGGTTTGCTTGGAAAGGGATGAAGGAGGAGGTCATGAATTATATAAGAGAATGTTCTTCTTGTCAAAAGAATAAAAATGAACATTCTTTTCCAGCTAGTTTGTTGTAGCCCTTGCCAATTCCAAATCAGAAATGGGAGAGTATTGCTATGGATTTCATCACTGGTTTACCCAAGGTGCAGGGGCATGATTATATTTATGTTGTAGAGGATAGATTAACCAAATTTGCTCATTTTTATGCTATCACTACTTTATTTACAACAACTTAAGTAGCTGAGTTGTTCTTTAGAGAAGTATTCCGTTTGCATGGTTTGCCTAAAACCATTGTCAGTGATAGGGACAACAAGTTCCTAAGTGCTTTTTGGCAGGAGATCTTCAGATTGAGTGGAACAGTGCTTACCCCAAGCACTAGTTATTACCCGCAAACGGATGGGCAATCCGAGATTGTCAACAAATGGTTACAAGGCTACCTCAAAAATTATGTTTCAGGGCAACAAAGAGCTTGGGTCAAATGGCTTCATTTGGGAGAGTTTTGTTATAACTCTTCCTATCATATGTCTATTAAGACGTCTCCTTTCATGACTCTTTATAGTTATGATGCTCCTGACTTTGTAGACTTGGTATTTGGTGATAGTAGAGCTCCACAGGCCAAGGATATGTTACAGCAGAGCCAAGACATCTTGAAATCATTAAAGAAAAAATTGCAACAAGCTCAAAATCAGCAAAAGTTATACGCTGATCAACAGCGCGTTGAACGAACTTTTGCAATTGGGGATATGGTTTATTTGAGACTCCAACCCTATAGACAGTCTTCTCTCAAGATAAGGGGTGCCAAAAAGTTAAAGCCACGTTTTTATGGTCCATTCAAAGTCATCAAGAGGATTGGTGAGGTGGCTTATGAGTTGGAGCTTCCAGTTGACAGCAGAGTGAATAACGTTTTTCATGTGTCTCGCCTCAAAAAGGCACTTCGGCACAATGTGGTGGGTACTTTAGAGTTACCTCCATTAGATGAAGAAGGTCAGTTGGTGTTGATTCCAGAGGAAATTCTTGATACTAGAGAACGCTCTTTGAGGAGAAGAACAATCAAAGAGTATTTAGTAAAATGGAGGAACTTGCCCATTGAGGATGCAACGTGGGAAGGTGAGCATATTTTGCAGCATTCAACTTTGCGGTTGCTTGAGGACAAGCAATCTCGGGAAGGGCAGATTTTAATGTCCCCTTTTCATCAGTGACTAGTTCAGTTGCTCTTTAGCCTATTTTGGAGGCCCGTAGGTTGGTTGAGGAAAATTAGGGTTTCCTTTATTGGAGGTTTTTTGTGGTATTCTTAGAAGTTACTATTTATAGTAAATTCTATTCTCGGTAGTATCTCATTTATCAGCTCTGCAATTAAGTTCTACTTCAGTTGTAGCAATAAGGTGTTTTTTAGTGCCGGCTTAAGAAAACCATTATTTAATGAGTTTTTAAATATAAGGCATTAATGTTCTAATTTTTAGTTAACCCCTTGGCCTAATGCATCAACTTAAGTTGTTTCGAAAAGTGATTCTTGAGGGTGGGCTGTAGTGTTCCGACACTCTGTTGATTCGTTTTTCACTGTGTTTGTAGGTTTGATTTTGTTTAAGTTTGTGTTTGCCCTTTTTGCTTCTAAGTTTATTTGCTAATAACACTAAAATGGTACTAAAGAGCATATGCATACAATGAAAACTTCAAATAAACTAACTACTGAAACAACTTTGAATACATTGCTCAATTTAGTGGCCAAATATGTTTTCTTCATCACATAATAAGATGCTTTCAACATATAACTTACATCAGATTTCAAGCTAACAATATCTTATATTGCATTTTAACTTACAGTTAAACATCACTGTGAATAGTGACTTGCTACAGTACCCGCGCCCAAAGAAATGCTGATTTCTCTTGAAAGACGAGCTTCTCCCACCAAAACTTTGCATGGCAAGCTTTCTAAGACAAGGGCGCCCCAATTTGGAAAGATTGCAGCCACCAAAGAAAGGCGTTTTATTTCCTTTTGCTGTTACAAACCCTCAAGAAAATGCAGCTGGCTGTAACTTCTTCAAAACAGCCCCAAAGTTCTTCAAAATGCAAAACAACTCCCTCAAAAAGTGATTGAAGACTATGGCGGCTCAAAACCCACTCAAACTAGCTGGAATAACCTGTAAACGACAACTTGTAACTTCCCACGAAGCAATCAAAGACTCACTAACAACTTTAAGGTGGTGTTTCACATCCTCAAGCAGCTCAAGAACGAAGAACTAAGCCCCATCAGGCTTACCCACTGCAAGAAATCAGGAAACCCTAGCCTCCTTCTTCCTCCAAAGCCAACTCCCAAGTTTCAACAAGCTAAAATCATCCATGCATGAAGAGGGTCGAAATTCTCCTTCTATTTATAAGTTTTTGCATTAAAAAACACTATTCATAAAAGTGAGCACTATTCACTTAAGTTATTTCTTTTTTCACTTTAGTAATGAATAGTAACTGAAAAATATAAAGTGACCCCTTCCTTTTGAAGACACATGGTCTTTAGGCCGAGGATGGTGAAATAGAAGGTGAGTATCATAAATTTAAGCACAAGTATCCTGCCAAACGCAACAATTCACCCTAACACCATACTCCAAAGACCCATACTGCAAACTGACGACCAAGTGCCTGTCCAAGAAACCCTCTATCCAGAACTATTAGCCTACGAGGGTTAGGAAAATAGGCTAATCCCCAAACTCTGATGCTTGTGAAAAAGGGGACATTACATGGGCGCTTCATGAAGAGATATCTTTTATTAATTTGATAAAGTCTAATGCCTTGTATGTGGGACGCCATAAGGAGGAGATAAAGTGTTTCTTTTTAATATTGATAATTCATAATTGGTGAAAGGGGCGTCCCTTCTTCTTGGGGAGTTATAGAATTTGTAAAGTCACACCTTTTTTTTTAAAAGCAGAGTTTGCTTCAACATTTGGGTATCTCATGTTTATGGTAAACTTATGCTGTCGAAATGAGCTTCGGGGAATGCTTACCTCCTAGCATTGGTCCAATTTCGTGTTTGAAATATAACATCTAATTGGCTTTATGGCTGCTTCTCATCTAGACTAGCAGATTGCACTTCATGGTAGTTGAATTTTGGAGATTTTCCACAGTTTTGGATTGCTGGTTTCTTCATGGCTGAAGGACGTTTTCATGTATAGCTTTGAGAGTGATTTTTATTATGTTATGGGTGTTTGCTCTTTCCATTTCTAGACCAGAGGGTACCATTTTTGGAGATTAGCAGATTTAAATTTGAAGTTTATGATTTTATTTGCCAAAATCGCCCTTGCAAGGAGGTCGTACTTTTCTTATTGGCATTGGGATTTGTGCCAAATTAAGCTGAAGACTTTGATGCAGTTTTTTGATTGGTTCTTGGGCGCCATCCTCTTAGAGATCATCTGCAAAAGATTTCAGTTCAATCGGAGGCAATTTGGTGAAGTTATGAGTATTTGATTGGTTCTGCAATTGCTGATAATTCATTTCCAGAATTGCAGATTTCTAAATCAGAATTATTTCAGTTTGCTATTTCAGTCTTTCTTCATCAATTCTCGTTATTATCTAACATGAAACCATTTTATATCTTGGTGCTTGAAACATTGTGAAATTCTTGTAATTTGCAGCTCTCTTCTAATTGTAAAAAAACTGTTAACGGTAGTATTGTTTCAGTTTATCATTGCTGCATTATCTTTCTAATTTCACATTAAGCACCCCTGGATGGTATACTGCCAGCGTGGATAATTTGAATTGTAAGCTTTCTCATACCCACTGTGAAGTGGTGAATCCCCACTCTTGAGTTGATGCCTGCCGCAACAGATGAAGTGTTAAATTGTAATCTTTTCCGCCTATTGTTTGGTGGTAGTGTGGAAAATTCTCTTATGGCTGGTTATCCGCCTATGTCCTTTCAATTCAACAATTAGCACTCCACCATATGCTAGCACCTCGCCTGTTAAAGGATCTTGAGTGCACATTCTTGGTGTTGAGTTTAGACTCTCTCTTTCAATTATAATCTTTGTAACTTTGATTCAGTAGATCCTAGGGATCCTCTGACCATATGCCCGCCCCTCCTCCTTAAGTGGTTTTAGGGCGCATTCTTGGTTAGAGTTCTTTTATTCAACGTTTTGGGCTAAGCTAACCTTAATGGGTGCTTGGTTACATTGTATTTGTTTATTGAAAATCAAAAAAATTGAGCTAGTATATTTCAATATTCCTTGCATCTTCAACCACATAATTCACCTAGCTTAGTTTCTCTATTTCCTCAGGGAGTAGGTCAAGATGGTGAGCAACACGAGGGCTCCAAAAGAATGTTGGGTGCTTCAACTCTAGAAGTTTACAAGCTACCACATATGTAGTTGCATTGTCGGTTACTATTTGAAAGCCATTTTCTGCTTCCACCTCCATTACTACTTCATCCAATATGTTGTATAAGGTCTTTACATTTTTTATTTCATTGGAGGCATCAATTGATTTAAAAAGAGTAGTTGCCCTCTTGAAGCCACTAAAAAGTTGATGAGTGTCTTGTTCCTACGGTCCATCCACGTATTAAATAAAATGGTGTAGCCTTTTATTCCCCAAATTTTCTTTTGTAATTCTATTGGTAGGTGTGTGTTTTGGACCTCATCTTGCAATAATGGCCCACTCAACTCATGATGACATGGGGCCTTGAACCCCTTACTTGCCATGGTCAATGCATTGACCATTTGCTACCAATAAGGTCTTGAAGCAACATTAAACGAAATATTGTAGTACCAAAATCTTGCACATGCCAACTTTGCCTCATGTTGCAATTCTCTATTCCATGTAGTATTTTTGAATGAAGGTTGCACACTACGAGTGTTATGAGGAACAAGAAAGCTAGAACTATTATTTCCTACAGTTCTTGATCCTCATATCCATGGCCCAATGGAAGAAGAGCCCCCCATGTCTCCCTATGACCTTTGC
Source organism: Sequoiadendron giganteum (assembly GCA_007115665.2). Lineage (NCBI taxonomy): Eukaryota > Viridiplantae > Streptophyta > Pinopsida > Cupressales > Cupressaceae > Sequoiadendron > Sequoiadendron giganteum. Next base: position 249,361,240 of record CM021109.1, on the reverse strand, counting down.
AATTAAAAATTGGTTTTGGGGCTGCCATTGCCTTAGCTGTTCATTTTTTCTTTGCTTTCCTTTGGTCATATGTTGCAAGGAGGGCTTTCAGCTCCTCATTAACCTATGGAGTAGCTATTGTACATGGTGTAACATCTCGGCAAGGGATCTAGGCAAGGTGATATTTGAATCGATTTATGATTTCGGTCATACTCTTAGTGTAGTGGATACAAATAACCTCTCCTCGCACTATGCCCAGTGTCCCATGTTTCTAGCAAGGACCCCTAGGTTTGCTACAACTTCTATTTCCAAAAGCCATATTTGTTTTGGAAAAATAAAAATAAAACCTAGCAAAAGGGAGACAACAAAAATAAATCAGTAATACCTTAGTAAGTGGCCCAAAAAAAATTAAAAATTGCTGCATAAAATATTTCAAAGATCAATAAAATGTTGGATGTGGAAATTATATTAATTTTGATAGTTATAATTGTGAAATTTCAAGCCTGCAGGCTGTTTATATGAAATTTGTTGAATTGCAAGTTTAAACAACTTGCAATCTTGAATTTTCATAGTTATAATTGTGAAAATTCAAGCCAGTAGGTCATTTAATTGAAAATTTGTTCGTATTGGAAGTTTGAATGATTTGCAAGCTTGAATTATAATTGTGAAAATTCAACACTTTCAAGCTTCAGCATAAATCCACTCTGAAATGTAAAATTACAGGCTGCAGGTCATTTAAATTTGCATTATGTATTATAAACAAAATTACCAAAATTCATATAATTTCCACAAAATTAGGGGTCATTTAAATTTGCAATATGTAATTGTATTATGAACAAATTTACAAAAAATCATATAAACTTGTAGTTCATTTAAATATTTTGATTTCAAGCAAGAAAACATCATAAATTGTGTTGCCAATTGCATGCCGTAAGTTCAATTTTTTTTTAAATGAAAATTTGTGAATTCACATCACTAATTGTGTGTTGCTTGAAATGCAAAAATCATAATTTTTTTTCAACAATAGGTGAAAAAAAAAGAATTCATACTCAGCTTGGGCAAGTTTTTCACCGAAAATCTTGATTTTTTTTTTTCCAAAAAATTGCATGTTTTTTTTAATGAAATGTCGCGAGATTTTAAACCAAAAATTATGAATTTTTCACCATAAATCATTGCGAGTTTTTCAAAAAAGTGTGGCGAGCTTTTTAGGTGAGTAACTTGATAGGGTTTTTGATTTGCAAGTACTCTTCAAGTACTTTACGAGTTTTACAACTATGGTTTAGCCTATTTTTTGGTCTTGAATAGTGTTGTGCCTATCAGTATGGCACTAGGTCTGGGTTGATTTCTTGCGTATTGCAAAATCCAATATGGTGTTAGAGCCATGATGTCCTAGTCTAATCCATCTTTCTTCTTTCTGAGAGTTTGTGAAAGCACTAAAATTTTTTGGGCATATTGACACATTTTATTTGTAGGCTCATTTGTTGTTGTGTTCAAAGGTTTTGATTTCATTGCTTTTGCCTTTTTTTTTGATGCATGGATTGAGCTTAGGAGGCAAAATTTACAAGGGTTTTAAGTAGGGAATTGCTTGCAATATTTTGCTGGTCACTCGGCTTTTAGAGATTTTCGGGTTAAATCCGACCTTTCCATTGTGTTCAAAAGGCTCAAAAACCTTAGGAATGCTTGTCAAATCTTCAAAATCATAGCACTTGGTCCTAGACCTTGAGAAATTTCTTGCCCTCTTGGTTGTATAGAAAGAATATCCTTCAGAATATTCTCTACACACACAAGTCACATCTCTACATATATAGTTGCCGAAATCATAATATTATTGTTGTATGAAGGTATTCAATCTAATGGTAGATTTTGACTGTTATAAGATTTATTTGGGAAGGACAATGTGTAACGTTTATTTGGTGTGTGTTTATAGGTGTAGGGCTCCACCAAGGTTATTTTGACCTTTATTAAGGGTTGCCAACGACCTTATAGCTTGCTGGCCCCCTTAATATGGTTGATGGTTATTGTTTAGGTCTGCGGGACCCAACTTCATTTATGGCCGATGTGGCCTCCAAACCTCCTACATAACACCATTTGACTCCTCACAAATAATTCTCCACTACCACCTATGTGGCATTTGCTATATTTGACATCTTCTCCAACTTTAGCGAGTTTTTCTACATTTGGCAGATATTTTAGTAGTTTCTATAAATACGGTGGTTTTGCTAATTTGATGGGCTTTTCAAAATTTGGCAGTATTGGCTAGTTGGCTTTTGGAGAGGCTACATGGATGGGCTATTTGTTTTTGAATAATTGTCTTTGGATGGGCATATATTAGTCAATCAAAGGCTTATTTTGTGTTTTGTTTTTTTATCTTGCTTGTTTTTTCACTAGCTTTGTGGTGTAATAAGCAAATTTCAATTGACACCCCAATTTTCTAGAATTTGAGTTTTATTAGGAATCTTATTTAGTAATCCTACTTTCTCGAACTTTTATTGCTCATAACTTTCACATATGAGTTTGGTTTTGAGCCATGTATTTTTTTGAGAGTTAATATGTTTCCAAGCACTTTTTAGTGGTGTAGTTTATTTGTTCCTATTATTTAGGTAGATTATACTTTCAACATTTTGGCCCATTTTGGACTCAATAAAACTCTAGAAGATATAATCATGCATTATGATTGCACTAATACTAAATTGCCAACCTGTACCTATTTAGAGTGGTTTTATGCATTGGGAACATTGTAATCATTAGCTAAGATAAAGTTCCATCTTGGTAGGGAATTAGTCATGTCTTTTTTTCTCTTTTTTTCAATTTAGTATGCTATAGAAACCTTCTGATCATGTATGGTCAAATGTGTCTACTATCAAAAGAAAAATCATGATGGATGTGATTGCTTTTAAAAGCATATTGATGAATTGAAGCAACTTCTTCAGCAAAGTCACATTAGTCTGTGAGATTCTACATCTCTCGCAATTGCTACATTGATAGGAATCCCATTAGATTCTCTATAGTAGGACTATATTTGTCTTCCTAATCCACCTCATTGGGATGCCTACTCATGACACATATGTCACATGCTTGTAGAATCTTATACTCTAAGTTTTGACGATAGTTCCATGGAGTCTTGGGGATAAGGGGACCAAGGGCCAAAATTTAGGGTTTGTGGGGGGACAAAAATGCAAACAAATATAATATTTGAAAATAAGTTATAAAAAAATGTATAAGGAATGGCAAATGAAACTTTGAAATACTAAACACATGGCAGTGAACAATGAAAATGCTGAATATCAGCATATTTATACTATATTCATTCAAAATGATGATTATATTTAAAATTCAAATACAATAGACCAAAGGCCCAATGCCTCTATTCGTCCCCAAAGTCTGCGCCAAACTCATTACTTGAATTGCTGGATTCCTCAAGATCAAGCTTCTCCAAACCAATACCATCCAACATTGTTTGTGTGGCATCATCATTAGCCTGTGCTAGCTTCTTTGGCACTACGCCCCTTCTTGTAGTTGGACTTGTACATAGGTCAATAAGACACAAGACGCTATTTCACACTACAATCTTTTCCACCCTCCTAGAGGTAAGCCTGTTTCTTTTAATTGAGTGGTTGAAGCTATGAGTAGAACTAATCCTTTCAACAACAAAAGAACTAGAAAGATAATATTTTGAATAGTAGACTGTAGTTTTACAATATTTTGAATTGTGATTTTGAGCCTTCAAGGGATACGCCATATTTAATTATTGATTCATGAAATTGATAATCAAGATAGACTTAAGTATTCTCTAAATTCATTCGTTATGCGTCTAATGCATTATTTCAGTTTATTTTGTGTATTTATGTAATTTTTTTAATTTTCTGAGCTCTTCATTGAGTCTGAGTCAAACTTTTAGGCTTCTGAGTTCTGGTCAAGTCTAAGTTTCGGAATTATGCATTTGGAAATCTTTGTTTTGGAATCAACTTCTGCCTTCCTGCTGCTTCCATTTGCTTGTGAGCTATTTCTCACCTGCATCTAATACTGCTTAACAAAAAGAGTATTCGTGGGAGCTTGCTGCATCCCGTCTATTTGCTTGACATTCTGTCCACCTAGACAAAAATTCCTTGTAGCCAACTAGGCTCCTAGAAATTGTAAACAGAAACTACCCTGTTGAGGTTTGCCTGGTATGCATGAAACCCTAGTAGAGCTTCAAAAACTGAAGGCACATTCATTTGTGCTTTTTGTATGTTAGATGCTAATTGTTATGTCATATTTTTGCAAAAAAATCTCTATCAATAGACAGCAATAATGGAGGTAATGGTCACATCATTGAGCCAATCTCTTTTGGATTGTATTTATGGATGAATCCCTAAGTGTGATCTTTGTTCCATCTGCATTGATTACGAGCTCGTTTTGAAATCTTATAATAGTGATGTATTATATCATTATAGATAGGCTAATAAATAATCATTATCTCTGGTTTATTGGCAATCACCAAGTGCACATCTCAGGATGCTTTCTTTAATAGGTGATGTATGGAAGACAATTATGCACTTATGATGTAATACAAATGAGAGATTTCATACATGGACTACAGATAGAATTCCAGAAATTATAGTTTTTACCTAGGATTGTATATTTGTAGGAATTTAATTTCCAATATGATCTTATCTCATACAAATAGGTGGTATTTATTCTTTTGTCGAAGTTTTAACAGTAATGCCTTTTTCTTTCTACATCTAAGTACATGGATATTTTCATATTTCTTTTTTATAAGAGATCCTAAAAAATTAGTGTTATGATTGTTCCAGGTACCGAAGATAACTTGGAGGATGTCCGTGTGGTATTCGATTTGAAAAACCCTTACTTTCTCCTATAGCTGTGAAAATAAAGGAATAATATTTCTACGATCTTTATCATTCTGGTTTTGTGGATTGATGAGTTATATAAGCTTGTTTTTTCTTGTTGTAGTGTCCATCAACTTCACAACAGGAGGCTTGTGACTTTGTCATGACAGATCCCACGGCTCAATTATGCCTTCGAATTGTTCAATGGCTAGAAGGTCTTGCATACAAAGCAGTTGGCTTGGACAAAAAGGTGATAATTAGTTTCCCTTATTAGGATTTTTAACTTCTTTTAAGTTGGAGGCTGCTTTAGCAAAGGACCTGCTTACATTACTTAAATTCTAAGAAACTGCTTAAATGATGTCAAATTCACTGACCTGGAATGCTATCATGCCACAAAGTGTACAACCAGAACTAATGACATTTTCCAAGTTTTTCATTACAATAAAAACATTTATACCTTTATCAGCACACCCTTAATAAGTAATTTATTTCTCAACATAATTAAATATATTCATTAATTTGAATGTTTTTAAAACTTCTTGTCTCTTTGCTTGGTGAATGGTTTGGTTAACATGTTTTCACCTGAATGTTTAGATTACAAGGTACAAACTTAATTTCCATCTCGAGTTTACTCTCCAATGAAGCGATGATGCACATGGAATACTAGATCTCTCAATGTTGAATGCACTTTCAATTACCACAATTAATATGAGTAGGTTGTTTTAGCTGTATGCCATTATCTATTTGAATTGCAATCTGCACCATCATGCATACTGAGCTGGATGCTGTTGTATATTCGATTTCTATAGATAATTGCATTGTGTCCGATTTCTATAGATAATTGCATTGTGTCTTGCATTTTGCTGCTCTTTGGAAAACTCTACAATGCCATGCTGAATATATGAATGCATTGCCATTGACTTCAGATAGAATTAGCCCAGCCTAGAATATGACTGGTTTTAGGGTGATTTCTTCAATTTCCTGTCATAGTACTTAATTTTAGATTGAACAGTCTCATGGGTAAACTGCATCTAGAGTAATGAAGGACAAAGAAGTTAAGAGAATGCGAAGATATGAAACCAGAACTTGTAACCATAGTTTGCAAATTTGGTGAGTTCTCTCTGAACTCCCAAGAAAATTTGGAGACTGAGTTACTTGGGAGCAAATCATGAACCAAGCCCTGTAGATGAAGTTATGAGTTACTCGGTGAGTCTCACCTTCAAATTTGAACAGACTTAGGAGTATCTCAGAAAGCTTGGGTAGTGAAAAAAAACTTTCCAGTAGTCATTAAAACTCTGATTTTTGTCATATTTATCATCAGAAATTGTAATCTAAGTGGATCGAATCACTTGATGACTGATTGGAAGTGCAATTTGAAGGATTTAGTGATGATTGGAGTATATTTGGGAAGGTATTTTGTAATGTCCCTTACTCGGACTTGCCCTAAAATCCATTTTGTCTTCCCTAGAATTCACTTGTTGATCAGGTTTAGGGTTTCTTCTTTTTTCAAATGAATGTTATTTTTGACTAAGTAATCTTGGATTGAAGTTTGCATTTAATATTTCCACATGTACATATATCCGTTAGCATTAATATTTAGATAATTAAATATAAATATAATCACAAATCAATAATAAAGACATATGAGGAGTGGCATGGGTAGAGTCACCCAAAGCTATCCATCTAAGCCCAAGAGCACAAGCGTCCTATCAGGACAACCCACCCCTTGGCCCTGAGTGACATGAACGTCTCGGAGTGGCGTGTTTAGAGGAAACACTTGTACTTGCTTTCTCTACCTCTGCCATCACCTCGAAAGACACTCAACCTACTGGGGGAAGCCAACGGAGCTTATAAGTGGTTCCGGGCCTACCACCCCTCCATGGCCGTAGCGGATTGTTGAGTGGGACCCCCACCCCTCCATGGCCACAGCGAATTGTTAAGTGGGGTTTTTAGGCACCACTTTTCTCAGGCCCTTCCTCCCTTGTAGGCTTGCAAACATTCAGAAGACAATCTTTTAGCAATCAAATACATTTGCATTTATTACTGATTCTTTAAGTTAATATCAACATCATTATCATCATGATAATACTAAAGAAAGCATTTACACCAATAATCAGATTAGCAATATATGTTTCTTATATTCAAAATATGCTAAATATTATTGCTAAGTGAGTACATCACCTGCGTTGTTATATCTTTCAATGTTTCCTTACTTGCCTCCTTCAACCTTATACTAAATTGATCATATGATGAGGACAATTCATAAATATACATAATCTACTTATGTTTATATTAAAGAGTCATCATTACTTATAATTATCATCATTAGTATTCATATATATATGTTTATATAATTATTCTTTCCTTATTTATATATATTATTTATTCATTGCATATTATTCATTATAAACTTTATCTATATCTACGCATATATACTTGCATGCCTATATATATATATATATATATTAAATGACTATATTCCAATGCATAACAATCATTGTTGTTGCTGTTCTAATTTGAAGATTGTATTTCTCAATGTTTCTTCCCCCTTCCTTATTTTCCTTCCTTATATTTATACCATTCAAGGTAGGTGACTCATGGGGGGAATGTATTGTTTGGTGAAAGAGGTGACTTTTCATAAAATACATTCCTTTGTTAGATTTAATTGCTGCCTTTCTTATCACAATAATATCTATTTTAAAAATAATGTATTATTACTATAACTATGATATTTCAGATTTCTATTTATTTTATTTTGATGTTTTATTGAACATATTTTAATATTAAAGTATAATAATAAAACAATTTGCTAATATCTTATTATTATTTTATTCTAGTGTATTACAATCTTTGATGTGTAATGATTATAATATTTATTTATTATTATTATTATTTTTGATATTAAGTTATTTAATAATAGAATGTAATAACAATAATTTGCCTATATATTATTATTATACTTGTTATTTCATATTTATATGATACACATTTATTTTATATTTTAATATTAATATTGCTATTTATTTAATTTATTAATTTATTTGTATTTTAACACTTGGTCTTTATAGTTCTGCTATTTCGGGGACATGACATATTTCTTTTGTTCTCTTTTCTTTATTTTCTTTCTTTTTTGATATTTAAAATTAAAAGCAGTGAAAGCTCTGTTATCTGTTTTGCTTTACTTCTGTTTTTTCTTTTCTTTTTTTTTCTTCAAATTTCAAATTCAAATGAAAGAAAACCCTGCTATTATGCTGCTGACTTTTTTCTCATCATAAAGTCCACAGTCTATAATCTGCAATGCAAGGTGACGGCAGAAAGGGATGGAAGCATCACACTGGGTGCGATCAAAGACACAATGACTTGCAATTATTGTGGGCTTAATATGAGAGGAGGCATCACTCAATTTAAATACCACCTTTTTTGAATTGCTGGTCATGATGTCCAGTTGTGTAGCCAAGGAGAGGAAGAAGTGAAAAGATAAATGATTTGCCTACTTTATAGTATGAGGAAAAGAATGTTGAAATAAAGAGGACAAGGGAAGTGCTTGTGTTGGTGATGAATTACATGGCCACCCCTTTATCATATGTAGATTATCTTCGTAGCCCACATATTCAGCATTCCTCCATTGAGGAGAGTTATAACCATTCAAATTCCCAACCTAGTTTCTTTGTTCCTTGTAATGTTCTAGGCACACAACCTTTGCTTGGAACTAAGAAAAGCATCATTAAATGAGGATGTTGGCTGCAAAGTTTTGGTACCACAATAATTTACCATCTAATGTGGCAAACATCCCATATTGGGATGCATTGGTAAATGCATAAATAGTTGTCATTGTGGGGTTTAAGGCACCAACTTTGTGTGATTTCAGTGATCCATTGTTAGAGGAAGCCACCAAAAATACATCGCTAGTGGTAGAATATCAGAAGAGAATAGTGTAGAAAATGGGCTGCAACATTTTATTGAAGGAATGTGGTGTTTTATAAACTTTTTAGTTGCTTCTAGTTGCACATTGGTGCTCTTAAAGTCCATACATGCTTTGCACAAAGTCAGAGATGGATTTGGGACCCCGGGATCCTACTTGGCATAGTATGGATCAAACAGTTTTCTTGGAGTGTGGTTGCATTGCTTGAGGACAAGCAATTTGGGAAGGGCAGACTGTAATGTCCCCGATTTAGCCCTACGCTCTTCTTGAGGTTTTAGCCTATTTCTAGAAACTCGTAGGCTAAGCAAAATTGGAAATTAGGGTTTCCTATTTTATAGGGGTTCTGAAGAAGGTTTGCATGAATAAGGATTGCGGATTCTTTCTGGGTTTTCAGAGAGCTTCGCAGTGAGATGACTTATAAAGTCATCAGACAACTTTTCTAAATTTACTATTTTTAGTAAATTCTATTTTTGGCAGTGCCATCTTGGGCAGTAGCATTAGTAGTCAGCTCAGTTTCCATTTCGGGCAGAGCAGTTTGGAGCATATTTGGCCTTCAACACTTTGAGGCTCATTTTGGGTAAAATGATTTATTCTAAATCATTAATGTTATAATTTCTTATTGACCCCCTTGGCCTAGTATTAATGACTTAAAGTTGTTTTCAAAGATGGCCTTGAGGGTGGACGCCTCATTGGGTTAAATATTTCTAAAGTAAATATTTCTCCTCAAGTTTTGGATGCCTAGAAAGGTGAATATAATGTTTTAAAAATTAAAAATTTCAAAAATGAAATGGGCATCTCTTTTGGAGGGAAAAAAAAATGGAAGCTAAAGAGCCAACAGTCACCCTCAATTCTATAAAAGAAAGCCTTTGCTCTTTCATATGTTAACCTTGGAAAATGTTGTAAAGTTATGCTGCTGGTTTGAAATCTAGAATCCGGCTAAAGGAAAGCTTAGCAAATTTTATTCCACTCTTCGGACCTGAAACTATGGTTCCCTAGATGATGGATTGAGAGTGTGCTTCATTCAAAAGTACATATTGAGCTTCATTGTTGGAGATTTGATGTTATTATTAGATTTTGAGTTGCTGGTGCAGACATGGCTGATTGGTGATTTTGCTTGCAGCTCTCTTCATGAATTTATTTCTGATATGGGTATTTTATCTATATGATTCTAAGTCTTGGGCAACCCTTTCCAAGAGGTTTCAGATTTTATTAATGTGTTTCTGATTTTTAAAGAGAAAATTGCCCCTCTTGAAGGCCGTACATTTCCAGAATGTTATTGGGATGTGTGCATTAATAAATATGGAGGCTTTGGTGCAGTTTTTGTGTTTGAATAGGGGCGCCTTTACTCCTAGAAGCTGCTGCAATTGATTCCATGTCAATTGGTGAAGATAGGATGAAGTTATGAACAATTTGGTGTGCTACAGTTTGCTAATAATTCATTTTCAGTTTGCAAATTTTTTATATCAGACTTGTTTTAGTTTGAGTTTTCAGTTCTTTCTTCAATAAGCTGGATAGCTATCTAATGCGGGATCATCCAGCTTCTTTGTGCTTCAAAACTATTGTAATTCTCATGTAATTTGCAGCTCTTTCACATTTTGTAAAGCTGATAACAGTAGTACTGTTTTAGTCTATTAATTGCTTCTTATTCATGTTTAATTATCACATTGTAACCCCAAGATGGTTTACTGCCAGTGTGGAAAAATGAACTTGCTAATTCTCTCATTGTACCCACTGGAAAAGTGGCGAATTCCCACTCATGAGTGGATGCTTGCTGCAACAGATGAAGTGTTTAAATTGTTATCTTTTCCCCCCACTGTTTGGTGGTAGCGTGAAAAGTTTTCTCATGGCTGGTTATCCGCCTATTACCTTTCAATTCAGCAATTAGCACTCCACCATATGTTAGCACCTCGCCTGTCAAAGGATCTTGAGTGCACATTCTTGGTGTTGAGTTTAGCTTCTCTCTTTCAAGTTTAATCTTTGTAACTTTGATTCAGTAGATCCTAGGGATCCTCTGACCATATGCCCGCCCCTCCTCCTTAAGTGGTTTTAGGGCGCATTCTTGGTTAGAGTTTTTTTGCAACGTTTTGGTGTTAAGCTAAGCTTAACGGGTGTGTGGTTACATTGTAATTGCTATTGAAAATCAATTTTTTTTGAGAGAGTATATTTCATGAACTCCCCTCCATTGAGTGATCTCAAAACCTTAATCCTTTTCTTGGACATGCTCTCAACTCGTGTCTTGAATTCTGGGAATTTAACTCCCTTTGAATGACATTTCCTCCTTTTTGAAGAAACTGATCGCAATGACAATCTGTATAGGTTCTTCCTCTTCCAGAGATGTCTCTAGTGAAGTTATGTGCCACCAACTTAGTCCCATGGCTGCAAGCTGTGTCTCCATTGATATAATGTTAGTTCATTTCTTCAGCCTACGTGACTTCCTCACAGAATGCCTCAAGCTCTTCCTTCCTTTGAATTCCTTATGCAATCTCCCATCATGCTTTTGCTCCATCGTGCATTTTAGAGAGATTAACAATAGTTCTTAAAATCAAACTACCTTGAAGAGAAATATACAAACCAATGCAAGAAGCATACATGATTCACTATTCCCAATGTTGTTTGCATGGATTATTATTAACTACATGATTATTTAAATCCATGATCATTATTCAAAGGTACAAACATAAAATACTTATCTCTTTAATAACACTTTTCAGATCTATTTCAAGTGTTTCCAATTTGTCTTGTGTAGCCTTGTAGTTAAGTTGCAAGACTTCAATTTTGTTCTCAGCCTCCAATAGCTTTCCAGTGAATCTCCCGCTAGTTTCTTATTATCCACATATATTGAGGACACAATGTCTGCCCCACCATCTATACTCCTTAAATGAGCAGAAACCCCTACATCATTCTCAATGTAAGAAACAAAAATAGCATCCTCAACTAAAGTTGACTGACCTTCCAAAGGGCTTCCATTTTCATTTCCAATGACATTTTTATAGTCCTTGGATTTTGATACTGCTTGCATTTGGGATCTAACAAGTGGTGTATCATCTTGGCTGCCTATTGTTCGTACCAACTGACATTCCATAGATTTCTTGTCCATCGAATCTTCTTCAGATCCTTCAAAGCCAACAACCTTCATTTCAGTAGCATTCTCCTTTTGTACTGGCACTTGACAATTCACACATTGCATTTCCAAAGGAACAAATGAAGGGCACACTTGATTGGCTTTGAGATCCAAGGAAGGTCCCATAGATCCATCATTGGAAGTAGGTATTGTAGAAGACACCTGAACATCAACATCCAAGGCATTTGAACACCTATCACCAAGGTCTTTGTCACTTGCTTTGGTGCATGCTCCTAATAGATCATCTCCATCAACATTGAATTCTATTTCAGAAATCAGCAACTTGAGCTCTGTCTCATACTTCTCAATCTCATGCTCCGTATTTTCCAGTTTTCGCAATATATCATTCTTCAGAGAAAGTAGCTTGCCAGCAGCTAGTGACGACTCCGAACGAGAGAAATTGGAAGTGATTACCTTTGTATTTTGTTTGTCAGTGGTTGTAAAGGTTGATTGTTCCAAATGCTCTGAAGAAGTTTCCACCAAAATACTCTCAGATCCTGATATTGGTAAGATATACTGTAACAGATGACTCCCACTGGCAACATGCCCTCCATTGCAATCAATATCAGCAACTTTATGACATGCCTTTTCTTCATCAACTATGTCATTTGTTCCAGCTCCTGAAGAGGACACATGTTCATCAGGTGATGAAATGCAGGCAATGGAATATGTTGTTGTAGGTGACATGTATCCTGAGCTTCCATTCACTTTAGGGCTTCTACCATCCAGATTCATTTCCAAAGGAGGGCTAACAACTTCCATTTTGGATGATAGAGGTATGTCATATTGAATTATATCACTCCTATTGTTTTCATCCTTAGAGCCCTTCAACTTTCTGTTTTTCATACTTTGCTAAACCTTGACCCCATTCAAGGCGCTGCTTCTTCCAAGATTGAGTTTCATCGTCTTCTGTAACACCAAGGGCACTAGCAAACAATTTATGAAGTAGAATCATGCACAAACATACTTCCATGTATATCATGAGGTTCCTTGAGCTCCTTGTCAGGCTCTTTCAAATTGCCTGTCTGACCAGATATAGAACTCCAAGAATACTTTCCGGGATGTGCCCATTTTGAAGACTTTCGAGAAATAAAACTGTCTAAGTGGTCTTGCTGAGGATTTTGGGCATCTCCAAGCAAACTATCAGAGCTGCTGAAGCTTCCATACTAGTCAAGTCTTGTCTCAAAAACACTAAAAAAATCTTCCAAAATCATTTTCAGACCATCCCATCTGTGCAACAAATTTGTTGTCTGCACTTGCATACTCGAGTGCTGTTTTTCTGTATGCTTCCTGGGATTGAATTTGATCCCATGAGCTCTCTTTGTCATTCACATATAGATGTGAGGAATGTAAAGACATTTGATCCACGGATTTCCCATTCATCGTATCATGCCTACCTGTGGAAAGAAAACTGCTTAGCCTGCTGTCCCAATGTTACGTTTTCCTGTCTCTGTGCGGATAGGTGGAGCCAAAGTTTGATCCTATTATTAGTTTGCCATCCCAAATTTTTTTTTTTTTTTTTTTCAGAAGACTGTCTTGAATCTGATCAATTTCTTGAACCCGCTCTGATACCATGTTAGTTTTAGATTAGAAATGTAAATAAGCAGAAATGCAACACAGGTCAAAGAACACAGCAATATACCCTAGGAAAACCCTCCTACTTGAGGGAGAAAAACCTAGCAACATATTCTCTTATAATCGGAAAAATAAGTGCAGAAGACTGCATACAACAATCAGGCCCTTGAATTTGGCCAAATAATATATATGCTCTTTCTCCTAGAGCGAATACTTCTGCTAAGAATCAGATCTGTTGCTGAAAGATGCGAACTGCTGCTGAGAAAGCAAATTGGAGAGTGAATAAATTGATGTCCAAGTGAGAGGTCTCCACCTCCCTTAAATACAAGTCTAGGTGACCTCTTGTCTAGGTTGGCCCCTCGAAAGAATATAAAATATAAAATATTATTTGAAAGCAAGGCCGACTTGCCTTGATGAACATCTATTAAGGGAAAATATAAATGTATTAAGGAGAAAATATCTCCTGCCGCTACAACACTAACAAGACAAACACTCAATTCTAAAGAAATCAGATCACTACCAATTTAGTAGATAACTAGCAAATTCAGATCTATAGAAATCAAATGTCCTTACAATAATGTCTCTATTATTAGGCCAACAAATTACAACTGTAGCATAATAGGCAATAGATGAATTCTTTGTGCAGGGGTGTTTAGGAACCTCCAGATCAGACTCGTGGTGGTCTTAGGCACACCTGAATGATGCCCTAGGATCAGATTATATTGAAGCTTGGGTAGAGTCTGGTGCCTTAACTTGATTGCTGGTGTGTGAGGGTAAGGAATTTGTAATAGATCGCTGCAGTTTTACCCCTGAAAGTGCCTTAGATCTGATTTTGAACAGTCCTATGGATCTGATAGGTTATGTATCTTCCAATTAGTGAAAATCTCAAGGCGCTCTGAACAAAGAGGGGTTGCTCCCTGTTTGGAGCAGCAAACTTGTGCGACGACCAAAATCATTCCCTTTACTGGGCACCTTTAATCTGAAATTTGATGTCAACCTCCTTACATTGCACAGGGGTTTCGTCCTGCTAGTGCTGTGCTCAGAAAAATAATGTCCATAAACCAGGTGTAGTTTATTAGTTTGAATTGCTCCTCCATAAGTGAAGTCACCTAGGAGAAATATTTGGGGTTTTGTCCAAATATCTCAATGTGCTGATGCAAGGGTTTCCGTCCCAACAGCAGACACTAAATTCAAAAAACTCAGATATCATAAAGCTCTCTCATACTGCAAATGAGCTTTGAGCATCTCCTTTTTATATTGATTTGGGTTAATTTTCAAATAAGCCGACCTTATTTATGAAACTCCTTGGGGCCGACCTAGAAGCTTATTATTATTTTTAAATTTATTTATTAATATTATTAATATTATTATAATATTATATTATTATTTATAGTGTTTAAAGAAACACTGTTAAATTAAAATAATATCATTTCTCCTCGACGAAGGGGACAGGACACCCTTTTAGGTTCACATTCCATGGTATGCTTTAATCATCATTAGTCACCAATAACCCATGAAAAAGATCTCGTGCGCAAATACTAACCCAAAGAGTAACTCCCATGCTTATGCTGTGCTACTCCGATTTCCGTGTTTACCCCATCAAAAGTACATTTGGTAGTGCTTGTAGATTTAACACCAATGGTATCCACCCCATCAAATTGTAGACCACAAAAGAATTCCCTTCCTTGTGGTAACCCAACAAAGTCAATCGTCGACCTATGATGATCCAATCTACAATAGTCTACTGTAGGAAGTAAACCATCAACTATCCTAGGTGGCCTAATAAGTAATTCAGCCAGTTTCATCTTATAATTACACACCACACTTAGATCCCACATCTTGTGATTACCACAAGCATCAAAAGAAAAGTTCTCCTCTGACCTCGTGAAATTACAGTTTTGATGTTCTTCCCATAAACTATCAGCATTTTGAATCTTTGCAGTACAAGGAATCCTGAAATCATTATGCATTATTCCATCACTTTTGCATTCTCCTTCATGTTTCCTAGGATAGCTATGCTCCAAAATGCAATCTCCATGAAACTCATCAATTCCTTCAATTATTTGCTTGACTTCCATGGTTCTCGTGTTCGATTCTTGTTCCTTGGGTGTAGCTGCAATAGATGATTGATTTTCAGCTTTGTAGAGTGAAAAATGAACCAAACTTAACTTTAAGTTGAATTCGTCAACCTCTTTCTCCTTGTCTTCAACAAACTTGATAGCATGATGCCTATCTGAAAGCAATTGCAAGTAATATGATTTGATTGTTTCCAAATCTTCTTTAACTACATACAAATCTGCAAGTGTGGATGCTCTTTCAACCCCTTTCTGTCTTTTCTCAACCTGGGCCTTCCAACAAAGATCTTCAATGAACTTGAGTGTGTTATCATAATGTGTTGAGGCTGCAACATTCTTATCCTCAGTAACTTTCAACTGTTTCTTCAAATTTTGTGACTCACTGGGCCAATGATCAAAATCAGTTTCATACAATGAATTTTCGGATTTGTCTTCAGGAACATGTCTCTCAAAATCAGCTACCTCTATAACATCCTTGCATAATTGAATGGTTTGAGGTTAGGACAACATTTTGTTCAGAGAGAATTTCATCCCAAACTAGCTCCTCATCATAGTTGGAATTTTCCAAGTTTATTATTTTAGCTTTCACAACTTCATTATGAATGACATAATCATGCATTAGTGAACTACTGCTAGAAAGAATACTTGAATCATCATACCTTCCAAAGGTGTTGTCAATTTCATCATAGGCCTCATAATCCTTACTGGATCGATCTGAGTTTGTAGCCAAGGTTGCTGTTTTGTCATCTTCATCAAACAAATACTCAACATATGAAGATACATGCACTTCATTGGAGTCATTTTTTGATTCTGTTATACATACTTCTTGAGGTAAAGTATTTACTTCAAGTTCCATAGTCTTAACTTTTTCTTTGTTCTTATCATCACTTGGCTGCGATGAACATGTGGTAGGAGTCATTAACTCACCTTCTTTGTTGTTCCCACATATGTGACTAGGTGTCCAAGCACCTTGGCATGTGAAACAACGTTGCTCTTTTCTCAATTGGTTCTTGCTCATTTTAGGAGGTCCTGTATCTTGTAAACCCAAAAAAATCAATTCCTTTTTAGTCAACTGGTATTTTATCTTCTCAATTTTTTGTTCAACCAATCTTTTTTGATAACTCATGAGCTACAAGTGAGATAACCTGCTCCTTCCTCCAAATGGCCAACAAATTAGATAGCAGCTGCTTGGAAATATCATCATCCTCATCTAAAATTAAAGACAATAGTTTGCATTGCTGTTTTAACATTTTCTGCATGACAGTTTCTAATTTTTGCAAAGCATTGGAACATTTTGAGTATCAAATCATGACATTTGAGATCAAACATCAACACACAAGATCTAACCTTTGCACGGTTTCTAAAATTTTTACCCTCTTATCAAAAGAAGGTTGTTTGGTATCATTCAACCCATGAAAACTCTCCTCAATCAGCTGCAATATCTCTTTCATTATGTCATCTATATACAGTACTTTAGGAGTTGCAATCCTTATGATTTCACTAATGCAAGAGGTGATTGCGAATCTCACATCTATATTTGCATGTCTCATAACCTCGGGCTGCACTAAATGTTGGAAATATTGTCATTGATGTCAAAGGTGGACAAGGTTGTCATTAATGCCAAAGAGTTTAATGTGGAGGTCGATTGAATGAATGAGATTTTAATATCATCCACGAGACCAAACGGTCTAAGGGACTCAGAACCACAAAGAATGGTTGTCATTGATGTCAAAGGCACATCAGGCCCATTACAATGAGGAGTTAACAGTTATACATCCCCGTTGCAAAGCAAATAGGAGGTTATCAGTTACACTTTATTGTTGAAGAGATTGCGGAATTGGAGGCCGACAAATAGATATATGCATGTTTAAATTAAAGATTTAAACATTGGAGAAAAATATAATGTGTATGTAATATGGGTTGACCCATATGCATCTTAGCACCTAAAGGAGATGTTAAAATAAAGATTTAAATGTCAAATTTCCCAAGCAGCTGACCTCTTAAGTGGCCAACTATTTCAAGAAGGCCAATTCCTTTTGTTTAGAAAAAGAATAAAATTTGGGCCGACTTCATGAAGATTGTATGGCCGACCTCCTTGAATTGAAGCGCATAAGAACAATATTCTATAAGCGATGCGATTTCTAGATAGAAATATATGTTTTTATTTATGAGGGGTGATCTGCTTAAGGGCAGCAATTAGATTTATAAAGAAGTGATTTATTTGGCAAGGGCAGCGATCAGATTTGTCAAGGCAGCAATTAAGTAAGGATTATTCTTGAAGAGACAGCGATTACTTTTGGAAGAGGTGTGATTCCTTGTAGAGATATATTTTTTGGTAAGGGACACAATCTTTCATAAGGGACATATCTATTGTGAGAATATATAAGGTGATAGCATTTGTGATTTCAAAGCAAGCATCCAATGATATATTTCTGAGTATAAAGAGAAGGAAGAGCAGAAGTATGCGGTGTGAATCAGATTTGTATTGAAAATAATTTTGTGTTAATGCATGAAGACGTGCTAGTGAGTTACATTGGTTTCAGATTTGTGAAGGATAATATATGGGTGTGAACCTGATTTGAAAAAGAAAATTTACATCATACAAAATCAGAAGTAGCGATCATATGTGAGAAAGAGATATATATTGTGTGGGATGCAATCAGATTTGAAAGGAAGATTGTTATGTGAATGTGGATCAGATTTGAGTGTGAAACATATTTATGGTTGGATCAGATTTGTGTGGAACAGATTTGTGTTTTGGTGAAGAAGTTAATTATATCAGCATTGAAGAATTGAAAGGGTTGAAGCCTATCAAATAGAGGTTGGAGCTTATGGTTGGGTTGGAGCTTAGTTTGTGTGTGGGGGTTGGAGCCTATGAAGTAGAGGTTGGCGTCTCTTGCCGAGTTGGAGCTCAGTTTATATCAAGATTGGAGACTTTGATAGTAGCTTGGAGCCTACAAGAAGAAGAATATTAATTTATAATATATAAGCAAGATTGTGCTGTGGTTTTTTGCCGAAAGGGTTTCCACGTAAATCATGTGTTCTCATTGTGTTCCTAATTGCTAGATCTTACTTGAATGTTCTTATTGTGATTGGTTAAGTTTTGAAGAGTAAAAATTGTTAGATACTGATCCACGCCTCCCCCCTTACCCCCGCCCTTCCCCTTCCCCTTCCCCTTCCTGTATAACCGTGTGCTTGTCACTAAAGAAAACATTGATGGCTTCAAAGTCCACTTCAAAATCTCCCAATCTGATTGATCTACCTTGGACAAACACAATTCCAATTCATTCAACCTGAGAATAACATCATTTGTAGATTGTACAAACTCCAATCCTTTTCCGACTACAAAAAACCAACTTCCCATTTCCTTTCTTTCAGTGAATTTCCGGGCTTGACAAATTTAAATGAATCATTGAAAGTTTTTGAGAAAGGACCCATGTTCTGATTTGCACTAGCTGATATGTTCTTTTTGATTTCATTCTTGCTGCCTTCATTTTCCCTTGCAATATAATAATTCTTTTTATTTGCCCCTTCTTCTTTCTTTCCAACTAATAAGTGAGGTTCCAATAACTCAGGATGCTCTAACAATGTTGTTAGATTCTTCTGTTATTCTTGAAAGACCTGTAATTTTTTTGTAATGAGTTCCTAATTTGTCTTCATCTTTCTTAAGCCATTGAATGCAAGCCTTGATACCAACTTACCACTATTGAAATTGAAAGGTATACGTGCGAGTCACTTATCGGAAGCAATCTGAAAATATCTTTTCATTGTTAACCCCTCAAGCTGGCAGGATGCACGACTTTGATACCACTGTAGTAACCCCTTCTAGAATATTTTAACCAAACTTGGAATTTTCACAATTTTTGTTTTGCAAGCATTTTATCAAATAATTTGCACTCAATGTTGTTTGGACATATTTTCATATATGATCATCATAGAAATTTATTTTTACAATTTCCACATATTGCTAACATTTCTTTACATATTTGCTGGATATGCATTAAATAATATCTGAAAGATATATGTAATTGAAATGCTGATATAAATTGATAACTTCTTAAATATCAACCACAATTGATAACACAAATCAGAATGCTTATAAAATATGTTGCTGACCTCATTTAGTATATTGATAAGAATCTAATCAGCATCAACATATACTATTATTTCCCTTGTTGACTTGTATGGCACTTTGGAGAGAGGTACGACTGCCTTAATGAATGGTATGGCAGCTCTCATGAAGGCTGTGCTGTTTTTTTTAACTGCTGTGACTGCCTTTAGTATTTGTTAGGAGGCTGCACTTGGAGTTAGGGAGGTTTACATGCCTCCAAACTTGCATCGACTCCTTACGATGGGCCCTTTAAAGGTGTACGACCCGTCTTTACCCTTGAATATGGTACGATTGGGTACAACCCAACTCACATAAAATTATAATATATTTTTATATGTTTTTCTCTGCTCACACTGCATTGCAAATCTTATGATATTCATTTGCACACACAAATATTTTTCTGATTTCTTCACTTATAGCACACACCATTTATAAATTTATATTTGCCTATAATTTGGTATAAGTTTAAACCTGCAAACCTAGAGAACTTGAATAGGTAAATCGTTTTACTCCAAACCCTTATTCACAAACATTCAACACCCATGCAACTTCTATGTGGAATTGGTCTAATGGAATTTGAGGGTTTTTGTTAAAAACTGATAGCATCGGTCAGATGCAAATGATGATTGCATTTATTCATTATCATCATTTAAATCCAATCACTTTATTCAAGTATAGTTTTTCGATCTACAAATTGAGGATATAAATTATATTTATAATTCAGATCGAACTATACCATATTGCATATATAAATTATGTTTGATTTTCTAAATGGCTAATCGTCGGTTATTGACGAAGGGACTAACATGAAAGACACGCCCCATGAGCGGACGTGTCTCCACTCTGTGGAGACCCGTCCGCTCATAGGACATGTCGATCATGTGACGTGTCTCATGAAGACGCATCTCTCATGAGATACGTCTTCTGAAAGCCGCGCCTCTTCACCTTGGGTCATGCCCCTCCTTCCCATATTTATGGGCGATAGGATCCTCTAGAGCAAAAAATAGAAATCTAAAATTTAATCTGCTCTTTAAAAGTCAAACATCTACACAGAAAATTCAGACTTAGTATTTTAGAGACATAAAGAATAACGTTGACATCAACCTCTTTATTTCTAGTCCAGATTTTAGAAGATATAATCTGATAGATTTGATCAAACATTTACAGTTTTCATCCCCAAATCCCAAATCTTCAGCACACCATTGATCCCTTGCTGGAATCGCACTACCTTTTGGGTTTTTGTCCATTAGGAAACCATTGGGCTTTTTGTCCCTTCGCTGAGAAATCTAGCCACAGGAACAAATCTCCAATAGAGAAATAAATAATATCTGGAATATGCAAATGAGCTCACAAAACTTCTTTTATAACATTTCCCAAGCCTTTCGGAAAATAATATAAAATCACTTTAGAAATTAAATACGCCTAATTACTCCAAAAAGTGATTTATATCATTATTTAAACATTTCCAGCACCAAAAATCACTTTAATGCCTTCCAACATTTTAAGCTTTCAATTCTCATTCCAATGAGCTATTATACTAAGGTGCTCATTAAATTATTTTAATAAAATTAGCAACCTCACTAAAAATAATTAAATTATAGTTCATTAATACATTTGATTTGCGAAAATTGTCGAAAAGCATTTGAATCGAAAATTGATTGCATTGGAGTGTTACTAATGATAAATAATGAGAACCGGACCTAACCAAGTGACTTACTATAAATAGGCGCTGTCTCTAAGAATCTTGGAGAACACACTAGAAGTTGGAAATAACTTCCGAAAGTGCCATCTAAGTCCTTAGATCATCTGAGCTCACTGGTAACATCAAATAACCCCTCCGATAAGGTTGACACACACCGAGAAGGTCAAAGCCAGCTGTAGTGAAAGAGAACCCAAAAATGGGTACATTACACAAGATTAAAGGGAAATCAATGGTTGAGGATTCCTTTGGAAAAAGTGGATGGACAAGATGGAAGGGGTATTTGAAAGAGAAACACGAGATTTGTAAGACATGACTGCCAAATTTCAATAGTAAAATATCACCATTAGAAGATTTGTAAGATAGTGATAATAGATTTAAATTTGGCCATCCAATAGTTGTTGGTGCTGGAATGACACAACAATTGGAAAAGTCTGAAGACCTAAAAAAAGGATTAGCTCAAGCATCTTCTGTTTTTCATACAGACATCTGGTAATACCTATATAAAAACAAAGTGAGATTACAAAGGTCATCAAGGTAGTTGAGAAACCATGAAGAGTGACAGTTCAGTGGGATTAAAGGTATTTGTAAGAAAGGGTTGCATTACTTTCTCATCATCTTGATATATATGTTGAACAGTGCAGATTGTTGTCCCCATTGTATGTTTAGTTTGTGATGCGCAGTTTAATATCCCGCATTGGAATATTCTTGAGTATTTGCATGCTTTGATACCATTGTAATATGCTTCCCAAATTATTTATACTAAAATATTGCAAATTTCACAAGTCTTTTTGCAGAGGCATTTTGTCAAACAGTTTGCATGCAATGGTGTTTTATGATTATTCACGAATAATCATAATAGAATTGATTTCTCCAATACTAGTACTAAAAATATTTCTTTTCTCAAATAAATTCCAAATAAAATGTGCATATTGTATAATTATTGATGAGTTTAAGAGCTGCTACATCAAACTGAACAATACAATAAAATCACACAAAGCGTTAGAAATCACAGAAATAACATTCTAAGTTACCGGTTCAGGTACAGCGGTACGGCAATTTTTTTCCCTTGGGTACGGGGATGAGAATATATATATATTCCTGTATGAATGTATGTATATGCATATGTATGCATTTATGTATGTATGTATGTATGTATCATGTATGTATGTAGTACAAAATTAAAAAATATATAATATAAAACAATGATGTTCATAATTGCAAATAAAAAAATATTTAAATACCTCATAATTTGCAAAAATGAAAATACTCATACACTCATAATTCACTGATTTGTCAAATGTCAATACACAATGGAAATTACATCAATACACATGCCATTTTTACAATTTTGTCACTTAAGGGCGAAAATTACGTATGCAAGCATTTTTTTGTTTATAGAAATGTTTAAAAAATTAGTTTTTTTCTGCTGTTTTTTTTGGGGAACCCTTGGGTTCCCCTGGGTTTGGCTGGGTTCGGACCAGGTTCACCTAGGGTGCCTGGGAGGGACCCTAGGAGAACCCAGAGAAGAACCAGCAAAGAACCAGGACGTACCCACATGGGTACAGGGGGCAAAAGAGAAGAACCCGGTAACTTAGATAATATTATATTAATTTTCTGATCTCGTGACAGGTTTATGCAGTCCAAACAGCAATCAAATTTGACTCCGAAATACTTCTTATGCCTCCATCAGCTTGTACGACACCCTCAAAGGTTAACATAGCAGCCTTGAAGGATGTACAACAACTTCATATTAAGTAACAATTCCCTTTCACCTGTTGTGTCAGCTTTGTTGTCTCTTCCCTGAGTTGCGTTGACTCCTATATAGGTGGTGTTGAGGATTTTTAAGGCTTATGAGCCTCCTAAAATATTATTGCTGCCCTTCCTTGTAGTTAGGATGCAGTACGACCTTCCTAGGAAATATATGAATGGTATGGCTGGGAACCATTCAGCAAATAAAATATATATATATATATATTTTTTTCTTCACAGTCACACATTGCACAATAATCTCTGTCCAAATTCACTTTGTGCACACATCACAATAATTTGTGCTTTTTCACTAGTGCACACACCACAAAAGATCAACTTATTATTTGTTAACAAATCTTCAATAAGTTTGTATCTGCAAACCTGGCAAACTAGGGAAAAATAAATCGATTTGCTCCAAACTCTTATTTGCTAACATTTTGCACAAAGACAACTTTTGTATGAAATTGCTCCGACAGAATTATAGGGTTTTCATTCCCAAACTCCAAATCTTCAGCTCACTGTCAATCCTTGGATGGAACCGTGTTGCCTTTTGGATTTTTATTTGTCAAGAAAACCGTTGGGGTTTTCGTCCCGCCGGTAAGAGTTTGTCCACATGCACAAATCTCGAAAAGAGAAATTATCAAATTTCATAATCGATTTCTTTCTTCTCCTCAACCTCCTTTTATAACCGTAGCAAAACTTTTTGGAATTTTAGTTATAAAAATCACATTTTAAATATTAATTCCTTTTTGCTCGTAAAATTGACTTTATAATATTTTACTTTTTTTGGCCCCAGGTAAAGTCACTGTATAAAAATAAAATTTTCAACTTAAAACATAATTATTTAAATACAAGTTGCCAAAAAAATGTAATTATTTTCTCTCTGAATGCTTAGGCCGAAAATGGGGACATTGCGTGCAAATCGTTTTTGGGTCTATTTCTTCTTTCGTACACTAGACTACTACTTGATAGGTATTAGAAAGGATGCTGACCAAGGCTAGAGGAGCTATAGATGTAGAGAGTAATCTTGGTTTAACATTTTGTCAGATATATGCATAGTCAATTAATAAACAATTTGAAGAAATGATAATAAAAGATATAGTGCACTCAAATCCTCCTTTTTATGTTTGAAATTTTTAATGTTATGTTAAGGTTGCAAATAAACTGTTGGGATCAACTGCCATATCTGGAATGTTCTTTCCTATATATATTGCTTGGGTGATACATGCAGGGCTGTCCATCAGTGTCTTATGTCAGTGGATGCTAGAGACCATGCATATTGCATAGGAAAATACTGAGAATATTCTTCTTCATTTAATTTTGTGCACTGCTCTTCATTGTGTATGGTTGGCTTTCTTTTATAAAGCAGATTATTTGCACATATGTGATGAATATAGTGTTTTATATTCCAGTATCAAAAAGTAATCTAGGCATTTCTACCAGTCTTGGGGTGATAACAAATCTGTTAAAAAGGTCCATTTTCAACACTAATGAATGGCAACATATTTGTAATAAATTCTGTTGATATTGACATCTTTCTGAAATGAGGAGGTTTGATGGTAAATATAGTTATTTCTTATTCATTAAGTAAAGCTATATCCTACTAACCATTTGCAATAGATGTACTAGTCACCATTATTTTATTTTTTGTGTGTTATGTATGCCTATCAGTATGTTAACATGGCTTCTCTAGTGTGTTTCCTAATTTGTATTATTGCCTCTTTGTGTTTAATTACGCTTCTCTAAATTTATTTGTCTTAGTCAACCAGTTTAAAAATCTGTAGGCAGTTATATGATACGAAAAGAATATAATTAAAGCTTTACTATGAATGTAAACTTGCACCATATCAAAATGTGATTTTCTACAGTACTCGTTTGAATTCAATTTCTTGTAATTAATAGTGCAAGCCTTTAAGGTCATGACAGTCTTTGCTGTTCTGCTTGTACAATGTTTTATGATTGTTTACCTTGCGGAGTGTTCATATCAACGTACTACGTACACAGGAAGTAAACGGAACTATATGTAACACACAGCATAGAACAATACAATATGCTAGAATCATGATACGTTTGTATTCATTTCCAGTAAATATCACCATGTACAATCACAAGTATCTCCGTACTATCAATCATGGAATCATAATCATAATGACAATAGTAGTGTCTCCCCAACTGCAAAACTGAGTACATATAACGTTCGGCGGTTGGTTGAGCAACCAATCGTCGTGACGTTCCATAACAACCCGCTACAACTAATCAGGGCTTAATTACCCGAATGTACATGCCAACAATTATTCCCACTAAGACTATAGTTTTATTGCATTATAATAACTTGGCCGACTACAGCTGACTACGCTAAGGATATTTAACCACTTACATCATCCCCCCCCACAAATTAGGTCGCCTTCTAGGCGACAAGACAACAAAAAATGGGAAATGATGCGGTACAAAATTTATTGAGAGGAAGGGGGAAGTGAGGACGTCCCTGGATGAACTGATGACGTGGGAGTAGCAGCAGAAGAGTGTTGGTCCTTCAATCGCTTTACTTCCTCCGTACGTTCTCGAAGCTGGCGATCGGCAAGAATTTCTCATTCTCTCGCAGCTTTCACCATGTGGGCTGCCTCCATCAGCTGGCTCTTGACGTTGTTTGCCTCCACGCTTGTGGTTGCCAACTGTTCCTCCAATTTTTTGACTTTCTCCCTCCACATCTGTTCCTGCTTCTGAGTCTCCTCCTTCTGCCTAAACTCCTCCTCCCTTTGGCGGTTCCCTTCCTCCAAACTAATCACTTTGGCCTCCAAGGTGGCTATCTGGTTTGCCTATGCATTTGATACCTGAGCCTGTTCTGCTAGCTGGGTTTGGAGATTCTTCATGGTTATGGCGGATTCCTCCTTCACTTTCTGTAACATGTGATAGGCTTCCACCTTTCCTGCTACCGCCAACTCGACAAACAGTATCTGCCTCTTCACGTTGTAGAAAACATCTCAAAATGCAAGCTCAATGTGATAGAGGCTTTCTATAACTTTCGCATCCCTTCCTGCCATCCTTGGTGGGTTGCCTCGCCAATTTTTGAGCATGGCTGCAGTTTCGCTTGCCGGCCAACCTTGTTTGGTAAAAATGCGAGCGAACTTTGCCTCACATCCCATCTATACAAACCCTCTAAGGCGTTGTACCTCCTGGCCCACTAATGGGGATCGACCAATCTTAAGGTCCTTCGAAATGTGCCCCACTTGCATCATGACTCGCCCCATGTGTTGGAGCTCCTCCACGTATCTCTGTACTGTCCCCAAAGGGTCTAATGGATTTGGTTGTGATATTTCTACCACATATCCGTCAGACTCACTATCCTCATTATCTTCCTCATCTGGTACAACCTCCTCGTCTAGAGTAGCTGCTGTCTCCTCTATGTTCATCCCCTCTGTGGCCTGCTGGTACACTTCCTCTACCACTGGCTGCTCTTCCCCTAACTCTCTTGCCATGTCCATCCCCTCTGTCCTCTTCGCCGTATCGCTTCCCTGGGTCTGTATGGCTGAGCCTGCCACATCCGTATCGCCCACTAGCCCTTCTGGTGAATTCTCATTTGGTGTCTCCGCCACCTCCACTCTCAGGCTGTATGCCCCTAACCAATTATCGATCTGAGCAACTCTTGGCGCTCCTGGCGCGCCTGGCGGTGTAACCGAGGGAACTTGCTCTTGAGGCTCAATGGTTCCCCAAGTCCCTGGGGCCTCTGGTGGCTCGGTGGGGGCTGCTGGTGATGTCTTTGGCATACCCTCCATTGCCACTCCTGGCGCTGTCTCTACTACAATTGTTGACCCTGGCTGTATGGCTGCCAACCCTGTCAGTGCAGTTGTGAATCCTGGTGGTGGTGCTGTGTCGCCCGAGGCTGTCGAACTCGAAGATATGGTGGTCACGTCTCCTAGTGGTGCCCATCTTGGCAATGTGCCAGTACTGCGGTTGCCACTCTCAATGTGCGTCCGCCACCAATGGATGATGTTGGAAGTGTGAAAGTGATCGTCGGCGAGCTTTCCTGGCCCGCTGGTGGTGCTGGCAAGGTGAACCCTGCTAGTTGAAACAAAACTGCTTCTGCCACTTCCATTCTGTTCTGCCCACCTACGGCCACCGATACTTCTTCGTCCTCCGATGAACTCCTTGCTAAGGTTGAGGAAGACACCTCAATGTGTTATCCTTCCTCCCCACTTTGTGCCGATGTTTCTTCTTCTGTGGATGCTTCTCGGCCTTTCCTTTTTTTTCCTATCATAGAGCCCTCACCAACCTGCTTGAGCTCCAATGTCATCCAGTAGAATGCTATTGGTAATCCTGGATCCAGATGTTTGAGTGGCTGCAATCGGCCCCACCTACCCTCTGGAACTTGCATATGATGGCGTCTAGGAGCAAGGCAATTGTGTGCTGTGTCATATAGAATGCCTTGTGCGGCTGTGCTAAAAACTCCCTCATCCGTTCTGAGAGCAACCGCCCCTAGTTATATACTCTGCCCACGTTGATTCCCACCATGTAATCCACCATCCACAGGGCAATATCGGATGCTCGACTGGCTGTTGTCAATCGCCATTTTACTAGATCCAGCAAACACTTCCATTCTGCATTCGCCAAGTAGCTCTTGCGAAGCCCTCGATTGCCAGCGTTCCATATGGTGTCTTTTTCTTCCGCTGTCAAATCGTTCCTGCAAACCTGTTGGATAAGTATTTCTTTGTGTTTCTGGCTCATTTACCTGGGTTTGTTGACTCTTGCCCCTGTGGCTAGAATGCCAAATACTCTCTCAAAATCCTGTGCCCAGAAGAAAACTGTAACCGAGCAACCCCTGTAATCTATGATGGACCTGTGCGGATGTCGGCAGTAATTCTCTACGATGGCCTTCAGCCAGGGCTCAAAATCACGAGAATTGAAGTGTGGCACCACCACTGCCTTGTCCACCCAAGCTTGTCTTAATGCAGCCTTCAGTGTATGATCGTCGGCTGCATTCCTCCACCATTGCTTGCACTCATTACCAGTCAAGCTCTCCCAGGTCATGGCGTCCATGTCTATGTCCATTGTTTTCTTTCCTGTTGCCGATGCCACTTTTGGCCTGTGTTGCACAGTCTTCTTCCCCTTGTCCATTTTGGTATTGTTTCGATAGTTACCTTGGGCTTTATCACCCTCTACTCGACCGTTATCCTTTGCTTGACCATTGCTGCAACTGTCGAATTGAGGCAACTGTTGTAAAAAAAATTGAGTATTCAGCCAATCCCGTACCTTGCTAAATTGAACTGTAATTGCTAGTCTTACAGTGTGTTTCCCTATGCTTCTGCCTGGCCGTACGGTGTACTCTGTTTCCCTGTCAGACCGTACGATGCACCCTCTGCCAGGTCGTACGCTAGACTTGTCTGCACCATTGTTTGGTCGTACGAATGCCTTTGTCCACCTTTCAGACCGTATGATGTCCTCTTCTGTGGCACAACCCTGCTGTACGATGCAACTGTACCTCCTTGTGTGTTTATTCGGCCGTACGGTTTGAAGAAGCTGAACAAAATTGAACAGACCGTAGGATGTGAGTATAGGACCGTACGATGCCAATGGGAAACCGTATGATGTCAATGGAGAACCGTACACTGTAAGCAATAGTGGACCATACGATGTAAGCAATGGAGAACTGTATGGTGTAAGCTATGGACCGTACGATGTCCACTTCTGTTCCTTCAGCCGACCGTACGGTGTAAACCTTTGTGCCTTCCCTTCGCCGTATGATACAAACTCTTGAGGCCTCAACCCGCTATACGGTGTAAACTCTTGTGGCTTCTCCTAGTCGTATGATGCAAATACTTGTGGCTTATCCTGGCCGTACGGTGAAAATGGACTGTGGGTGCTGTACGATTGCTAGACTTTGGGGATGCCGTCCAGTGCACTTATACTCCCAACATGGTACGATGTGAAGGTGATCTAAGCACCGTACGCCTTGAAGACCCTGTACATGCCGTACGTTTTGAAGGCTCTGTTCAATTCCCCTGTGTGGATGTCGTACGCCCTTTTGAAACCCTTGCTCAATTCCCCTGTGTGAATGCCGTACGATGTCAATTGCTTTAAGAAGTCGTACGGTCTTTCCCTTGGCCGAACTTATTTCTTTTTCCTTAGTTGGCTTTGTGTTTGCTTTTTCAATTTTTTTACTTTTATTTAATAATTTCCTTTTATTTTCTTTTTGTTTAATTTTCTCTCCTTTTCCACTTTCTTTTAATTTTTTTGATTTATTTTTTTCCTCTTCATCTTCTCTTTTCTTCTTTTTTGTCCTTGTTTCGTCCCCTGATTTCATTTTTAATTTAGATGCATAATACCATTTACATGTATGCGGAAATCTTTTATAACATTCTTCTTCACAACAAGTTCCTATGTATTTTACGTCAAGCCATTTATCTAGCAAGGGAGCAGGACTAGTACCTTTATATCCGCTGTCGACATACCTTCCTCCGTACTGTTGGTACCACCTAACATCTTCGCCTTCTACTGTCGAAGGTCCGACTGGATTGGGTATTATTTTCCAGAGTCCATCTTTTGTTGCTATTTTCCTTATCCTTGGCACCTTCCTTCTCTCTCTTCTCATTAGTTTAAGTATTTCTTCTGTGTACCCGTCTACTTGTGATATGAATTTATCCTCCATCATGACCACTGTTTTTAAACAAGGGGCCGTCTTTTCGAAGTATGCCTCCCATTGTTCATCATCCCATTCATCCTTTTCTTCATCGTTATCTCCAGGTTGGGGTTCTCTTGCGGCTTGTTCTTCCTTTTCCTTTTGTGCCTCTTCATCCATTTCTTTTGCCAGATACCCCTTCCGTATGCCTTCGTATGGTGCGACGTAACCCAGTGTCCACCCATTCGTTTCCAGAGTGCCGGTGTCCCGAACACTACATTGGTTAGATGTTTGTTTATCCGCGGTATTGCAATTCCTTCCACTTTCTTTTCCACCAGTCTCTCTTCCATTATCTGGTTCCTGCCTGATTCCGTCTAGACTCCCTCTGCTGCGTATCCGGGGCCTCCCAAGCCCCATTCTTGCTCCCTCGGTGCCTCCATCTGCACAGGCCAGTCTTGCTTGGTGGCGTAGCTGAGCATATTGATCGCTATTTTGTGTTTTGCCTCCTTTCTCTACTCGTATACTTTCAGCTTTGATCCGTTGATTGCATTAGGTAGGAATGATCCATCCAAGTTCTGCAGTTTTATAGAGCCATTGTCGCATACTTATCTGATTTTAAATGGTCCTAACCACCGTACTTTGAACTTCCTCGGTTTGATCTCGTTACGACCATTATACTTCAAAACTAATTGTCCCGGCCAAAAGTTCATTCGCCGAAGGTGTTTGTCATGCCAATGCTTCCTTCTCCGTTGCATATTTTCTGTGACCGATTGTGCCATCACTCTCCGCTTTTCCAGTTTGTTGAGTTTGTATAGCCATTCCTTCAAACTCTTCGTATCTCCTAACTGGTTCTCTACGGCTATCCTTAGGTTGGGTACCATGTATTCCATTGGTACGACTGCTTCCTGGCCGTACATCAACTGGAAAGGTGTGTGTCCTGTTGTTACTTTGTATGTCGTACGGTATGCCCACAGGACGCCTGGTAGCCGCTCTTCCCAATCCGCTTCCTCTACACCACATGACTTGTGAATGATTGCCACTAACACCTTATTCGTAGACTCTGCTTGGCCGTTGGCTCGTGGGTAGTACGGGCTAGATAGGTTGTGAAATATTCGGAACTCCGTTGTCATCAGTCAGATGACGTGATTCACAAAGTGTCCTCCTTGATCACTTGTAATTTGGTGTAACAACCCCCAAAACCGGGTAAACAAAAATTTTCTACTTTCACTAATAAGATACGAGGAAAGACATTTACAATGACAAAGTAAATAAGCTTTTCTTTTCATTCTAATTCAACATTTCATCATAAGGAAATAATTGAAACAATACATCATTGTTCTCTTTTCCAAGTAAATAACAGAGTACGCATTTCATAAGTACTTTTCTTTCAAATAAATAACAAAGTAAGAATCTTACAAGTTTCAATCATAGCTTGGAAGCTTTTGAGCAAATAGGAATAAGACTGTCCAGGTTCTTCCCTTTCAAACCTTGGTTCATTACAAGTTGTAGAAACCCTTGTTTCTCCTGTTTCTGAATCTGACTGGTTTTTTGTTTGTTTTTGAAGTTTTTGGTTTTTTTGTGATTTTTAAGCATAAAAGTAATAATGCGATTTTGCAAAGAATTGAGAATAAATTCAATAAAAATCATTCAACTCTGTAAACTATAGAATCTATTGAGAATAGGGACGCCAGACTATTTATTATTCTTTTGAGATGATTACAATAAAGATCCAGTTACATGCAATAAAAAAGGCAACACTTTATTTGACAAAAACCTGGTTTTTCTTCAGCAATAAATGATCTTCTTGCAATGGTACGGCTGCAATGAATGCTCCCTTTCTCTTCTGTCAGATGCTCGAGAGAGGATCCCTTGGTATTTGCGCCCCAATAGATGGAACCAGATGATGAAGAAAGAAGGCGGTTTGCCTTGTCTGGAAAGTACGACTTCTTCAAAGTACGTATTTGCTGCAAGGAAGTACGGCTGTAGCAGCAGCAATAAATGCTAAGTACGGCTCTCTTAACTCCTTCCAGAACATCAATAAAAATGATGCCTGAATGTAAGAACCCTTCTGGAATAGAAATAGAATAAAAACTCTGAAGATAAATGATCTCTGAATGCTTTGTAATTTCTTCTGGATGAAGAAATCTCTCTGCCTGGCAATAAATCGGATGATATCTCACACCCTGTGAACTGCTTTCACTGGAGATGGCTCGTTCCCCAATGCTCTGAGACTGAAACCCTTGGCTTCCGTGCTCTGGTCAAGACTTGATCAATTTTCAATTCACAATAACATAATGGCTCGAATTTCCAAGCAAAGCTTATATCTCCTTTGAAAAGTGCGAATTCCTTAATAATAGGGAATCATTAAAAAATTCGACTTTTCTTATTTAATTCTTTCAATAGTCTCTGACCAAATTTTTCGTTATAATTTAATATCACAAATGGCCCCCTTCCATGATGGGCGACCCCTCAGCTTAAATCACTTAAGTCATAATATTAAAATATCACAACTTTATATTATATGCTCTAATTAATTAATATTTAATTATTTCAATTAAATATTAATATCTCTCTAAATATTTACCCGATGCACGAGCCGTCTGAAGCTGTCGACTAGGGCAATGATTTTGCACGTAATCAATCCATACTGCTAAAAATAGCAGGGGTCCCATGCTAAGTGCCAGATACTGTTAAAAATAGCAACTGAGGCTAGAAGTGTCCGAATGAGCCCGAACAAAAGCCAACTGATCAAATACTGACAACTGAAGCTGAGCCAAGCTCCATCAAGACCCTCTATCCAAACTATCAGCCTACGAGGGTCGCATAATAGGCTAATCCTGTGCTTTGAGAGATGTCAACTAGAAGGGGACATGATAGTCCGCCCCTCCTGAAATTGCTTGTCCTCAAGCAATCTCAACTCCGGATGCTGCAGAATATCCTCGCTCTCCAATGTAGCATCCTCAACAGGCAAATCTCTCCATTTCACTAGATATTCCCTGATAGTCCTCCTACGCAATTATCTCTCCTTGTACTCCAGGATGGACTCAGGTACTAAAATCAACTTTCCCTCATCATCTAAGGGAGGTAGAACTGCAGATGGTACCACACGGTGTCCCAATGCCTTCTTGAGGCGTGATACATGAAAAACATTATGTACCCTGCTCTCTGCCGGAAGCTCAAGCTCATAAGCCACCTCGCCAACTCGCCTCAGGATCCTGAAAGGACCGTAATATCGTGGCTTAAGCTTCTTTGACCCACTCTTCCTAAGAGTGGACTGACGGTAGGGCTGCAGCATGAGGTAAACCATGTCACCCACCTCAAAATGCCTCTCCGTCCTCTTCTGATCTGCGTACTGCTTTTGCTGATTCCGTGCCTTGGCGATATTCTCCTTGAGAGCCTTCATAGTATCCTGACTCTCCTGCAATAAGTCTCCAGCACTCGGCACTCTACTGTCACTCAGTAGCAAATCCAGAAAACTCGGCGCCTCATAACTGTACAACGCCATGAAAGGTGACATCTGAATGGTCATATGGAATGTCGTGTTGTAACAATACTCGCACAAATGAATCCATTTGACCCCACGCCTTCTGCTGCCCTGCAATATAATTTCTGAGGTATCCTTCCACCCACTTATTCACTATCTCCGTCTGCCCATCTGTCTGAGGGTGGTAACTGGTGCTCGGTGTAAGCTCGGTCCCATAGAGTCTGAACACCTCCTGCCAGAAGTGACTCAAGAACCGACTATCTCTGTCGCTCACGATACTCCGAGGCAATCCATGTAGTCTGAATACCTCACGAAAGAAGACCTCTGCTACCTGTGTAGCTGTGTAGGTAGTGGTAATCGGAAAGAAGTGGGCATACTTCGTTAGTCGATCCACAACTACATATATGCAATCTCGCCCTTGGGCTTTAGGCAAGCCCGTAATGAAGTCCATCGACAGGCATTCCCACTTCTTGTCAGGAATCGGAAGTGGCTGCAATAAACCTGCCGGGTACGTGTTCTCCTGCTTGTTCTGCTGACAAACAGGGCACTCACGCACGTATTGAAGAACATCTGCCTTAAGTCCTTTCCATGTGAATCTCTCCCGAATCTGTCTGTAGGTCTTGAAGTACCCGGGATGTCCTGCTGTAGGTACGTCATGAAAGGCTCACATGATAATGTTCTTCACCTCTGAACCTGGGATCAAATATATCCTGTTCTTGTAAATGATCAAGTCATTTACAAGCGTGTACCTGGTATCGATCGTCGAGCCCTCAACAATGTTGGAGGCCCAAGTATCCTTGGCATACTCTGCCACAATCATATGCCTCCAATCCTCCGAAATGTGAACCATAGAGCTCAAATATGGCCTGCGTGAAAGAGCATCAGCTACTACGTTCTGTGTACCTTTGATATACGAGATATCAAAGTCATAGGCCTGCAATTTATTGACCCACTTCTGCTGATGGTCATTGAGGTCTCGCTGCCCTAAGAAGTGTCTCAAACTATTATGGTCAGTTTTGATGCAAAATTTGCTGCCAACAAGATATTGCCGAAATTTTGCCAAGGCATGCATGATAGCGAGCATCTCCTTATCATATATGCTATAAAGTCTCTTTGGCCCTCTGAGTTTACGGCTCTCATATACGATAGGGTGCTTGTCCTGCATAAGCACCGCACCAATGCCCTCACCTGATGCATCGCACTGAAGCTCGAAAGGCTTCGAAAAGTCAGGTAGTGCCAATACAGGGCATGTAGTCATCAACTCCTTAAGTCTCATAAAACAGTCCTGCGCCTTAGGAGTCCAAATAAATGCACCCTTCTTCAGTAAATTCACGAATCTGCGATAGAACCCACACAAACCTAGAAACCCTCTCAACTGTGTCAGGTTTGCCGGTGTAGGTCAGTCAATAATAGCGCAGATCTTTTCAGGATCCATCCGCACTCCACCTGCACTGATAATGTGACCTAAATATAACAATTCGGTCATCCCCAAATCGCATTTGGATTCCTTGGCGTACAAGGACTCCCTCTCCAGAATACTCAACACGGTCTCCAGGTGAGCCCAATGCTCCTGCCAAGTCCTGCTGTAAATAAGGATATCATCGAAGAAGACCAATACGAATCTCCTCAGCAGTGAATGAAAAACCCTGTTCATCGTGGACTGAAATGTAGCTGGCGCATTAGTGAGCCCAAATGGCATCACTACAAACTTGAAGTGCCCACAATGACAACGGAAGGCAGTCTTCTCTATGTCCTGCTCACGAACCCTGATCTGATGATACCCTGACCTTAAGTCAATTTTAGTGAAGTAACATGCACCATGGAGCTCATCAATAAGCTCGTCTATACGAGGTATTGGATACCTGTTTTTGATAGTCCTCTTATTCAGGACTCTATAGTCAATGCACATACGTAAGGTGCCATCCTTCTTCTTTACCAAAACAATTGAAGAAGCGAATGGTGATTTGCTAGGTCGAATGTGACCCATAGCAAGTAACTCCTTGATCGTTTTCTCGCTCTCATCTTTCAGCCGCTTGGGATGTCTATAGGGCGTAATCATAACGGGCTTAGCGCCCTCCTCAAGCTCAATAATATGCTCAATGCCCCTGTCTGGGGGTCTCCCTGGTGGAATATTACTGAATACCTTATCATGCTTGATTCTCAACTGCTGTATGTTAGGATGATATTCAGTCTTCTGCTGTCCCTCCTGTATAGGTGCCAATGTGCACTCGGCAACCCACTCTACCATGTCATGTCGCATGAGTCTCTCCATTCGACGAAAAGAAATTGTTTTGATGTTGCTGTCCTGAATTGCCTTTAGGATGTGTGTCTTCCCATCAACATCAAAACGGATCTCCATGTCCTTGAGACGAAGAGTGACTTCCTCAAGTGAATGAAGCCACTTCATACCCAAGACCAAATCAATATCTCCCATGTCAACTACATAGTAATCAGCCTTAAACTCATAATTGTTCAAGCGTAAGGGGAGATCCTTAATCATGCGCTCACACCTAAGAGTGTATCTGTCGGCCACCTTAACCCGAATGCCCTCGAACTCCTCAGTGATGAGTCCGCGTTTCTCAACAAATCTAGCATCTATGAAATTGTGTGTGGCTCCTGTATCAAGGAGGGTAATGACCCTCTGCCCTGCCAACACTCCACGAATCCTGAATGAGCCCTCCTGCTGAATGCTAGATAAGCGTGCCTCCTGTATCTGAAGCTTTGACTCTGCTTCTGCCTTAGGCTCTGAAGCCTCAGGCTCTGACTCCTCAGAACTCTCCTGCTGTTCGGAATTCTCTGACTCCGAATCCTCATAATACGCTCACATCACTCGATTTGCCTTGCCCTTCGGCCTCAAAGGACAATCGTGATTGGCATCATAGGGACCTTTGCAATAGAAGCAAAGCTTCTTCCTGCATAGATCGTTAAGGGCCTCTCGATCCAAAGGTGGTGCTACTGATTTACCCTGTGAATCATTTTTGAAATCTGATTTCTTTTTGTTAAAATCAGACTTCTCTCTGTTTCTGTTAAAGCCCTTGTTGTCCCTGAAAGAAGAAGAACCTTTGGAGTTGAATCTACTGGAAGGTGCTGCCAACTCCATACTACATGCCTTCTTCATCGCTTCCTGTAATGAAGGAGGATCAAAGGCTTTGATCCAACCTCTCAATGGCTCTGTCAAACCTTCCATGAAGAGCACTACGAGTCGCCTCTCTGAGATATTCGGAACCATAACTGATAACTTCTGAAAGCCACCAATATACGACTCCAAACTACCACTTTGTCTCAACTGAGCCAAGTCTTTGAAGTAGGATTCTGGATCCTTCCTGTCAAACCGCTCCACCAACCTGTCAACAAACTCCTGATATGATGTGATCCGGTCATGCTGTAGTGTCACCATCCCGTGGTGCCACCAGTCGTAAGCCACCTCCTCGAGATGCAGTGTCACATATCAGATAGCATCTCTCTCAGCCATCAGGCGCAATGTGAGGAATGTATCTAGCTTACTAATCCAGGCCTGAGCTGTGACCTTACCACTACCATTGAACATCGCTAGATTGAGCCTGTTTGTTGCATGCTTCAGATCATTATTTTGGTTTCGAGGCCTATTCCCCTGTCGAGGCGTATAATATTCAACTCTCGAATTCACGAATTGATCAAAATGCATGCGCTCGCGCACTTGTGGTATCAATATATCCCACTCCTTGTTGGCTGCCATAACTGCATCAGCATATAATATGTTCCCAACTTCTTCAACATTCTCCTCAACCTGGTCTCTTAGGAAAGTGGGTCTGGTAGGTCTATTTGCTGTTCGTGAAACAGTCCTGGGTACCCCCTGTGAACCTGCATCACTCCTGTCCTCATCACGATGTGGTGATGGCCTCCTTGGCGTACCTATCCTTTGTATAGCCATGGTCAACTGCTGTAATACATCAGTTACCTGCTGCTGACCTGTTCGCAAATCTCTAAGAGTCTGTCTAACCTCTGCATCTTCCTCCTGAGGATCTCGAGGAATCTCTGTTCTGTCACCCATGCCTGTATCCTGTATAGACGCCCCAGACGAAGAACCAGACTGAACACCTATCAAGCCTGTAGCCGTCTCACCTGCCGGAATAAGTGGTGGCTGCCAAGTTTTTCTGTTTTCCCTCTGATAATATCTCTTCTCTCTATCACTCTGGTGCATGAACAAAATGTTGTTTCAAACCCAACAAGGATGGCATGAAACAGCTCTAATACCACTGTAGAAACCCTTGTTTCTCTTGTTTCTGAATTTGACTGGTTTTTTGTTTGTTTTTGAAGTTTTTGGTTTTTTTGTGATTTTTAAGCATAAAAGTAATAATGCGATTTTGCAAAGAATTGAGAATAAATTCAATAAAAATTATTCAACTCTGTAAACTATAGAATCTATTGAGAATAGGGACGCCAGACTATTTATTATTCTTTTGAGATGATTACAATAAAGATCCAATTACATGCAATAAAAAAGGCAACACTTTATTTGATAAAACCCTAGTTTTTCTTCAGCAAAAAATGATCTTCTTGCAATGGTACGGCTGCAATGAATGCTCCCTTTCTCTTCTGTCAGATGCTCGAGAGAGGATCCCTTGGTATTTGCGCCCCAATAGATGGAACCAGATGATGAAGAAAGAAGGCGGTTTGTCTTGTCTGGAAAGTACGGCTTCTTCAAAGTACGTATTTGCTGCAAGGAAGTACGGCTGTAGCAGCAGCAATAAATGCTAAGTACGGCTCTCTTAACTCCTTCCAGAACATCAATAAAAATGACGCCTGAATGTAAGATCCCTTTTGGAATAGAAATAGAATAAAAACTCTGAAGATAAATGATCTCTGAATGCTCTGTAATTTCTTCTGGATGAAGAAATCCCTCTGCCTGGCAATAAATCGGATGATATCTCACACCCTGTGAACTGCTTTCACTGGAGATGGCTCGTTCCCCAATGCTCTGAGACTGAAACCCTTGGCTTCCGTGCTCTGGTCAAGACTTGATCAATTTTCAATTCACAATAACATAATGGCTCGAATTTCCAAGCAAAGCTTATATCTCCTTTGAAAAGTGCGAATTCCTTAATAATAGGGAATCATTAAAAAATTCGACTTTTCTTATTTAATTCTTTCAATAGTCTCTGACCAAATTTTTCGTTATAATTTAATATCACAAATGGCCCCCTTCCATGATGGGCGACCCCTCAGCTTAAATCACTTAAGTCATAATATTAAAATATCACAACTTTATATTATATGCTCTAATTAATTAATATTTAATTATTTCAATTAAATATTAATATCTCTCTAAATATTCACCCGATGCACGAGCCGTCTGAAGCTGTCGACTAGGGCAGTGATTTTGCATGTAATCAATCCATACTGCTAAAAATAGCAGGGGTCCCATGCTGAGTGCTAAATACTGTTAAAAATAGCAACTGAGGCTAAAAGTGTCTGAATGAGCCCAAACGAAAGCCAACTGATCAAATATTGACAACTGAAGCTGAGCCAAGCTCCATCAAGACCCTCTATCCAAACTATCAGCCTACGAGGGTCGCATAATAGGCTAGTCCTGTGCTTTGAGAGATGTCAACTAGAAGGGGACATGACAAAAGTCTTCTGTGGAGGAGAAACATCACTCAGGTGCTTTTCCGCCAACCACGGACTTATATTGCGGTCCCCCGCACGTTTACTGTTAAGTAGACGACCCTCCCTTTTACGAAGAGATTGGTTGGGTAACCGGTTCTGTATGACCAACTGAGCATAGTGTGTAATCCTACATAACTAAATCCTTGTGCCCTCACAATCTCAATCTAGCATGTAAACTGGACTACTGTGAACTGACAGTGTAATTGTCTCATAGTCTAAGTGGACGTTAGGTATACTACACTACTTTGGCCAAAGTGATTCGGCAGTACTTAAACTGACGGTCATCTATCACTTGCACTAAGTCAGGTTCAGTTTGACTTAAGGCTGTCTTATCCTACGTTTAGGTTGAGTCCTTTCCGTGGGTAGTCAATCACCCTAGACTTCCTACATCAACTACTTAATCAGGAATTGGAATACAGTCAACAAGGGTCCCTCTGGTAACTCCTAACATGGAATCCTTTATCCATGGAGTACATAGCTTTCCCTAGTTAACCTATTAACTTTAAAGCTTTAGGCTACCTTGGTACTGGTTCCACCCTCGACCTAGTATTTAATAACTAGTTCCTCATTTCCTTTATATAAGGAATTCAAGCAGTATTCAAGTAAATTCATTTCAAGCATTACCTTTATAACATGGACTATCTATTCTTCCATAACCAGCTATAAACAGACTTTTCCCTTTTATGAACGGGTTTTCTTTTTGTAAACAAATCAATTCCAAGAGTTCAAGCTATTCTATTGAATCAAGCTATTTACCCAAAACAAGCTTTCTTAATGAAATTAAGTATTACTTAATAACAAGCTATCTTTTCCACTAACCAGCATTCCTTTCACAAACAAGCTTTCCCTATGTTATTTCATAACAACAAGCTATTCTATTCCAACAGAATTTCTTCTAGTACTTTCCTATTTTACTTCCTTTCTCAAAGCAAATTCTAAATCAAGCAGATTAATTAACATACAAGATTAATCTAATACATTTCACATGCCTGTTTCCTTGCTGTAGATGATTCCAGTCTGCAGCTACTTCTCCTCCTTCTTCAGTGTCACTCCTCTCAAACAAATGCTTATTCAGCAATGACAGAATATGGCTCTAACAAATGCAATACAGCAATGATAGAATATGGCTCTCAACAAATGCAGTACAACAATGATAGAGTATGATTATCTAATAAATGCTTCCACAGCAATAAAAGATTGATCACAAAATGCTTTCTACAGAATTGTCAAAATATGGCTCTCAAAGGGAATTCGTTTTTAAACAAAAACAGAAAGGAAATTCGTGTGAATACAACAAAGATAAATTGCAGCTCTCTCAAAAGGAAGTTCGGAATTTGCAAGTGATCTTTGATGAATGAACTGGGCGGCTATTTATAGAGCCCTCAACCCAACAATTTCCACTCTTGCAGGCATGTAAGATGACATAACTACTTCTTTGAATATTTCAAAATGAAATGTGGCGAATTTCCATACTTACTCATAGCTTTAAGAGGTGAATTGACTTCCAGCAGTTTAGAGAACAATTCAAACTTTCATTTGATAAAAAGGAGGGATGACACTTACAGGCATCTCCCAAAAATGGCGCAACTTATGAACAATGGCGGGTTAATCTCAGAAGAAAATGTCAAAGCAGAAAATGTAGCCATCTGGCTTCATTTTGCCCACGCATTTCCGGAATGGTGGCATTTTGCAACATGCGACCTGGTCTACTGGTGTGAGGAGCTACGCGCGGTTCACCATTTTCACTATTTCGGCCATTACATAGTCCGCGATTTTCATCATGAAGGAAATCCACGATTTTCACTTAGCCAAAGTTTTAAAAATGTATTTGTTTTAAACCTTTTAAAAAGACTATAGTATTTACCATTTAAATTCTCATGATATTTCAAACGTATTTTCCCAATAGACTATGGAAGTCGAAAATACTTTCTTTACTTATGGTAAATGCATTTTATTTGTCAAATGACTTTACAAGTCAATTTTAATTATTTTCTTAGGTAATGTTTATTTAAAATATGAATTAAAATGTTATATATATATTTTGCATTATATTAAATATAACCTATTATAGTTTTATTTACCTTATTTAAATATATGTATATATCTATATAATATTTAAATATTACTATAGATATATCTATATATTTTATTATAGGTAAAACTATAATAACATTTATATTAAATATATTTATAAACACATTCAACATTTACATTTAAATATATCTATACATATTTGTATTTAATTATCCAAATACGTGTATTATAGGCTAGTCAGCGCACCCTTAATACACGTGTTTGTACAAACATGTATATATACGTTTAACTGTAAATTCCAGGCATCAATATAACGTTATAATAACATTATAGCTAGTGTGCATATGTTTATAGGTGTGCCAGCCATGTATACGTATCCGTATGTATGCCATGTCGACACATGTGTATGGCATAATAATTGCCCATCATACATATGTATCGATATGACATGCGTGTTGTTACGTTCATATGAGTGGTACATGTATACGCATATACATCCTGTCTATACCACACTTATCAGTTCACATTTCACATTCAAGGCTCACAGAACAGTAAGTCAGTCAACAAGTAACACCACTCATAAAGCATAAAGAAGTAATCCAAAACTCCTAAGCCTAAAGATGACTTATTAAGACAACTCAATCTGACTCAGTTCCCAAAACCCGCAGTGAAGTGTGTGTATGCTCATATGATCAACTTTACCGGTTAGCCGACCAAGTTCCTCTCCCGAGTGATGTTTCCCCTCCACCTGGAGGAATAGTTCCTGTTCCTACATCCATTGGCACATAACCACGACAGTTACTTGCTCATAACATTTGCAGTATATACAAATCAAATATAAAACAAGACTAATTACTCTCCTCTATGCTTTGTTTTATCCAAGAATAACATCAATCAAGAATAGAAAATGAGCCAATCATAACATGTAAAAAGATTCTCAAATTGATAACAAGGTTCAACACATTTTATTCATTCAAAATCTTCCTTACAATCAGAATGCTCTAAGCATTACTAAAATAGTAACTATACAAATTCCGGGGTGTAACATTTGGATTGGGATCCCGTACCGTGTCACTATCTGTTCATAGATGAATTTGGCTGTGCTTTGGGCTGTGTTATCTGGAAATGCTCGTGCTTCAGCCCACTTCGTGAGATATTGTCGCCACCACAATGTATCGGCATCGGTGTAGGTGACTCAATTTTAGTGGTCCGATAAAGTCCAATCCCCATTGCTCAAACAACTCCTGAGGCTGTGATGGATAGAGGCATAAAATCCCGCTTCAGAGGTTTTCCCACTCTCTGGCAGGTATCACATCCTAGCACCCACTCCCGTGCGTTTGTGTGCATCGTTGGCCACCATAGTCCTGCTAGAAGAATTTTTCTCGCCGTGGCATCTGGTCCCATATGTCCACCGGCCAGGCTCTCGTGTGCTTCCTTCAACACCCCTGGTATTTCTTCTTCTATGACACATCTTCGGAGGATCTGGTCAGACCCCATCTTGTATAGCAAGCCATTGATTAGTTGAAAGGTCTTGCTTTTTAGTAC
The DNA here is from genome assembly GCA_007115665.2 of Sequoiadendron giganteum. Classification (NCBI taxonomy): domain Eukaryota; kingdom Viridiplantae; phylum Streptophyta; class Pinopsida; order Cupressales; family Cupressaceae; genus Sequoiadendron; species Sequoiadendron giganteum. Next base: position 249,318,855 of record CM021109.1, on the reverse strand, counting down.
GAGCTTCCTCCTCTCGGCCGGTGCCATTTCCTTTGGAAAGGTGGATGTGGACAAGTATTCTCCGATCTTTTCATACCATGAAGGGAGTACCGCAATCTGGAACAGGTGCACATCGGGAAAATCTTCGTTCACTCCTTCTGCTGGTTCGCCTGACCGTATTCTTGACAACTAGTCGGCGATCACATGACTCTTCCCCGACCGCACTATGATAGTGAATGTGAACTCCTGAAGTAATAGCAGCCACCTACTCACTTTGCCTTGGATTATAGGCTTGTTCACTAGATACATTAGGGCTTGATGGTCCACATAGAAGGTGAATGGTGTAGCCAACAAATATTGCCTGAATTTCTGTACGGAGTACACCATCCCCAGTGCTTCGCGCTCAGTTGTATTATAGTTCTTCTCTGCCTTCGAGAGTAGCCGACTGGCAAAGAATACTAGGTGGTCCAGCCCGTGTGCTCCGACTTGTGCGAGTGTTGCTCCTATGGCGAAGTTTGAGGCATCCACATGTACGTGGAATTCCTTGTCCCAGTCCGGGTAAGCCAGGATGGGTGAGCTGATTAGTCGGTCCTTTAGTTCCTTGAATGCTTTTTCTTGTTCTTCTGTCCATATGAAAGGTTGTCCCTTTCTTGTCAATAAGTCGAGAGGGTACGATACTTTTGCAAAATTCTTGATGAACCTCTGATAGTAATTGACATGGCCAAGAAAGGACTTTACACCTGTGACGTTTTCTGGAGCCTCCATATGCACAATGACCCTTATTTTATCAGGATCGGTCTTTAACCCAACTTTGCACACAATATGTCCTAGTAACTTTCCTTATGGTACCATGAACCTGCATTTCTTTGGGTTCAATGCTAGGCATGTTGCTCTACATCTTTTCATGCATTCTCCAAGAGCCTTGAGATGTTTTTCCTTGTCACTGAAAATGGACCAATCGTCTAGGAACGCCCTGAAGTTGCCCATCGACATCTTGTCAAATATGTGCAAAATTATCCTTTGGAACGTGGCCGGTGCATTACACAACCCGAATGGCATCCGGTGGTACGCGTATACTCCATCTTCAACCACAAAAGTTGTCTTCAACTTGTCTTCTTCGGCAATACAAATTTGGTTATATCCAGAGAACCCGTCCAAGAACGAGTACATTTCATGCCCAACGACCTCCTCCAAGATGGTGTCCGTGAAGGGGATTGGAAATGGGTCCTTGACTGTTACTGCGTTCAAACAACGGAAGTCGACACATGTCCTTATTTGCTCTGATTCTTTCTTCAAGGAAATGACAATCGGTGATACCCACTCGCTGACATTTACTTTGAAAATGATGCCTGCCTCCAACATCTTCTCGATCTCCTCTTGTACCTTCATGGCATAGTTCTTATTCATCCTATAGGGTCTCTTTCGTACGGGTTGGGCTCCTGGTACGAGTCGAATCCTATGCACGCACAGCTCCGGTGGTACGCCTTTCAAATCCTTGTACGTCCAGGCGAAGGTGTCCTTGTACTCCATGAATATTTTAAATGCTGCCGCTTTCAGTACGGGGTCCCAGTCATCACCGACGAGAATCTCCCTAGGCTTCTCTTGTTCCCCCAGATTCACCTTTTTGAGTGTCGGTTCCTTGTACTTGATGAGTTTATCTTGTTCAAGCTTATGGGCTGGCGTCTCGTCTAATTCCTGCCGTACCTTCCTTATATTCGCCATACTCTAGCGGGAATGTCTCACTGGCCAGGCTCTTATCTTCGCCTTCTTCTCCTTCCTTGATCTGCAGCATGTTGCAATCTGGGTGAAAAACTTCATAATCCTCCATCTGCCAGTGAAATAACCCGTTCAGTGAACTGGTTTCATCTTCCGAACAATTTCCTATTTCCAGTACCCCTTCCTCGTTTGGCTCCATTGTTCTCCTTTCTTCATCGCCATCCGATCCTTCGTCAGAGTCTGAAGACGCCAAGTCCTCACTAACCACCTGATTCTTCAAATCGATAATATATTTCTTCCCATGACTCTTGATCGAGAGGGTATTCTTCTTCCAATTATGGTTCGCCTTGGTGGCGATTAGCCATCCCCGTCCCAGTAGTGCATCGTACGCTTTTCTCTCTAGTGGGATGACGACAAAATTCAATAGGAATTGTTGCGTACCTATCACCACTTTTTGTGCCATCAGCGTACTAATTGGTTTGATATTATGTTGATCGGCGCCCACCAGTTGGAATGTCGGCGGCCAGAGTGTGGGTTTCCCGAGGCTCTTCCATGTATCCTCAGGTAGTACGTTAACTCTCGATCCTCTATTGATAGGTATTAGAGAGTTTCATCCCCAGGATTTCCATCTGTACGACAGTCGGTTTCCTCCCGCCACTTATTGCGAGTAGCATTGGATCCATGGTTGCTCCTGTTGGTTTTGTGGTGTCTTCGCTCGGACCCATTTGAGTATTGTCTGTCATGATATTTGTGAGTGCTACTCTTAGTTGCAGCATGGTTTGCAGAAGGTCTGTTACCTTGACTGGTATAGTTGTGTGAAGTACTTGCCGTACGATGTTCTTTTCCAACTCTGATTGCAACGGCGTACTCGCCGCTTTGGTAGTTCTCTGTTCATTTTCCATTGCTTCTTCTACTTCCGGCCTGGCTTCTCGGAGTCGTTCTTTCTTCGTACGGGGGTCCGGATAGTTGGCCTTCTTTGTCTGCGCCCTTGTAAGTGCCATGATTTCTTCTTCGGCTACTTCCAGTATGTTGATACCTTTCTGCTTCGGGCAGTCAGTGTCTTCGTGATCTCCCAGACCGCACCACTTGCACAACTTCCCTCCGACGCCTTGGCCGCTCTGGCATTCCTTGGCAAAGTGGCCCCATTCGCTACATCTTCGGCACTGGATTATGGGTCGACCTTTGCTGTCATATTGGATTTTGCTTCTTGGTGTGGTATTTCTCCGATTGTTGTGATAGCCGCTAGGGGATGCGTTGTTATTTTGATGCTTCGGTGGTGTGGTCGGAGGGGTGGATTGTTCCCCTTGTGTGAAGAACACTTGCGCACTCTGTGTTTTCAAATTGTACGGGCATTCTTTGACGGAGTGTCCCATAACTTGGCAGATTTCACAAAACATCTTCTTCCAACAGTTTGCCTTTGTATGGCCTTCTATTTTACATTCTGGACACCATAGTTCGGTTGCTTCTTTGGATCCTTCTTCGTTTGCTTTTAGTTCCTTCATCATCCTTAGCATGTCGCGACGGAGTGCTTGTACGGTTTTTGATTCATCCCCGCTCTCCCCCGCGCTTTCTTCATCGTCATGCTTCTTCCCTCTAGAGGATGTCTTGTTCTCACGTTCAATATCCATCGCACGGTTGTATGCTTCAGTGTACAAGGATGGAGGTACTACCTTCATGTTCTTACGTAGCGAGGGAAGCAGCCCTTCGATAAACCATCTCTTCTTTAAACCATTTGCTAGCTGTGATTCTAGTTTCCCTAGCAGGTCTTTTAATTTCCGGTTGTAAGTTCTTACGCTTTCGTTCTTCCCTTGTTTGGTGTTGTAAATCTCGGCCACAATTTCACTGTCGTCCCTCAATAGTTTGAATTCATTTTGAAATGCCTGCTTCAGCACCCTCCATGAAGCTTTCTGTGTTTGGTCCAACTCTGAGTACCAGTCAATGGCACTGTCTTGGAGTGTCACCGGAAATGCTTTCAGCTTGTTATCTTGGTCATCTTCTCCACTCGCTATCCAAATTGTCTCGCATGTCTTACAGTGTCATACTGGATCCTCTGACCCATTCCCCGTAAACTTCGGCAACTTTTGCCGTTCTGGAGTCACCATCTTGCCCCGCTGTCCTCCCTGTGTATTGAACCCGACTAGACTGGTTTCCCCGTTACGTTCTGGTGCATCACTTGCACTCTCGGCCACGTACGAGTCGCTCTTCCGTCCCCCGTCAGCGTCCTCTACACCTTGGGTTTCCTGAGCTCTGCTTTGGTGCTCCCTCTGCCAAGGGGTCTTCGGCTCAGATCTCCCTGTCCTCCGTCCTTCGTCGTCGTCCGAAATGCACAACTCCCGAAAGCGTTGGATACTGTTCTCAAGTTCATTGCTGAAGTCTTCCTCATTTTATTGGTTTTTATGTTTTTCTACATACGGGGTGACGAATGGTTCCTCGTCCCTCCTTTCCACAGAGCTCTGATGTGCTTTACTAAATCTCAGCCGCCGGTTTTCTTGTTCTTGTACTCTTAATGATCGCCAAATTCTTTCCTCCTCCGCTTTGTGCCCGAATGGTACTCGGTTCTTGTCCTTGTTCAGTCGTACGGGCATTTACAGGTCTTTCACGTGATCATTGTTGGTTGCTAGAGGTATGTCTTCGGCTAGTGTCTCGTTCCTCTTCTTCCCATTTGGTTCGTTCCTCGTACCGCTGCAAGATTTGCTACCTTCGGCATTCCTGTTCCTCTTCTGCCTGAAGGTCTTGTAGGATGATAGAGTGGCGGGCCAACAATCTTGGCATGCAGTGGAGAAGGTGATCAACCTCGTCGTTCACTTCGAGTCGATCCCAGACTACTGTCTTAGGGATTTCTCGCCTGAGGGCTTGCCTCCGTACGTGATCTCGTAGGGATATGTTCCAGAGATTTGTCAAATCTCGTGTTAAGTTGTCCTCTCTTTCTTCATTCGTTACCATGGGTTCCTCCTCTGGTCGGCCCATTACGCTGCCATCGTAACGAGTGCTTCCTTGGTCCGCTTTGGCTACGGCGCCAAATGTTTACCTCACGGAGTGTTTATATCAACATGCTACGTACACAGGAAGTAAACAGAACTATATGTAACACACAGCATAAAACAATACAATATGCTAGAATCATGAGACGTTTGTATTCATTTCCAATAAATATCACCATGTACAATCACAAGTATCTCCGTACTATCAATCATGGAATCATAATCAGAATGACAATAGTAGTGTCTCCCTGACTACAAAACTGAGTACATATAATGTTCGGCGGTTGGTTGAGCAACCAACCGTCGTGACGTTCCATAACAACCCGCTACAACTAATCGGGGCTTAATTACCCGAATGTACATGCCAACAATTATTCCCACTAAGACTATAGTTTTATTGCATTATAATAACTTGGCCGACTACGCTAAGGATATTTAACCACTTACAATGATTTCTTAATCCAGTCGTTCATTTACAATTTTCTCTGATTTATTTATCTTTGTGTGTCTGATCACGGTCATGCCAATGGAATGGTGAAAGTCTAATTTATACCATTTTTTTAACTGTTTCTCAACAATGTATTTTTCTCAACAAATTTAATGCAAAGTTTTATGCTTATCTCAAAAATAATGTATACTATAAATGTATATTTGGCTTTAAAAATGCAGTAGTATGTATTTCTTACAATACATATGGTTTCTTGAAACTGACCATTCTAGTTTGCAGGTAAAAGGATGGTATGCTGGTTCTTATCTTCACAAGTCAGGTGTCTGGCATCAAACACAACGGTTGTTAAGGAAAAAAGCTGGTAGCGCAACAATAGTTCATCATCTAGATTTTGATGCAACAACACGTGAACAAACCAGACTCCATCCAGAAGATCAGGTTTTATGTTATTTTATTCCTTTTTCTGTCAAATTCCATTACGCTATTCTTTGAGCTTTCTATTTAAAAAAAGTTGATTGTTATGGGGAAGGGTTTAGAAGTTATTGCTTATTTATACTATATATAATTCCCGTTTGTTACCCATTGCATGTTTGTTGCTTGGTTGATTGGATTTTTAAATTTATTTGCATGATTGGATAGCTTGTAGACATTTACATTTGCAAAGTTTGTTGTTAGATAATGCATACAGTTTCCATCCAACTGATGTATGGAAATGGGCTGAAGTGGAAATTACTCTAGCTGATACTTATTTTAGTGGTTTGTCTGAAAGCCATTTAAAAACTATTGATCTCATGGATAGTGATGAGAATCTGCTTAGAAAGCATTTCAAGGATAACTTATAAGATATTTTTTATTATGATATTATTTAACTTATAAGTCCAAATCTTGTCATATCATGCCTTTTTGACTTGTAGAATGACTTATTTCTGGTCTCATGATGGATGTTTTAGAAGTTCAACTTAAAGTGATTTACTTATTTTACATCATATTATCCATTTATTGGCTGAAAAGCACATTGTAGTAAGCCATGTGGCTTAACCCTCTGAATTTCCTGACCTTGCTGATACAAATTTCTGAACATGATATTTTTTTGTTGTTTTTGAAGTTTTTTGCTTTTTTTGGTATTTTTGAATGCAATAATAGAAAACATGAAATGCTGATTGAAACAAAACTATAACAGCTAATAGAAGTATGCATGCATTTGCTAAACAAGGAATCTTTTATTCTTTCTTCTTTAATATCAGATTGCTCTATTTACATATGATCATTCTTTTGAAAATACCAGAAGTCTGGAGGTAAAATATTAAGGAAACCTGGAAATGATCGCCTATGAAACTGTTGATTAGCTTGGATACAGCTGATCACGCATTTGTCCCAGCATATTTTGTAAGCAAAATGATCTATTTGTTGGCGTTTCAATTAGCACCTCTGGAGTGCTTATTGGAAACGGACAGCTATTGCAAGTGTGTTAGTACATGCTCTTCGGATTATAGAGAGGAAGATCTCTCTTTGTTGATTTTCTACTGTAAAAAAAAAAGGGTGTACTAAGGTTCCTATATTTTTTACTCAGCGGCAGGACACAAGGGTGCATAAACACAATGCGCCGTAGCTAAGCTTTTTCTCTGGTTTCCGCAGATCTTAACTACTAACTAAGCTTCTAAACTATCCTACCTCCCCAAGATAAACAGAGCATGAGGGCATAGGAGCGAAATGGATTGGTTGGATCACTTGAATCCTCCGTCTCAATGGAATATGGCTGAGGCTCTGAACCTTCAGATATATACCAAGATAGGGCTCGATACAAGCAAACACTCTCTTACGGTAAACTCGATCTGAGACTTGCCAAGGAGGAGGAACCCCTGTCCGAGGTGTAAGCTTGGAAACAGCTCACTGGAAACAACAAGGAACGATGGCTTGTCTAATAGGATTCCCAAGGAGGTGACGACACCTGTCCAAAGTGTAGACTGTAAGACAAATCATTAAACAACATCATACGATAATGATCGATGACAAAATATCCAAGGAGCCAACGACACCTGTCCAAGGAGGAGATTGAAACAATACACTATTTGAAAACAAGACTATGAATAGACTCGTATTTAGATCAAGCAAGCATGCGCCATCTGATTTATTTCTTCAAGCTTTCTCCAAAGAATTACAAAGGTCGGGACAGCAAAGGCACAAAATCATGCACAATTGCGATCAACCAACGAACTCTTATCCAAGAGTGAACAGATATAAACAAGTTAACTCTGGCAACAATGGCACAACAATTTTGCTTAGCAAATAAAGGTTAAAAAACAAATAAAGAACCTAAGGCTCTTATTTATAGAAACTCAAAGGAGTAGGCAACCCTAAAATCTCCTTGAGTTAACAAACAGTTCTTGCAATCAACAAGATTTATTTCTATGTCTAAAAGTAGGTGAGCAAACAGTTAAGTGGAAATCTACTTCAGTTAATTGAAACTAAACAAAAGTCAAACTGGAAGTCTACCTCAGTTGACTGACACCTAACTAAAAGTGAACTTACAATTACAAATGTGTCTCCAAATAGACATCCACCTTTTGAGGAGATTTGAGATCCACAAATCGTGGGAGTCAAATAGACATCGTAGATCAGTGGGATCTGACATGCATGATCTGTGGAGATCTGGAGTCAACTTGGGAAGGGGCATCAAGTTGACTTCAGTCATCATTAATGCTATTTGGAGGGTAGGACGTCCTTCCTTGGTGCTTTACACCTTTTCACCACTGGTCAACAAAGTCTCTATCCAGTCATTGACCTCTTCGGTCCCCGCGCAATTAATGCTTTTCAAGGTGACTATGTGGCGTCTAAGCATTTCTTCACCCATCATAAGCTGTTGCTGATAGTTTATGCATTGGGCAACTGCTTCATCTAACTGGATAGATATGGCTGCAATTTTGGCCAATTTGCAACCATTGGGATCTTCAAGGAATGAAGATCGGATGACATCTTGGAATCATGTCTGTATCGTTTCAAGCTCAACATATTCTCCTCCTCGCTGATATTCTAACTCAGGGAAGGATATTACCAACGTTCTTGCGAAGTTGATAATATTGGCGACAAAGCATCTATAGTCAATCAGCTCCACTGAATTGGCATCGTAGGCTCTCACCTTGTATGCCACCTGTTCTTTCCACTCAAAGAGATGGTGTTTGTTCTCTGTGGTTGTAACTGATTCATATGCTTGTCGTAGATCAGCAACTGTCGCCTCCTCTTTCGGCCTCTCTTGAGCTGCTTTCAAGTCTGACTGCTGGATTTCAAATCGAAGTCCATGTGCCCTGTCTCTCAGCTGATATGCTTCTGCTAACACACACCATCCTTTGACGACAAACTCATCCACTTGACGTCTCAAGTGTTTGCCATATGTAATCAACTGATGATGGTTTCTTTCAGCTGAGAGATCCAATAGTCCTTGAGGCAAGGCCGAGGAGTTCAGAGTGTCATGTATCAAACTAGAAATGTACAATTTTAGCTGACGGATTTCAGCCTTCAAGGCTGCTTTGTCTTGTCCATCCTTTGTCATCCTTTCTTTGACACTCGCTGAGGCGATTCCAAGAAGGTCTGCCTCCACTTATCGAGTGGTCTTTCCAAGGTTAACCTTTGAAAGCGTGAAATCCTCAACCCTCGCATTATGTATGTCATTGTCTTCAGGCGGGGCAGCACTCTCTATGACAACCTCGTTCTCTGCATTCCTCTCTACATGTGTCTGCTTCTTCAACTTCTTTGCCGGCATGTCTTGTGGGACATGGTGGAATTCAAAGAAGTCAGGCTGATAAGAAGGTCTCTCCTTTTTCCTCCCAAGCGAGCTTTCCAGCCAGATAGAATCTCGGCTAGCATCGCTGGGAGGAGGAACATAGGCCCCCTGAATGCTGGAAGAACGAGACTGTGCCGTGGTAATGCCTCGTGGTGGCGAGTCCAAATCAATAGGACTTTGCGACCTCTGTGATGGTGGTGAAGCCGGTGGCTTTGCTTCTATTACAGGTACCGCTTTTGCTGGAACTTGTTCTACAATGGATTCCATCTCTACAACGATTATTTCAATCATTGGCTCTGGTGTAGCTGCAGTGTTCTCAACTATTTCAGGTAAATTGGTGGTTGTCTCCACCTGTACCTCTTGCTGGCTTGTGCTGGCAATTCCTCTTCTTCGCCGTGTGCTCCTTGACATCCGCATTCCTTCTGGAAGAATGCTCATCTTCTTCTGTCTGGGTTTTCTCCGAGACGAGGAAGATAGTGTAAACTGAACCGTTGGCGGCTCTAATCGGGGAAGTACTACCTTCCTTGTCTTTTTACTGCCAAGGTAGAGTTGACTGTGTCAAACTACTCTACCAGTTCTTTCCTCAATAGACGTACTCTCTTTCGCATACCGGTCTACTTTGCCGAGTGGTTGTGCATCCACTTGACCCGTGAAGAAGGAAGAAAGAATGACTTCTTCTTCGTCACCAGATAAGCCCTCGATGTCCTCCGACATGAATTCTGCAATCTGCGAGAGCTTGAATCTGCTGTAGTTCCTTCTTCTCACTTTGAACTCATCCTCGTAGTTGACCCAAAAATCTTCCATGAAAGGTTCATGTGATGATCTTTGCTCAAGGTGTGCTGCGAAGATGCCTCTGGGGTCATAGGATGGCCTCCTGTCAATGAGGTATTTGAGATTAAATCTCACTATTTCCTGGCTTATCAACCTGGCATCGGCTGTAGTCCTGCATCTGTAGAATCCCATCTGAAAAGGAATGTTTGCAGCAGACTTCTTCTTTATGCGAAGGTAAGAGTGAACCTCGACCAACTGCCTCAGGAATTCCATGAACACTACCCTATCTGAGGGGTAGCGTGGCATCATGGCGGGGTGGCCATTGTAGACATACACGCGTATGTAGGTGAAAGTGGGGAATTGGATGAACCAATCCGTCCAGTCCACCATTGCTGCCTTAGCTGCTGGTGAAATACGAACGTGCATCTTCTGGTCTAGCTCGTGCACGGTGTGCATAGTGAACAGGTCATTTATCTTCTTGAAGTGCCTTTCCGCTAGAGTGAACTCAAGGCGAGGAAAGTATTCTTGGACCTTTTGGACACCCAGGGTTCCCACAGTGTTTAGTGTTCTGAAATTGCCTTGGAAGGCTATCAGGTAGAGTAGGTAGGAACACATGTGGAGACGGTGCTCTTCTAGAAACCCGGTAAATTGTTGGTCGAGTGTGTCACTAATCAGAGAGGCCCAGTCGTAATGTTCTTTCTTGCTGATTATTTTGCCAATAATGTAGAACATCCACGGTTGGAAGGATTTCCCCTCCTCTTGCCCAGTGACTCTGTTGAGTAGGGTGAGTAACACTCCGTACTCATCTTTGAATTCTTCTTTCCCAACCAATTTGGGCAAGCTGGTTCTCTTTGTTTTCAACCAATGTTCAGCCATTATAAGTGAACATTCATCCTTCGAAGCCTCGAACGCCTTTTTGCATTCTGTCACTGATATGACCTTCTTGGTAGGGCATGGTGGAATGGCAAAACAAGTCTCTATGTCCACCGACCTCAAGTTGCAAATCACCCTCTTGTCCACTGACATGATCTCTCTTGTAGTCGGGTTGTAATGCTTTGTGCAAGCAGTTACAAACTCAATGCTTTGTAAGGTGATCGGAATAGACGCAACTTGGAATAAATCGGATTCTTCAATGTTTTGCAACGTAATTTGGTTCATGCCCTCCAAGTCTTCAGAACTAACCTCTGGATTTTTCTGCCATAAGTCTGTGTTAGTCGTTTTCAGGTAATCATGGTATAAGACCGTCTTGGTCTTGCATTGTACCTAGGAGTACTGCATTCTGAAAACCTTGAAGATTGATTGTGCACTTGATGCTGCACGGACAACTTTTCTGGAACTGCTAAAAATAGCCTTGCCGGGGGTAGTTTTTATGAAAAATTCTGAGACATGGGTTTTGTTGAAAATGATTTTCTAAACAGACCTAGATCGTCAGAAATTAGGAAAAACGAGTTTTTCTTTGACATGCAAGAGCCCTTTGGTGGTAGAGGCAGTAGGGGCACCAAAAAGTGTTTTTTCTCGGAAAAATCTAACACATGGGTTTTGTTCGTGCTTCAGAGCTAAACAAACCCAGTTTGTCTATTTTTCAATATTATGACTTTTTCCGGAAACCCTAAAAAATAGGGGGCAACAGAGCTACTTTTTCTGGAAAAATCCAACATGTGGGTTTTGTTGAAAAAGCTGTGCTGATCATACCCAGTTGGCCAAATTTGTGATTATTTGTCGTTTCCTGTGACATGCAAAGAAATATAGACAAAAATAGAGGAAGTAGACAGAAGATGGATTGGAAGTTATAAACTGCCACTTTGCAATAATCTGTCTCTGGAAGCAATCTCCGGGGAAGAATACTTTCACTGCCACTGATCTTCAAAAATATTGAAGATCTGTCCAAAACCTCTGCCAGATCTTGAAAACGTGTTCTTGGGAGCTATTTGATGTTTTATCCTTCAACCTGCAAAAAGAATAATGAGGAAAGGGAAGCCTAGCATGAATATAAGGTGATTAGGGTTAAGATCCATCAAGTATGGAAGACAACTCATGATTTAGGCCTGATCTGGAGTTCCAAAAGATGATTTCCACTGATTGTGGAGTGTTTGGCCTCTTTTTGGCTCCAAATTTGCTAATTGAAGTCAACACTTTTGCTTTGACTTCTTTTAGGCGTCCATCCTTGAAGTTGATCATTTTTGTCCATTTTTGCAAGCTGAAGTGCCTCCGTTTGATCTTTGATTCAGGTTACTCAGTTGATCTCTGGCAGTGGCTGGCAGTTCTGTTGTTGAGGTGGGATCAACACGATGAGATATGCATGGGAGGGATTAACTCAGAAAACTGAGTTCAGGCCTCCAGAAAGAAGGGCGCCTTTCTTTGAGAGGGGCGCTTTTGATAATGCCTTAGTCAATTTTCATTGACTGTTCTTCATTTTGACCTTTTCAGACCCTCTTTGCTTTGATCTGATGTTCCCGATGCTAGATGAATCAGATTACTCTACTTGACGATGCATCGGGTAGCCAGCTTGGTCTTGTTTAGGATGACTGACTTCTCAACTGGAAAAGACAAGTTCAGGTCCTTTAAGCTTAAGGGTGCCCCTGGCTAGCATGGGCGCTTTTAGCTTTTGATTGGTTTTACTTATGCTGTGAACTGCTTGCCTTTGACCTCCTCTATCAGATGATTGATTTGTCAGAAGTTATTGTTGATAGTCCCACTAACGAGACAAGTCATAGCTGAGAAGGTCATCCCGGAAGTTAGTGAAGATTCTGACTGAATCTAGATGCCCTCAAGAAAGGGCGCCTTTCCTCAAGAGGGGCGCTTTTAGGCATGCCTTAGCCATTTTCTGGCTTGTCTTTCCAGTTCTTCAATTTTGACTTTTTCTGCTTGATCTCAACTCGTGATCGCTTGGCATGTCTTGTGGACCTGCTTTCAGATTGATCACGTAGCTGGGAGGAAGCTGGAAATATATCATGTATAGAGCTGCTGTTTATGGATTCATTTGGTGCTTGTAATTGAGGGGCGCCCTTGGCCAGCAGGGGCGCTTTTACCTTGAAGCTCTCTGTTTGGGCATCTTTATTGTTGATGGATCCTCCATACTTTGCTGACGGTTGGTCAATGATCCCTGAATCAAATGATTTTGCTGATTGTTTTGTTGTCGAGCCAGCATGAAAGTGAAGAGGATGACTGAGTTGAAGATGCCAAATGATTACATTTGCCCTCTGAGATCCAAGGGCGCCTTTCTTCAAGAGGGGCGCCTTTTTCACCTTTAGGCTGTGTTTTGCCTTGGTAGACAAAACGTGCATCTTCCAGACTTAGCCAAATTTTGGCCTTTTCCGTGTTGAGAATCTCCTTCGTTGTAACAACATCTTTTTGACCTTTTCCGCCATAGCTTCTTCGTTGAAGCTTTTGAGGTTTAGCTTTCAGCACTTGGTACTGGCCAATTTGCCATTAATGGCTGCGGAGCTCCTAACTTTGTTCTTGAAAAATAGAAATAGACCCACTAGAGTAAAACATGTATTTTGATAATTCTGACTTGATCAGTGTGATTGTGAAGGCAATTAACCCTATCAGAATTATTTTCAATCATTTCCGGAAAGGTCCTTAAAAATAGGGGCATAAAATCCTAATTTTCATTTTTTCAGAATTTTAACCATAAGTTCCTGGACAAAAACCCACAAAGATTTCATGTTTGGTTTGATCTAAAACATACTTTCGATGGCATTTTTACATTGTTTAGCTCAATTTAAGCAGAATGCCAAAAATTTCATTTTGGGTATAACACTATTATCCCAGCCATCCCTTATCCATGAAGAATCGGCTCCCAAAGTTAGGCGATTTTCTCTTAAAGGAAGATGTCTCTCTCCTTCAGCTGTACGGCTTCACCCAGCATTAGATGCTTTCAATAATCATCTATTGTCCTCCATAAATGATGAGAATGATTGCTGTTTGCTGTTAATGATCAGACAATAGAACTGAGATGAGAATCTTCTGAAAAGTCACATGAAAAGACCTTCAATGATGCCCAAATGAGACTCCTGAATGAAGCCTCTCTCATGCCAAAATTCGGTGGATCTTTCACCACCTCAAATCAGCTTCCCAATGAAGATTCTTTCGTTCTCCAATGGTGTCAAAATCTGAAACCCCAGTCTCAGGCGCTCAAACTCCAAGAAGATGGCAAAATCAAGTATTCACACAATGAAGTCGATTTTGCAAGTGAAGCTTATATGCCTTTTGAAAAGTTCGATTTTCTTCAAGTGGCCTTTTGGTCATAAAAAATGGTATAAACTCCACTTTCATGTAATAGTTTTGACTTTGGCCAAATAAAATAGTAATTTAATGTACTTTAAGTGAAGGGTAATTGACATGTTGGCTTTAAGTGGCCCCGTCTATTAAATAAAGTTAATACATAACCTTATATTATAAGCTTTAATGAATAAAGTGCCGTTAATGCTATCCCTTCAATAATAACTCATTAAAAATGCCAAAATTATTTGTGCCAACTATGTCACTGCCAAAGTCAGGAGTCCAGGTGCCCTGCCAAAAATAGTATCACTAAAAATATCACTTACTATAAATAGCAAGTGTCCAAAACTGAGCCAGTAAGCAAATCCAGATGCTAGAACCTGAACCAATGGAGTCACCTGCAATGTGAAATGTTCCATATGGCCTGGGGAAACAGTCACAGATGGACCCTCTAGTCAAACTGCTAACTCACGAGGGTCAGGTGATGAGCTAACCTCTGAACACCTGATGCTGACTAAGGAGGGGACATTACACACATTGCGTTTGGGATTCTCAAGGTTTTTATTCTATGTTTAATGACTGATTGGTTGCCAATATTGCTGCTAGTTTTGAAATTTAGGTTATATCTACCAGGGTTTAGATTGCTGATTTGTGTTGTTGACATTTCTAGTTATAATGCATAAATAAGGGTGTGCAAAAATGTCCTATAATCCAGAAAATCAAGTGAAAATGCCCATCTCTATCAGTGATTTAAAATACAGTAAATATCCCATGATTTTCAGAGACTTAACAGGACATACCTGAGAAAAAATATAAGCAAATATATTCACATAATCAAGGAAAAATGCAGGAGTCATCCATATAAATTTCTTGGATGAAATGATCGGCTCCTTAGGTCTGTAAAATTGAATCTGTACATGGCATAGGATCTGAAGAATGGAAGTTAAGAAATTCAAGTTAAAGTGATGTATATCCTTCAAAATCCTGTGATCTCTAGGGAGTTTAAACAAGCGAAACCAGATACAATCCCCATGATTATCAGGGACTTTAAGCTCCAAGGAGGCAAAAGAAAATCCTTATGCTTCCAGAAAGAAAAAATGAAATTATAATAATGTTCGTAAGTAATCAAAGTAGGCCATTGCGACTTGTAAGTACATCTATTTATACAAGAGAGATAACAGGGTGAGAAACCACCTGGGGAGGTGAAATTAAACTAGAGCAATAAAGACTAATGAAAGTGAAACAAGAAGTAAAAGCAAAACAGATGAAATAAACTTTACGAAAGTTTTAAGGATGGTTTGAAGAGTTTCAATGCTTGAGGTTTGCAAAATTGCGGCTGTCAATAGCCGAGAAACACATTGTTTTGTCTTAGGCATTGCTTATCAGACAATACAATAAAATATTACCCGGCGGCTCTAATAGAGGGATCTCAGAAAAAAATTTGAACATTGAGGCAGTTGAATTGTACTAAACTTCAACAAATATTAAAGGTGGGTAAAGCTCATAAGATCAACCAATATAAACCAATAACATTATGCAATATGATAATTGCTTGAAGGTTTGTGGATTCGATTGTGTGAATATTTTTGCATCAATATGGCTAATTGTGCAATATGGCTTATGAAGTCCTTCCAAAACTGATTATGATCTACCCCAAGCCCTTATTTCCTAAGCTCATTTCAAACTGTCAATTTACTTTTGTACCTGGGCGACAGTTCACAGTTGATCTTACAGCAATTCTGGAGCAATTCCATTCCTTGAAAATTTAGAAATGACCATGGATCAATTGAGCTGGATATCTCAGAAGCTTTTCATAAATCTAGCTAGGATTTAATCAAACTTTGCATGCTTATGAATTTAGCCAGGCTGTAATCAAACGGATAAGTGCTTCATTTGTAGTCCTACATACACTATTTTTCCTAACGGAGATACTGGAAAGCCATTATCTTGTCATTTTAATGGGGAGAAACTGGTGCAGAGCCCTGAAATAGGTTAGAGATCAAGGACAGTTATATGACATTCCTGTGATGAAAGGTCTCAGGTAATTGAAAATACACTTTGTGGATGACACCCTATTATTTGCCACACTAATTAGAAAGCAGATCAAACAACTGAGGAAAGTAGTGAGAGAGAATATTTCAAATGATGCCAACTTTAGATATGTTCCAAAAAATGATAGAGGATGAATTGCAAAGGCAATGGGAAGAGTTGGAAGAACTCCATGCACATGAAAGCAGGTATTGTTGATAAATTCTCAGTACTCTTCAAGCAGATTTAAAACATTTGCAATTCACATCAATCGTTTGATTGTCATATGCCATACAATGTACAAGTCAATCCAGAGCATCCACTTTGAAGGAAAAATAGATGTAGATGCCTAGGTAATTGACAATTTGACATAACCTAATTTGTTCATTTCATGCAGTTAATCATTTCTCTGATCAATAAAGGAATACATTTACTCTTTTAAAAGTATCTTTCCTAGTGAAGAAATGGTGGAATAACTACTACACAACACATGTGGATGACTTAAAACACACTTGTAGACTCATGTAATGGTTTCATAACAACCTTCAACGAAACCTATTACGTTGTTGGAAATTGTGATTTGTTCATATTATATAGTTAATCATTTCTCTGATTAATAGAAGACTACATTTACTCTTCTAAAAGGATCTCTCCTAGTGAAGAAATGGTAGAATAACTACTACACAACACATGTGGATGAATTAAAACATACTTGTAGACTTGTGTAACATGTAACAACCTTCAAGGAAACCTATTACCTTGTTGGAAACTGTGATGATCAGTACATCAAGTTCTTTGAGTTGTGCCAAAGTTGATATCAATTGATGAAGGGATATATGAATACCTTTCATACTTTTGTGTCCAAATCGAGTATTTAGGATTCAGAGTAAAACCTTGTTTTGAAGTATAGGTCAAGCTTGAGACCCCATATCAAATTAGATATGGATCTCCTATAGATATTTTCAATTAGAGAAGCCTATAGATTTGCTTGCAAGTTTTAGGCAAAGGCCAAAATCAAAACCAAGGCAAAAGATTCAAAGTCTCAGACAAAGCCCATGCTAAACCTTCCAAGCAAAATTCCAAACCAATGAATGACTCTCAATGCCATCCATACTAGGAGCAAAAACCACTTGATGACTAGAACAAGTACACCAAGATGGACAAGTAATGTTCGATTCGAAACTGTAGTAGTTGTTTCACTGAAGAATGTTGTGCTCAAAAAACTCTACTTGCACAAATTGAAGTAGTAGGTACAAGTACCGTGGGATTGTACAAGGGTAAGTAGATCATGGAATTCAAGCCCAGTGTTATGGTCATTACTAGAAACAGCTCTACTTCCCTTGTGGACACAATTGAACTAGAACTATCGTTCCATTCTCAAATGTGGATCAATGGTCAACCAATACACTTCGCTGTTGACAATAGAAATTAGAAGAACCTAATTTCTCTGGAAATAGTTCGGAGATTGAACTTGTGATTGGCACCTCAACTACATCCATACTCCATTGGTAGGTTTGGCGAGGGATCTGAAAAATGCATCACTCAATAGTGCCACTTGGTGTACAACATCAAGCCTTTTCAAGATATTGTCCTATGTGACATCACTCCTTTAGAGGTATGTGATGTTTTACTTGGGCAACCCATCGACATGCAATCTATGAAGTAAATCAAAGGAATGTTGTCATAGATGTTGGTGATAGGAGATCACATATGGAAAGTAGTCCCTAAGCTATCACTCATTGGCACCAAATAGTATAAGGAGCTAGTTAGTTCTAGTAAGACGTTTGTGCTTTTGATGGTGACACTTGAATGTAAGAGTCTCCTTGCTGAACCATTGATACTGCAGTTCCTCCAGTAGCAACATAGACCTCAGAGTCGAATTGCAAGTTGGAAGAATACAAGGATATCTTTTAGCCACCAAAGGGAGTGCCTACACATTGTGTGGTAAGTCACATTGTTGACTGGATTCCAGATTACATCTACCTAATGCCTCCTTGTACTAAAGATCATTGCTGGAGAATGAAGTCTCACATCACATCACAAGCCCTGACTCAATTTCCATGGCAATGGAGTGGTTGTGAGAGAGTTCATTTCCATCCAACGTTTCACGTACCCTCTTTGTATATTAATGTACATAGGACATTTTATGTAGTAAGAGATTAGAGGAGAAGGTACACATCCCATATTTGTTCTCACAGATAATGTATATAATACAACTTTTCTGTTACAGTTCTACACATGTTGTTACTTGTCTTCTTGGCACTATATTTGCACTATAGCACTTTCATTTGATTTGTACTATATGCTTTTGTTGTTAGTTGTATCATATGATTGTTATATTGGCATATAGTACTTTCATTTGATTTGTTAGTTGTCTTCATGGCACACAAATTTGATTTGTACTGTATGCTTTTGTTAAATTTGATAGTACTATAGCACTTTATAGTTTATGCTTATTAAAATTGATAGTACTATATGCTTTTTTAAAATTTGCTGATATAAATGTCATTGTGTATTTGAATTGCTAAATCATCATTATATTGTTGATAATGGTAGAAACAAGAACAAGGACTATTAGAAGATGTTTGGGTGCTGCTGCGAGCTGGAAGGTTAAAAGAAGCATGTGAGCTTTGTCGATCTGCTGGCCAGGTTTGTAGGTTTTATTATTTTTCTGGATGTGTTCATATTGTTGTTATTCTGATTGATACTTAAATTTCTTTTTATATTGCAAGGCATGGAGAGCAGGCACTTTGTGTGGTCCTTGTGGATTCGATCCTTGTCCTTCAGTTGAAGAATTACACCAAACAGGGAAGAATAGAACTTTGCAAGCTATTGAGCTTGAGAGTGGCCTTGGTTATCAACGTAGGCTTTGGAAATGGACTTCCTTTTGTGCTTCTGAAGTAGGTAGCTTTATCTTTCAAGAATGTTTTAATTATTATGCAGAATATGGAAGAGGCAGTAGTGTCACCAATTTTCATTTGCTTGAGTTAGTCTTTCACATGATTAATTTTCATTGTGAAAAAATATTACTTTTTTTTGGGATCAATTGAAAACCATTATAATTTCTGGAAGTGGTGCAAATTATAAACACGAATGACATTTTTTCAAATAATTTCCTCTATGTTTGTGCAATTTACGGGAAAAGAATGCTGTGGGATTTTTTTTGTCTTTGTTACTGTCACTATGGACACGTATATGGAAAATGAAAGGATTTTCTTTCATAACAAATACTGTATGGTTCAAACTGGTGGGCAGGACAAAGGCAGATAATGTTCAAATTGAAATCACCAAGTGATCTAAATTAAAACCTGGCCGCTAAAGTAAACATCATACAGAAGGTCATTGTAAGTAAGCAAATACAAATAACTTAATATCTATAATTTCTTTTAGGTTTCTTTGATAATAGATAAATTCTACCTTTAATGTAAGAACCTAGAAGTAACTCATCTGCAGGCACATTAGTGTTTTTGTTGGCAAAAAGATGATGTGTGTAGTAGTATGTAAACTCGGAAATAGATTTACTCTATATCTAGAGTGTCTACAATAACATGTATTTCCAGTGATGTTCTATAGTTACCTTTGAGAGTCTCAATGAAACAGTCTTTAGTCACCTTGTATTATTGCATGTTGAATATAATTGGCTTTGCCAATCTTAAACTTCTCAGTAGAGAACACTTGATGAGGGCCACACCGCCTGAAACCCACACAAACCACAACAATAGATACCAACTGAGAAGATGCGAGACAGAAAAATAACTCACTTTCAATTATTTTCAGAAAATAAAATTACAGATTCAAAACTTACATGCTACAGCCTCATGGGCTTGATTCATTACAACATAATCAACTCTGAAAACAAAAAATATTATTCAGAGCCACAATTTGCACTAATGGAGCCACCTTCAACAATCCCCCACTTAACCTTTTTATTTTACCCCAACAACCACCCTAGAATGTTCTAGAAAGTTCAACTTTCCCTTTTGATTTGGCGCAAAAAGTCCCGCTGTCTGATTTATTGCCTCGAAAGAAATTTTAATGAAATTCAATTTTTAGAGGGGCAACTTCGTAGGGCCATAACTTTTGATCCGGGTGTCCAATTTGCTATTATAACATATCGTTGGAAAGCTCTCAAAGAGATCTACAACGCCAGTTCGTCAACTTTTTGAGCTATTTTGGGGCCTCTAAGGTTTTCATATCTGAATTTGAAGTTGCATTGGAAAAATTTCCTAGGACGAAAACTTTAATATCTCCCAAAATGTGTAGGGTATTGAGATGATTCTTTCGTGTCCGGAAATGTTTTTCAGTTTTGCTCCTTGGGGTAAATTTTCAAGTCCATACAAGCCCATTTAGGCAGTTTTACTAAAAATAGTAAGTGACCGTTTTTTGCCTTTTTTGACTCCTAACTGTCTTACACCCCTTAAGTGCCATCATGGAACTCAAAACAACTAAAGAAATTAAGGAAAAATAATATTTTTTGGGTGATTCAAGATTTCCCTACGCCGTTGGATGCTCTTGCATCAGAATATAATTGGCTTGGCCAATCTTAAACTTCTCAGTAGAGAACAAAATTCATCCTAAATAGTCAAGGCCCAAACTAGGCCTTCCATTTATTGAAATCAATCATCATCCAACTAATCTAAAATCATTGCCAAATCTTCTTGTCAAAGTTTTCATAAATATTTTGTGAATGGGAAATTGCCAATTATCATTAGGGATAGTAACAAAACCAGTGTTTTGATTCAAAGTGATACAAAATATGTATAGGAGATTCAAGTCCAGTAATATCTATAATCGACCTAACTTATGGAACATAATTCTTTTACATATCCTAATATAGTGACCATGAAGTCAAACAACAAATTTGACACCTGCAGTCATATGGTTGCTATGAATTGTTTTTTCATGCTTTTACAAATCCAAATATGCTGAGATGGAATTCTTTAGATATGTGTTATTTAAATGGCCAACATGGTGCTTGCATCCATGTTGGTGCTATAAACTACCTGACAAATGAAGTAATTGTGACTCAGAATAAATAGTATAAAAAAGGATTGTTGATAGATACTGAGAGAAATGGTTTTTAAAGGTGAGAGGACGATACCCGTTTTATTTGGTTCTAAAATTCATATTGTTACTATGAAGTATTTTACTACCATTATCACAACTAGTTTACAAATTGAAATATGCTGAGCTTGAATTCTCCATATGTGTGTTAATTCAAACAACCATTTCTTTTATTATGGAATATCATATAATATACTTTTTATGCAAAGAATCATTGTCTTCTAGATTTGATGCTTTAATATTTGCGATAGACATTATCTATCATTGTTTATTCTTTATCATTGTTTTCCACCATTGATTTGAATTATGTTGGAAATTCGGCGAACAATACTGTTGTGAGGGACTTGATGTATTTAAGCAAAAATTGACAACACAAGCAGATTTTTTTTTTTTTAGAATGTACTAAAGCTGAACAAGATAGCTTTATAAAAAATAAGCTAAGTGTTGAACACCCAGAATATTGAGAGGGGGAGCGGGAGGGGGAGGGGGATGAATCAGTATTCTACTAAACCATTTAGTTGCTAACCATTTAAAAATTAAAACATATCTAACTACAATTGTAAACAAAGACATGAAAGGAATCATAACACCACATGACACATGAACACCGGGATTTTTATGTGGAAAACTCAGAATGGGAAAAACCACAATGAGGATTAGCTCACAATATATTATAACCGGTTATAAGATATTACAAGGGCACATTGCCAGGACACGCTGTCCTTGAAAGGCTCACAACTTGAAATTATTACGAAAGGGTGTGTGGCTCATTGCCAAAAAGTGAACTAATAGAATACACCTTTTATGTGCCAAGTTCAGTTCCAATTAAGCTTTGGAATACAAAATCTTGCACCGATTTGCAGGTTCACAACATATACTTCCTTGATACAACATTCACACAATATCACTACTTATCTCTTGTCACTTATCACCTTTCTATCATGCATCAATACAAAAATGTTTCACATATATATATGCTGTTTGATCTACATACATCAATTAGGTCAGCCTAATTAGATGTACACATACTTAATTCAAAAATAGTTTGTTGGCTCCAATAAACAAAACTTCTTTCGTGCTCAAACGAAAACGTGCATGACATAAAATAGGTTGGCTCAAACCTAAGAAAGATATCTTTAACATCCACGAAGCGTATCTTCATACCACTTATCCATGTTGGTTAGAGGAAGATACAAAACCTGTATGATGAACTTTTGCTATTTAAATCTTTCAGCCCATTCAACCAAAATCGCTGAAAACTGGTTCATA
Organism: Sequoiadendron giganteum; assembly: GCA_007115665.2. Lineage (NCBI taxonomy): Eukaryota > Viridiplantae > Streptophyta > Pinopsida > Cupressales > Cupressaceae > Sequoiadendron > Sequoiadendron giganteum. Next base: position 249,296,597 of record CM021109.1, on the reverse strand, counting down.
GACGCATTTAATAGTCCTGAAAAACATATTAAAGCCGCATAGGTCAATCTTCTAACATGATCAATTTCAGATCAGGGTAACACATGCACTATTTATTGGATAGACAAAAACTGTCACCAAACAATGTTGGCATCAATGACAACACACCGGAGGACCAGAGGGTCTCTTCTTCATTCTGTCATGTCCCCAATTGAGCCCTAACTTCATTCCAGCGGGAAATAGTGTTTATCAACACTAAAGTGAAATTTAAATTTTAAATAATAAATAATAATAATATAATATTAAATAAATGATGAGTAATAAATAATAATTTTAAATTATTGTTAAATAACATTCAACATTTTATATATCGTTCTTGGCTGACCTATTTCGGGAGACAAGTCCTTCAGTATTTAAGGAATTCGTTTTCATTGCAAAGACATCACGAATTTGGGACTGAATCTCTGCCTATCATCAGTGAGGACGTAGTCACTCACGTGCAGGCACTCAGGTATAAGACGTAGTTGCTGGCTTGAGGAATTCGTGCTTATTATTGAATCCGTCATCATTTGCTTACTATAGGTTTCGTTTGTTTCGGATCAGTGGAGTCAGTCGAGCTTTCAGAACCAAAACATTCACAACACCTTGAGAGTCTAGAAACCCATCACGCGAGCGATCCCTAGCGGCTGTAGGTGTCTACACTATCGGGAATTGCATTCTATCAAAGGTTAGTCGGATCCGAGCCTAGCGACCACCATTTGGAGAGACTCCCGATTTGCTTGTGGCTGCGTAGCCTCCGGCTCTTGCCACTCACCAATCAGAGCATTCCTCCACCACACAACAAACAAAATACTGGCGAGACTGGTATCTCATACACGTCTTTCCCTTCACCTGCGGTTGTTGCTATGTCCGGGTATTGGCGGATAATTGTTTGAGTGTGTGCAGCGTATATCTGTGTTATAGTGAAGACTCCCCTTTCATGTGGATAATCATGCGCCATGTTAGATCGCAGTTTTGATTAGTCACCTGGCTATTGTTTCTTATTTGGCGGTGTTCAGTGATAATTGTGTGTGCTGCGACTGAATGTCAAATGATGATTTCAAATAATAATATTGAATGATGATCTCTCTAGATTAGTGTTGTGTGCTTGTATTTTGGTCTTCATTGTTTCAGAATTCTATTGCAGTCAGAGATTAGTTGAATTTGCTAGATTAATCCCAGCGTTGTGCTTTCATTCTAAGATTGTAGCCTATTGAGAATTCATTGTAATCTAGAACTACCTGCGCATCGTGAATTGCTGTGTAAACAAATCGAGTGTCTTACAATGGTATTAGAGCTATGACCCTGCTAGCTAGTGGGTTTGCATATTAAAAGAAATCATGGAGCGCTGTGAAGAGATACTATAGGAAATTCTCCAACTTCAAGAGAAATCAAGGGAATCATTGGAAGAGCTCAAGCTAGCATTCAAAAGATGGGAGTTGAAAAGAAAAAGAGACAAGGAAGCAAACAGGATCATTGATGAATATGAAAGTCTATCAGATGACTTTAGGAATTGCATATCCTTGGACTCTTATGTGAGCCTGTTTGGAAGCGTTGAACCAAGCAAGAAAGACGTGTGTGACTACATTTTGGAAACAAGAAGAAAGTGGGAACGAGCCAAAGTTGTCTTAGACACAAAGGAAGAGACGAAGGAAGAGCTGCCACTCGCCACACACAACCATATCAAGGTACTGATTCTTTTGTTGAGTATAATGTTTCACCATCATCTAAGGAAGGTGAAGTGGAGGAAGAAGACAGTGTTACTGAGGCATTGACATGCGAGGGACAGTCTCATGAGGAGGTACAAGAGGACATTATAACCAAGTATGATGATCCTGAGGATGTGAATTTGAACCATGACTCTATACATGATCTTGAGATAGAGGAGTATCCTACGGATGAGAAAGAAACTTGCCCTGTCGAGACACATCTTGAGACTTGGCATGAGAGCATGGGTGCACATCCGTTGGAAAGTCAACTGAAGGTGGTTGGGTTGACTCTACATCACTTTGAGCATATTCATAAGTTGATATCAGCACTATAATGGAAGATTCTAGATAAACATGATGATTTTAAGGAATTGCATGTACTTAAGGAGGCTTGGATGGTAGTTAAGACCAACTACCTATATTGCTTGCGGATAGAGATCATCTACTCACCTTGGGTAAGATGTACTATGCTGCTATGAGGGATAGAGTGGAGGAGATTGACAACATACATGAAGATCTTCATCTAGTCCACTACTACTCGAGATCCGAGTCCCAGACTCCTCCCTTGAAAAGTATGCCAACAACTTGGAGAGAGCAACTCATGACAGAACATTCCGAGGACAGCTTTGCACGTGTGGCATTGGAGGGAAAAAATCAGGGCAACAGGTATCGAGTACTTGATGGCATATTATACTTTGAGGACATAATCTTCTTGGTCCCAAGATCAAGGTTGAAGCATTAGGTAGTTGATTTTGGGAAACCCGAGGGTGAATATAAATAAAAAATGATTGATCAGATTCATAAATCAGAAATGCTGCATAAGCCTCACACGTTGGAGAGGCAATTGAGGATTAATGATAGTCAGATCATGGCAGCCCTCACCCCCTTCAATGACGTTCATAAAAGGATGGCAAATTTGTGTTCGAAGGCTCTAGAAGGAGGTATATCTCTTGATGATCTGCATAGACTACAAGAGAATTTGGCGGTAGTGAAGTCAACCTTCCTACACCTACGTGCGGACAGGAATCATCTTCTCGCCCTCAACAAGATTTATGTTGGTGCCTTGAAACGAGAGGAAGATGAAATGGAGAGCACTATGGATTTCCGGGTGAGCACTCAAAGGGCTTCTCGAGAATCGAAAGAGCATGTGGGTGAGCATTGTGGGGAGTGGAGCTTGGCGCACTCTTCATCACTCTTAACATAATTTCAAAATTCTATGGCAGTCACATCCAATGAAAAACAAGGTAACAAGGAAGGGGCAAAGAGTGAAGACATGATGGAAGGTCTGGAGGGATTCCATGGAGACATTGTTTGCAGTTATAGGATTGAGTATTTAACACACAACTTGCTCTTGGAGACACCTCATTAGGGGGAAATGATTGAGATCGAGGCAAACCCCATGCATGAGCATGATGTAGGGGCTGACAACAGACTCATATCTTCACCATATCATGTTATGACAGCCCAAGGAATCAGCATTGAGGGTTATAACTCTCATGAGGGAACTCATAATGGGTCAACACGTGCTTGAGAGTATGAAAAAATATGCAAGGAAGTGATTGAAGGCTCCATAAAAGGGCATGTCAGCAGTTCTAAACTTCTGATTTGGAATAACAATCCCTCATTCTTGCATAATCGGATATTGGTGGCATTTACACATGAGAATCAAAGAGGGAAGACTCTTCCCACAACCGATATTACCTTAGGAGTCAAAGATGAAGAGTTGATAGGCCCTATCATGAAGGAGGCAAAGGTGGTACGAGGCATGTGGAACACAAAGGAGCCCCATATGGCAGCCAAGCAAGTGAAGCAATCAGACCTGAGGTATGAATCAGAATTCCTCGTTTGTTCACATATCTTGCTTCATGTGGAATTGGTATCACCTGTTTGGGGGAGTCATTCGAAGGTTCACCACATACATGGTGTGATGGAGCACACACCTAGTGGACCAGCCACTAGTATTATGCCTTCATGGGTGAATGGAGATAGGGGTGGAGCAGATTTGGGTTGGTCATTGATTCGTTAAGGAACACTTGAGGCGTTTACTCGTGACAAGGTACAACTCCATAGTATATAAGACCCCTTGGTGGAGCATGAGACTGCCCTACTTCAAGGACTTATGGCACAAATCATACACGCATTTGCTTTTGAGTGGAGCACATGGGGAGGAATGGAGCCTCAACTAGTCTATAAACCTGGGTATGAGGATATTGTCATAATACAAGACTTTGGGTTGGAAATAATTGTGTCGCAGCTAAGCTATGATGTATGGCCTTTGCCTCATGTTATGATAAGAGATGCCCACCCTACATTGTTGTACGTGGATCTCCTAGTGGGTACTTGGACGACTGTGATTGCTTTAGTGATTTGGAGGGATAGGAAACATCCCTTTTGGTGCAATGATGAGGTTCTATCACTCGTTGTCATTAGAGGAGTTTTGCACATCCATGGGAGATCTCTTGGAGTCAGGGGATTAGTTGGTGATGATAGCTTTTCAAGATACATCCGCCACTTGATAGTTGCTAGCTGTGTTAGTGCGATGAGTTGGGATCCAGGTATCAATGTGTTTGGTGCATTCATCCATTGGGATAATAATGATGGACTTGATGGGGTTAATATCAGAGTGGAGCAGCGAAAGACTCGGTGTAAGTGGTCGTGCCCCTAGGATTACATCTTTCGTCACTTGTTGTTCGATTCAATGTGCGTGGACACAACTCTGCAGTTGCTTGAGGGCAAGCAATATTTGAGTGGGGAAGACTGTCATGTCCCCGATTGAGACCTAACTTCATTCCGGTGGGAAATAGTGTTTATCAACACTAAAGTGAAATTTGAATTTTAAATAATAAATAATAATAATAATATAATATTAAATAAATGATGAGTAAAAAATAATAATTTAAAATTATTGTTAAATAACATTTAAAATTTAATATATCGTTCTTGGTCGACCTATTTCGGGAGGCAAGTCCTTTAGTATTTAAGGAATTCGTTTTCATTGCAAAGGCATCACGAATTTGGGACTGAATCTCTGCCTATCATCGGTGAGGACATAGTCACTCACGCGCAGACACTCAGGTACAGGATGTAGTTGCTGGCCTGAGGAATTTGTGCTTATCATTGAATCCATCATCATTTGCTTACTATAGGTTTTATTTGTTTCAGATCAGTGGGGTCGAGCTTTCAAAACCGAAACATTCACGACACCTTGAGAGTCTAGAAACACGTCACGTGAGCAATCCCTAGTGGCTGTAAGTGTCGACACTATCAGGAATTGCATTCTATCAAAGGTTAGTCAGATCCGAGCCTAGCGACCACCATTTGGAGAGACTCCTGATTTGCTCGTGGCTACGTAGCCTCCGGCTCTCGCCACTCACCAATCAGAGCATTCTTCCACCAGACAACAATCAAAATACTGGCGAGACTGGTATCTCATACACGTCTTTCCCTTCACCCGTGGTTGTTGCTATCTCCGGGTATTGGCGTATAATTGTTTGAGTGTGTGCAGCGTATATCTGTGTTATAGTGAAGACTCCCCTTTCATGCGGATAATCATGCACCATGTTAGATCGTAGTTTTGATTAGTCACTTGGCTATTGTTTCTTATTTGGTCGGGTTCGGTGATAATTGTGTGCTGCGGCTGAATGTCAAATGATGATTTCAAATAATAATATCGAATGATGATCTCTCAAGATTAGTGTTTTGTGCTTGTATTTTGGTCTTCATTGTTTCAGAATTCTATTGGAGTCAGAGATTAGTTGAATTTGTTAGAGTAATCCTAGTGTTATGCTTTCATTCTAAGATTGTAGCCTGAATTTGTATCTAATTGGGAATTCATTGTAATTTGGAACTACTTGGGCACTGTGAATTGCTATGTAAATAGATCGGGTGTCTTACACATTCTTCTAACACTAAGTAGCCGGTTTCGTTACTGATTCGGGTTTGGTTCATTGGTTCGACTAATTTTTGTTCTTGGGGAGGGAGGGGGAGGGGGAGGGGAGGCGTTTCGGTTCGTTTTGGGTTCATTAGTACAAAATACATCTAAAAATTATATATATATATAGCCTGCATTGTGAATTGCTGTGTAAAGAGATCGGGTGTCTTACACATTCTTCTAACACTAAGTAGCCAGTTTCGTTACTGATTCGGGTTCGGTTCGTTGGTTCGGCTAATTTTTTTTTTTTTTGGGGGGGCGGATTGCAGTTCGTTTTGGGATTGTTAGTACAAAATACATGTAAAAATAATATATATATGTATATAAATATATATATACACACACATATATATTGCCTAGAAGCATGAATTAGGATTAGAATATCACATAACATCATATAAACAACAAAACCACCATAAACTTGAATGTCATTTAAAACATGCATGACAAATATTCATCGTTCAAACATCAAGTAGGAAGACTAGATGAATCACATTAGATGAAGTAGGAAGACTAGATGAATCACAAGTAGTGCCAATGGCACTGCCACTAGCACTACTATTGTGCCCATGTTGTTGCTAGATATCGGACTCCTGATATGCAATATGGTGGGAAGTGGAAGCATCCAAGTTAGTATGCTCTGGCTCTATATCTGGGAACTTCGTCTCCCCTTCCTTGTAGTCACGTTTTTGTGAAAGGAGACGCAAGTTGGAATGCACATATACTAAGTTCTTTGCTTTTTTTGAGAGCAGTTTATTGCGCTTTACTGAGTGGATGAAAGAATATGTGCTCTAATTTGTAATGTCCCCGATTTAGCCCTACGCTCTACAATTGGATTTAGCCTATTTCCAGAAACTCGTAGGCTAAGAAGAATGGGAACACTTACTATTTATAGTAAGTCATGTTACTGTTCAATTGGCATACAGATGTGGTTTTGGAAAACTTACTATTTATAGCAATATGCTATATTTGGTAAGTATATTTATAGCAGTATCACTCTAGCAGCAACTCAATCTTTTGTAGTTCAGTGTGGCCGATCAGTTTGGCTTTCTGTTGAGTTGAAGTGAATTTACTATTTTTGGTAGTGGCTATTTTTAGTAAGTCTAATTTTGACAGTATCATCATCTGCAGTTCAGCTTAGGTCGTCATGCTATTTGTGGTAATCCTTCAGTTTCAGTATTGGCATTGGTTTTGGTTATCTGCTTGGACTAAGTGTTATACTTAGTTAATTTCATGTTTTTAAGTTTTACCCCATGCCTAGGAGTGATAACTTCATGTTGTTTTAAAGAGGGGACATTAAGGGGTCATGTTGAGCATTTAATGATTTATTAACATGCTTTATTGTTGCAAATAGAAATGGACGCCTAAAGGGAAGGGAAATAATGTTTTATTATTTCACAATAAAGTGAATGGTTGAAGGGCGTCCCTTGGGAAGTTGAAGTGATTCAACTTCTTGGAATTCAAAGTGTTTCATTTGCGATTGAAACTTATATTTTGCTGCATTGTAGAGGGCTGATTATGTTATGTTTTGAAAAGTAAAGTTATGTTGCTGGTTTGAAATTCAGAATCCGGCTAAGGGAAAGCTTAGCAAATTCTATTCCACTTTTCGGACCTGAAACTATGGTTCCCTAGATGATGGATTGAGAGTGTGCTTCATTCAGAAGTACATATTGAGCTTCAAATTGGAGAATTGTGGCGTGTTTTCCAGATTTCAAGTTGCTGATATTTACATAGCTGAAAGTTTTTGTTAACAGCTTCTTGTATCATTTATTCCTCGTTATGGGCATTCAATAATATCATTGCTAAGGTCATGGCGACCCTTCTTAGCAAATTCCAGATTTAATTTCAAAGTGTATGTTTTTTACTAGCAAAATCGCCCTTGCTAGGGTTGTACCTTCTTGTTTGCATTGGGAATTGTGCTAATAAATAAATGTTGGGTTTTTGGAGCTGCTTCTTCATCATGGCATGGGCACCTATCCTCCAAAGGTTCATTGCACTTGGTTTCACGCAATTCGGAGGTAAATTGATTAAGATATAAGCATTTCATTGATTCACAGGTTGCTGATTTACAGTTTCAGTTTGCTGATTTTAATTACAGACTTCAAAGAGATCAGATTTTAGCTTCCTTTTCAATGTTTATGAGCTTTTTAGATTCAGATAATCATTCTTCACATTGTGGCTTTTTCTATCATTGTAATACTCGTAAATTGCAGATTATTGGATTGTAAGGTTGTGAATTAGTAGTAGTAATCCAACCAAATGTTATTGCTGCATTTACTTGTAATTTCTAAGCTAACATTAAGTACCCCTGGATGGTTTACCGCCAGTGTGGAGAATAAACTTGTATCTCTCATCTTACCCACTGTAAAGTGGAGAATTCCCACTCTTGAGTGGATGCCTGCCGCAACAGAAGTATTAATATTGTAATCTTTTCCCCCCACTGTTTGGTGGTAGCGTGGAAAGTTCCTTATGGCTGGTTATCCGCCTTTGTTCATTTCAATTTCAGCATTAGTACTCCACCATATGTTAGCACCTCGCCTATCAAAGGATCTTGAGTGCACATTCTTGGTGTTGAGTTTAATCTCTCTCTTCAATATAATCTTGTAATCTTGATTCAGTATATCCTAGGGATCTTCTGACCATATGCCTGCCCCTCCTCCTTAAGTGGTTTTAGGGCGCATTCTTGGTTAGAGTTCTTTCATGCACGTTGTGGGTTATGCTAACCTTAATGGGTGTTTGGTTACATTGTAAATGTTTGGTTTAAAAATAAAAAAAATTGAGAGAGTATATTTCATAATTCCTCTCAGATGCAGATGAACTAGCAACCTATGAAGACAAAGTAAACAATTAAAGTTATATATTATCAAAATTTTAAAAATAAAAAATTATAAATGAAATTATGAAACTTTTAAAACTAAAATATGAAAATTTATTAAACTTGTGATACAACTTTGATTGCAAGGGGCTGCAAATGTTGGAAGTATTTTCCATGGAAGTACCACCAACTATGAGCATCCTTTAAGAACCTATCACGAAGAACATCAACATCCAGACCATTTGAGTGCACAAAATCAATGAACTCATTTGTGACTACACCTCACAATTCAGGATCAGGAGTCTCATGAATGCTTCCTTGTACCCTTCAGCCACTTCAAAATATCTATATGGAGGAAGCCTTCTTGGCACTGAAAGAATCTGACTACTGTAGTATTTTGGAGTCAATGCAAAGGCAAGAAGGTGTAATCGAGTTGTCATTTTGTTCCATCTTTCTTCAACAATTGTTTGCACTTGTTTGAAGAAAGTCTCTTCAAGGTCTTTCTCTTTCGCATTTATGGTGCACTTGATCTTCTCAAGCATTGAGTCTATACCATCATATATTTCTCCAATGCATGGCTTGCCAATGTCATTATAGTGAATCATACTCAAAATGGGCTCGGTGAAACTAAGGAGATACTCCACACGATCCCACCATGAGTCATCTAATATCATGTTCTTAATTTTTGTTGCTCTTTCAGTGCTACTTTGCCTCGATACAGACCAATTGTTGCTAATGACCATGCTAGAAAGTGCCTTTCTTACTTTCACAAGTCGTCTCAAGACTATTGTGTTAGAAGCAAAGCAGGTCTCTGCAACCTATTGCAAATTAAAAAAATATAATTAAAATTTAAAAATAAACTTTAAAGAAGAATTCAAATTAGAATACACAATCTAATTATGAAAATGTAAATATTACTTCACTTACCTTCAATAGCTCCAATTTTGAAAATGATCTAAAGATCCCTTGAGACAAGTGGTTGTTGGTGATGAACATCTGAATGTCCTCAGTCTTTGCATACAATTCTTTGATCCATGCAATTTTATTCCCAATCTTTTGCAGCATAATATTGAGTGAATGGACCGCATAAGGTGTCCAAAAGATATGTGAATATCTTTCCTCAACCAGCAACCCTGCAGCTCTACAATTCTTGGCGTTGTCCATTACAACTTGAACAACGTTGTGGGGTCCCACTTCCTGAATGGCTGCAATGAGGATATTAGCAATAAATTGTGCATCTTTTACTTGCCCGTCACAATCCACGACTTTCAAAAACATTGTCCCTTTAGGGGACACTGCTATGACATTGATCGAAGGCCGATTTTTTGAGTCCTTCCAACCATCCGAAACAATGGACAACCTTGTCTCAACCCATACATCCCTTATGGGCTTCAATGAATTTTCAACCAATGCAACCTCCTTTTCCTATAAGGTGCCACACACCTTCTCATAACCCAGGCCCTTGTACCTTTTTGGAGCTTCATTAACTGCTCCCAACATCTCTTTCCAATATGGAGAACGACCAACATTAAAAGCTATTCCATTGGCATATATGCATCTTGCTACATTTTGGTCGGTAATGGCTCTACTCTCATTTTGAAATGCAAGTTCCAAAGGCCTCTTTGTTCTTTTGTTTGCAATATGTTGTGCACTTTGAGGTTGAGAATCCTGAGTGGCCATAAATGGGTGGTATTCTACCACAATATTGGGATTAAATGGGGGCTGAATTTCGTTTAATTTTTTTTTTTTAATAATGGGTGATTTCCTTTTTGGGCTTCTCGTGCATTTGCTGCTTCTTGCTCCATAATGTATTTTGCAATTGTCTTAGGTGGAATAGGTACATTGTCTTTTCTAGGGCAAGGCTTGATGCCTTTTCCAGATGTGCCACACAAATGTGTTTTCACCCTAAAATATGAACTAGAATATTAAACATCACATCCATTGCATTTGCAAATGTAACTACCACCACCTGGAATTGGTTTTATCATTTCAACATACTTCCATAGAGGAGAATTTGGATCTATTTTGAACTTTGATTTAGTTGCAGATCCGGAGGTAGAACCAATTGGCATTGTGATTCTTATGGCAATTTTTTTGCAAACAACACATTCAAAATTTGGAATTCGAAAACAAAAACAAAAACAAAAACTTGAAAACAAAATATTGATTTATAAAACCTAGCTTTTTTGAATCTTACATAGATTCATAGAAGAATGGAAAACCATAGATAAATCATAAAATTAAAGAAAACAAAGTTTGATGTTTGTAAAAAAAAAAAATGGATAAAAAAACTTTAAAAAAAAGAGAGAAAAACTTACCTCTTTGCAAAAATATCCTTCAAAAATATTTGTGGCAGCCATTGAACACTTGCAAATCTATAGCAATGGCAATGCAATCATTTGTAGAAGCTTCAATGATCAATCTTCAACTCCTTTTTTTAATCCAAAAGGAAAAATGAAAGCTCAGCCTCTTGGAATGAAAATGATTGTTTGCAAAACAAATGAATAAGAATGAGGTAGTTTAGGTGTAGAATGATTTAGAGGTCACTTTTAGGGCTCCCTTGGGCGTGGGTCAAAGTCAAACTCCATAAACATTAAAAAAATGCTGAAGAAAACACTTTTTGGATGCCTAGGCACGCGGGTTCTGTCTTGGTCTGCCTGGGTTTGTTTTGGGTTTTGCCTAGGTTCTCTTGGTTTTTGCTTGGGCGAATCAGACCCAAAAATGAAGGGTCTTGGTCGAACCCATAGGCGAATCGGCCGAGGATCCGAACTAGGATCCAGGGGTTCTAGAGGTGAATTTGGTAACATAGAAAATAAGAGTTGACATCAACTTAGCAAACTCACATTGGAAACCAAAGAGCTAGCATACTTGGTGATGTCCTGCCTCCTCCTTAAAGTTGGAATGGACTTCCAGATGAGGAAAAATCTATTGCAGAACAAATAAATATTGTGGGAGTTATTTAATTTTGGTACAGATTCTGTAGGTAGTAGTTGGGAACTTGTCATCCATCTTGCAATTGCTAATAGATGTTAGGAAAGGATTGGTGTTGTATAACCAAGGCCATTTCAATGGTTTCTACTTGTAGGAGTCTTAACACTATTGTTAGGGCTGTAGTTGAAGGTAAGCTGAAACAATCAACTCTATTAGTGCTTCCTTTCCTGTGGCATGTGTTTAGATGAAACTGTTGGAGGTATGTGGACCATCTTTGGTGCTAATCATTCTGTATTAAAGACATGATATTTCCACAATCGATGAGGATGAGTTGCACTGCTTCTAGAAGAAAATTGTGTTGATAATAATATTATATAGTTATAATAATGTGTAATATATATTTTTAATCATAATGAGCAGAATATTAACTAGTACAATTGTTATTAAGTATAACTTTATAATAATAATATGATTATTTTAATAATAATTTCATAACAATCAAACAATTTAAATTTAAATTTATAGGATAATAATATCTAAAGCTTAAAAAAAACTTAAAAATTTAACAATGCAATTTTTGTAAGTATAATACTTCTGTTCAATTACATTTTCTATTATTATAAAATATTAGTAAATCAGAATTTAATAAGTACAATATTTACAATATAATAAGATTAATATTTATAATAAGTTATTCTTGTAATATTTCTTATTTAATAATGATAAGATATTATAATCTAACCATAGACGTCTTAGTACTTATAATTTTAATATATTAGATTATATTTATATTTACTTCTTTGATGTTAATTTTAGTTTTTTTTTTGTTTCTAGTTTTTTGTTTAGAACCCTTGTTCTTCTCATCAATTTCTCATCTCCTTTTCAAGAAACTGGTTATGCAATCTACCACAATATTTTCTCCTCTTCTTGATGTTGGATCAGAGAGTGTGATCCAAAACATTGATGCAAAAAAATCTTGTTGAACATTCTTGGCGAAGGTTACATTCAGTTGGATTATCTTTTGGAAGCTAATGCTAACATTTGGCGTAGTGCTGGTTTGTGTTGTGGAAATGTTGATAAAAAATTAAGGGGCACATTTCATAACTTCAAGATCCTTGGTATCAAATCTTTCTATCAACTTGTTTGTGAATTCTTCATAGGTATGAATAAGATTATGGCCAAGAGTGACCAACCCATGATACCACCATTCGTGAGCAGCTCCATCCAAATGTAAGGTGGCGAATTTGATGGCATCTTCTTTAGGCATCGGTCTAAGTGAGAGGTGGTTATCAAGCTTTCGCACCCACGACCTTGCCGAACAGTTATCACTCCCATCAAAATGAGCCAAGGTAACTTTACCAAGGGCTTGATGATAGTTTGTTCTAGGAGCGATAGGAGCACGATAGTCATTCCTTCTGCCTCCTCTTCTCTTCTTTTGATTCATATATTGATCCAGTGATATGGCATCACGAATCTCTGCTGGAAGTGAATCATATTCCATATAGTTGTTTCTCACTTCATCCGCCAAAGACATTTCAGCTTCTGTTGGTGGTTCTTACCTTGGAATGAAGTTTGGAATGAGGGGTCTAGAGGCTGATCCTCTAATATTTGGAACATGCTGGCCAATAGTTCTCTCTTCCATTTGTCTCTGTAGAGATATTCTCTCCAACATGATTTTGTTGAGGTTGGGGTTGAGTTTGAGTCACATGTTGATCCATCTTAGCCAACAAACGTGACATCATGTCCAACATGGTGTCAAAATTTCTTTCGGCTCTAGCCTCTCTTTCTTCCATTGAAAGTCTTACCTCCTTCTGCCATGGTCTCAATTGCTTTACCACTATCTCTCAAAGCCTCTGAAAAAGTCTCTGTGTTTGGAACTGGTGGATTCTGATACTGAACTGTTGCCTGACCTCTAGTGTAGTATCTAACTTCTCTGTTACTGATCTGACAATTGAACTCCTTTTTTCACAAGATGGCAAGAATTTGGGCTCTGATACCACTGCAATAACCCCCTTAGTTTTTTTTTGAATTTTTCCAAACAACAATGCATCAGTTAAGGTTAGCTCAATAATCAAAACCAGCTTAATAGGAACCCTTCACTTTTTGATCACCAAGATCTTAATGCGGGTGAGGTGAGAGCATACGGTCCAAGGGGATCATTAGCAATATATTGGAAATGAAAATACCATGCTATAGGCAGCTAGCCGACCATTATGAGAGTAAAGTGCTGAAAGTAAAGTAGGCAGATAACCAACCATGAAAGCTCGACCAGTTATTCAGCGGGAGCAAGAGCTACAACTAAATAGTGAAAGTAAACACTCAACCACTTATTCAACGGGAGTGGAGAATTACAAAATATAAAATGCCAAAAGGAGGATAGCTGATTAGTACTACTGAACCAACATTACAATATGCTTTCTTTTACAATGACATTTATGATTAAATGATACTCTAATCAAACCAAAAGAGCTGCAATATTCCTTGCAACAATTATGAATGAAAACGCTAAAGAAATATGGTAGATTATTACAATAACCAGGTCTGATATACAAAACCAGCAAACTGAAAATATAAACTGGAAAAGTAGATCACACTAAATTGCTCATAACTTCCCCAAATTAGCTCCAAGCTTCTCCAAACTGAATGCTCATGAAACAATAGAGATAGACGCCCAAGAAGCAAGAGATTGATAACACAAAATGGTGCTCAAAGAAAGCAACACACATTCCAATGCACAACAGCTAGGAGGGACGACCCATGGATAAGGGCGACGTCACTAGTTAATTGAGTTCTCCAAAATAAAATCTGAAAATCAAGGAGAAGGGGCACCTAGGGCATAGAAATGATTATTGCAAATGCCCATAATGAAATAAAAATCATACAATGAGCTATGAATGAAAATTTGCATCAGCTATGCTTGAACCAGCAACAACAAAACTATAAATATCACAATGAAGCTCAATCTACAATCTTTGGATGAGAAGCAGTCTCAAGTCAACTAGGTGTTATCTTTCAAACACAAAACCTAATACTTGCTAGGAGGTATGCGTTCCTTGAAGCCAAAGGTCTGAAATCATTTCAGCAGCACTTCGTCGTCAATAGCAATGGATGTCCAAAGAATGAGCAAAGCCTCTTTTAAATAGAACATCGAGGGGGACCTTTCAAATTCCAACATTTCCCTCCAAAAGGGACACCCAAGCCCCTTTTGAAATATTAAATTTTTAAGAACACTTATTTCTCCTTCATTTTAGGTGTCCAAGGTAAAAGGACGGATATTTAACTTTTGAAATATTTAAATTATCTCTGAATGAGGCTTCCGCCCTCAAAGGTCCACTTAAACACAACTTGAGTCTTTAGGCTAGGCCATGGGGCCTCAAAAGATAATAAAATATTAAAATGACTTAAATTAATTAATTTACCAAAATGAGCCTCAAACTACTGAAAGCCAAAAATACCCAACTGCCTTGCCCGAAATGGAAGTTACACTAGATTGTTGAACTGTTGCCAACCGGGACACTGCCAAAAATTGAACTTACTAAAAATAGCATACTGCTAAAAATAGTAAGTCTTGAAAAAGTTGCCTGATTCAGATGCATATCATACCACTGCGAAGCTTTTTGAAAACCTAGAAAGAATCCAAAACCCAAATCTCAAAACTCCAACATGCAAACCTTCGAAAACACGAAAAACCTCCAAACAATTGGAAACCCTAATTTTACCTCTGACGAGCCTACGACAACCAAATAGGTTGATAGGCCACTGCATTGCTTACTGCTGAGAAGGGGACATTACATATTTCATGTTCTTCATTTATCTATCAACCCATTTGGTAACATTGTGCGAAGATTGAGGTGAATCGAGTGCTTCAATTAATAGTGCAAAAGCCCCCTTATGGATGAGTTGAATACATCTTGACACTTTGACAAGACCTAGCCCATCTACATTTGCTAGACGTAGGTGGTTGTTGCATCTTATTTCTCTTCCTTAGATTGAACCATGAGTAGTGCAAATGTTACAATTTAAGCAATCACATTTCTACATGGTTTTGCTTTGATAAGTGATATTGGCTTTGCAAGAATTACCTATGGTATTTGATACTTTTGATTGCTCGGCTTGATAATCTCAATGTGAGGTCGTGACTCATAGCATTGTGAGACTCTTACATGTAGGGCTTCCTCTACAAGGCATCACACAAGTCTAAACGTGCCACATCATAGACTACTTCATCTTTGAAAGGGTTTATCGAATAGGGCAATTGACACTATCAAATTATTGACATATCTTGCCTCTAGATCACCCTTCCAATGTAGTATGGTTGTGGGTGTAGTGTTCTCTGTTGGTTCAACCTCTTGATTGTTTAAGTGGAGATTATATTCTTGTGACTTTCAATTTTGAGAATGAAGTGAAGGGCCTTTCCATTCACGCACATCTAAGAGTGGAATAGGTGTTTCTTGTCTTTGTGTGGCAACACTAACTATTGTAGATGAATTTTACTTCAGCTTTTTGATTAGCGTTTAACTTGAAAAGGTTTGCAAGAAATGAAACAAATTCTACCTTTGGCTCCTTCGATTTTGTCAATAGAGCCTTAGTGGCCCAAGATTCCTTCGTATTATTCTAGGTATTTTTGTGGACATTACACCACAAGCTAGTATCTTTTTGTGTCTTCTTGGTGCCTTTGTTTGCTAATGGTGCTTGTGATGTAACCTCCGTGGACTGTTGCTTTCTTACAAACTTTCTACCACTGCCTTCCTTTAGCTTGGTGTTTTCAAAATATCACTTCCTCTTTTTTGGTTTGAAAATTTCTTTAATCTTTATCACATATCTATAAGCACTTCCTAGAGTTTCAATGTTTAGTATAGTCAGCTCCATTTGAACGTATTGGCGAAGCCCGCTATGATACTTTTGGACCCATTGTTTTTTTGAAGTTTGTTACCAAGCTTTATTAGTTGCACATGGAACTTGTTGGTGTAATCCTAACCAATTGGTCCTTTTTTTTCAAACTAGCTACCTTTGCATATATATCTCTTTGTAGGTGTTTCTAGGGAAATATTCCTTGATGGGTTTCGTGAATTTTTTCCTAGTGGGCTTCTCATTCATCACTTGATTGTAGTGATGACCACTCAAGTTGCCTTTGCATTCCTCTTTTGATGATTGTTTAGCCTCCTAGGATTGTTGAACATGAGGTTTGGCTTTGAGGAGGGAAAATGCAATTTTAGTGGATTTTAGGAAGTTATGTACACAAAAATTATTTTCCAATAGGAAAGCCAATCATTGACAACATTTGCGGCAATCTCTTGTTAAAAAGTTGAGATGGAGAAATTACTTGGACCTTGAGTGGAGTATGACCTCAAAATAGTCTCTTTGTTCATTCTATAGTTGATTGTGGGTTCTCTAGGGTTTGTTGGAGGAGCTAAGAGAATTGACTTGTCATCTTTGCACATTGTTTCTACAGAGCCACCTCAATCAACATTTTGAACAAATACTAGGAGCCAACTTGTTCTTTGGATCCTTTTGTGGTCATGTGTATGCTGTAGGAAGACAACCTAATGAATCTTGTCTTTAATTTGAGCTTCTTATATCTTCACTGCATAAGATGGGACATATTGGACTGAATAGGCTTTGATACCACTAATTAATTTCGTAATCAATAATTGATGACACAAGCAGAATATAATTTGTCAATTATTGAAGTTGAACAACATAGAAGCTTTTGTAAGAATGAAAGCTCATATCAACTTGTCAAACTTTGTGGAAGAGATGCATTGCTTCTACTTTGTTACACTCTTCAAATGTTGAACTTTGATAGCTTTGCCTCTGAACATTTGGATTCACCAGAGGGGTCATCATTGCTTGATGTGATTGCAGTGTTTGAAACTTTTTTCTGAGGTTGTTTTTGTGAAGATGTTCCTTTGGTCATTGGGCACTTCTGGACATGTCTAAACCCTTGATCTTTTTAAAGACCTCAATAATCTAGATGTCGTCGATACCTTATTCAAGTTCTCTTCTTCCTACTACAACTATTAATTTTTTGTCTTAGGCTTGGGTTCTCCTTTGATGCATCAGAGATTTCCCTTCTATGCTTCTTGCTCTTTGTTTACCAAGAAGTCCTTGGACTTTGTTTCATTATGAAAAATTCCATCATCCAGAATAGGCATTGGAGAGATTCAATTGTGTCTCACTCCAATTAAAGTTGGTTTGTAAGATCAAAACATGCCTCTTATGGAAGGGGAGTTGCCTTGCAACCCTAACACCTTTCTTCCTTTGTATGCTCTTAGGCATTTGTATTTGATTGGATGCTTTCATGTATTTGTCCCAACTTCAACTCTAGCTCACACTTTGGCTTTTGCTGCAACTTCGACCTTGACTTCTGCTTCAATTTTAAGAGTGTAATTGTAATGATGGGTTTTCTTCATTTAATCTTGTTCCTTGTTCTCTTTGGTCTACGAATCTCAGAGATTGTTTGATCACTTGGCTTGACCATGTTGTGGTCTCTTCCTGCCTTTGTTGGGGTCTAAGGGCGTTAATTTTGTGAAGTATGGAACTAGTTCTTGCTTCAATCCTCTTCTTCATGAACACTCGTCTCCTTGTACCTTCAATTCATTTCGTGCCTTCGTGCCGCATGATCTCATTCAACATGAAGGTTTTGTTATCTTATGAAGTGTTTGGTAAGGATTTGGGGAAGATGGTTGAGCAGTGTGTCGACTTCTTTAGTGACTTCTTCAGTCACCACTAAATTATTCCAAATTGTTTCTTTTAGTAGTTTCCTTTTGGATTCTTTGTGAATGTGCTCTTATATAGATATATCCCACAAATACACAAGATCCTTTGTGAGATTGTCCTCTCATTGTTGGTTGGATTCCATTACTTTCTTAACCAGTTGTCCAATTTTTATGACCATCTTTATAGATCAATGCTACCCCTTGTTTTAGTCGGATCAAAATTCTTAAAGGCAACAATGCCAATGCTTACTGCTTGCCTTTATCTGATTAGATTAGTACTTGCTTAAATGGACATAAAACACAATGCATACAAGAATGAGTAAGAGATGTATATCTTTACTCATATGAAGTTCTTACGTAGAAGTAGACTAGGAAAGATCAACCAAGAATTAATCCTGTCCCTGTGTAGAAGAGATAATCTTAAAAAGGGGGAGCCAATGGTTGTTGCGTAAGATATCCATTAGAATTGCTTACATGTAATCAAAGCAACTAACAAAAGGCAACAAGTACTAAAAAAATAGTTGGCTATCATCAAAACCTTACAATTGCATTTATGCTAATAACAACTCTTTTCACTAGTTGCATTAAATCTCATAAATACTTAAAGTCTTAAACAGCATGTGAAATTAATACGTCTAGTTGCTTAATTAACTCATAAACACTTAGGACCTATGGATGTGTGTGTATACAAAACACATTTGTGAATGCCTACATGCATGTGTACATGTGGCTGGGGGTGCGAGTAGTTGCATGTGCTTGTGAGTGCCTGTGGCTATTTACATTTTTGAGGCTGTGTGTAACTTTCCTGATTGAAATTGTTGGTCCATTGTTTTGGAGGCATTGGCTTTTAGCCTCTTTAGTTCATTCTATTTGGAATCAAAATCTTCCTCTCATTTGGAAATGACAGTAGACGTGGCTCAGATTTTGGGGATCAAGAATGAAGACCATATTTGATTCAACAAAATAATTCTTAGCACCTACTTATTTGGTGCTGACACACCATGGATAATTCATACTGTTGAATGTGAGACATAAATAGATGATAAAATGCCATCAACCCTAAAGAACATTGTAGTATTGTTATATTGACAATGGAAGTACCTAGGAATAGACAAGACCATTGTACAATTTACTACTGATTTGTGACAAATCTGTAAATAGTCAAGTTTTCAGTTTTTTGAATGTTCTAGCTCCTAGGTGGTCTGTGTGCAATGGAACATTTTAATATGGCAAAGTATGTATTGGGATATGTGCCAGGGAATATGTAATGTCAAAGAAATTATTTACCATTTTGCTTGTAATGGCATAAAAGAATTGCTCTCAAGAGGAAAACCAGCTTAGTTATTCTCAGGCTGAAGGGTATGGCTGAAGACCTTTGCCTTTTAAGAATACTTGAAACTTGAGACTATATAAAGATGAGGTTCTAATAAAAGGTTGACACCTTTCATTCAGGAATTGAGCTTTTTCAATATATGTTTTGTTGAAGCTTGCGTAGAAATTATGATTGTATAAACACCCTACTTTCAGTGTACTGTAATTTTGCTAAGAAGTAGGCATGGCCACTTAAGGGTAAAAGCAAAAACAATATTGTAATGTTTTACACGATGCCAAAATTTTATTTTATGTGCTCAGATTATTTTAGGTTTATTTGTCATTTTTTGTTCACACATGAATTCTGATTTTGCAGAAAATTGCTCAGCAAGATGGTGGAAGGTATGAAGCAGCTATATATGCTTCCCAATGTAGTAATTTGAAGCGGTTACTGCCTGTTTGCAGAGACTGGGAGGTAACTGAAGTCTCGCATATAATTGTTTATGTTATTCATTTATATTGTTTCTAACTTTCTTATAATTGTCTGGTTGGTTCCTAGAGAAATATCATAAAGAGTGTGCATGCTAGCTTGAATTTCTCAGAAAGAGAACATTAAAGAACACTCTCCATATCTATTGTTTGCATGAATTAAATGAGCATTGTAAGAAATCTGAGTTAGAATCAAATATTGAATGCATGCATATTTGGACAAGAGATTTTTTCTTTCCTCAGAGGAGGTTACCTCTTGATGTTGGCATTATTAGTTCTCCAAGGTTTGTCTGGTTTTCTAGTCTGTTGTCATTTCTTTGGATATGACTCCTTTCAGGTACTCTTTATGTGAATCTCGTCGCCTTCATCTTGGGAAGGAGGTGCTCAATTGATTCATTAGATAGGGAATATACCGTTGGTACTTCCAGTTTACTTTGTCTGCTCCTTTGAATTCTTGCAGCCTCCAATTGACTTTCTACACTGAGCACTTCTTACAGGTTATTTATGGGACCATTGTTTCGTGTGATTATCTTCAACATTATTGGTTTAATGATTTGAGGATTCTCGTTTTCTAGTTGTAGGTGTGCTCCCATCAACTTTTAGTTGAGACGATTTTGCATTGTTTACAAAGTGAAAGGATCTGCCACCTTTGTTATTTCTTGGAGGGTGGGATGGAGAAGCATTTATTTTTTGGTGTCTTGTCTACCATGAAATTTGCAGGATGTACCATTGTTTATACAAAGATTTTCGTTGTTCTCTATCCACTATCTTCTGTCACCTTGATTAGGTATGCCTGACCCCTTTTCTTCTTTAGGTCATTACTTTTAGGCATATATCTCTCTGTGGAGGTCCAAGGTTAACTAGATTGATTATTTCCTTCTTTTAGCCTATAGAGCTTTGCTCTCCATTTGCCCTTTGAGGGCGATATTTTGATCACTTCAGTTTGGGAATACAGTGGCACACAAGTTTCATAGTATCCACATTACATTGAGAAAATTGCAAAATTTTGCAACATTTTCCTAGGTTCATTTTGAAGCACGACATCAGCATGAATTTGCACCATTGATTGTTTTACAGATCAGTGGTTGGAGCAACTGGAAGAAGTTGTCATTTTGACATATTCTCTTCATTGTACCATTGGTTGAAAGTTGACACATTGGTATAGACAGGCCCACAACAGTGAAATTATAAAGAAAAGTGCATAAGGAAATAGAGCCATTGATTGCATGTAGGAGAGATCTAATGGTTGGCACAAGTTCTCAAAGTTCGTTTGAGAACTTGAAGCTATTGTGCTATTGGATAAAAGTTCTATGAGGTAGGTGAGTTAATGGGTGTAGTGTTATTTTATAAGCTTTTGTGGGGACTAAGGGTAAAAGCCAAAAGGTAATAGTATTTTTGCTTCCAGATACATGTCGCTTTGGTGCTCTTCAAAGCAATACCCAAGTTGACATAATTTGCTGGTAGCCATTTGCTAAGGGATGACATGATGGAGGTGGTGTGTCCTAGTTTTGACAAAAGGTAAAGGTATAGGTTGAATCATGAAGTTGCAGAAGCATTGATTTTCCTTTTAATCAATGACGTGTGCGCCATTTTAAGGGTGGCAGTTTGATGAACATTTCTTGTTGTTCCATTGATTAGAAAATGATACGATACATGACAGGTGGACCAATCAGATATTTCTAGTATAATGGAAGAAAAATGCAACTAACAGTGGAATAAAAGCTTGAAGAATGAAGAACATGCCAGACTTTTGTCCCAATCATGATTCAGAAAGCCAATTTTAACTCAACTGCATGGATTGCTTGCATGCAATTTTTCAATTTTAGTGGATCTTTGTGGCATTTTTCTTTAGATACAATAGCATAAACATGTAGTTTGTATTCTATTGAAGGATCTCTCCATCTTATTATTTTTTTGGTTCAGCAAGAGAAAAACACTTTTCTAACATTTGGGCCTTTAAGGAAAGCGATTGTATTTCATATTCAGTCAGTTAAGCAAAGTGCTACCATTCAAGTTGGCCTCTCAG
This sequence comes from Sequoiadendron giganteum, assembly GCA_007115665.2. Classification (NCBI taxonomy): domain Eukaryota; kingdom Viridiplantae; phylum Streptophyta; class Pinopsida; order Cupressales; family Cupressaceae; genus Sequoiadendron; species Sequoiadendron giganteum. The sequence continues at coordinate 249,274,648 of CM021109.1, read as the reverse complement.
ACTTGGTGCAAAAGAAAACTAATACAAATATAAATAATCTCTCCTTGCTGTCCCTATTTGTTTGTTTATGCTCATTTGATTATTGTTCAATTAAAATTTGATTTGTCATTAAGTGCCTTAGCTTTATTATGTGAAATTCTGTAATTCCTAAATGATATTGAAATCGTGCGCAATTGTGCCCTTTTCTTTCTTTAAAAGATTGTTAAGATCTTAACAATATAAGTTTTGTGCAAATGCTTAGAGGGCAGAAAGTAAGGTCCATCATTTGACAATTTGCCTCTTAGTGTAGTATTTTATTTTAAGAAAAATCTCCCCCCTTTCCCCTCCAAATTAGATCAAGAAATAATTGAAAATTATAAGAAGAGTTGGTTTCGTAATCTGGAGGTCATCTTATAGGTAACGTCCCATATTTACAAGATTTTCCATGTTGGTATAGAGTTGTATGAGAATACAAATCTCAATATCAACATATCCCATCATGATGTTTGAGGCATTAAGTGCTCCTGGAATACTATTGATTCACGTACAAATCGAGAGGTATTGCTTATCCTTGTGCTCTACTATGACTAAGACTCCTCGGCACCTTAGCTCATTCTAGTGGTTGTGGCTCTATCTCTTCACAACATAGATCTCAAGTGCTAGCTCGCTTCACAACATAGATCTCAAGTGCTAGCACATGTTATGAGTTTCCTTTCTACCATTAGTGGTTCTTGAGTTTTGAGTGTCAGGGGAGATTCTATGTTATATTTATTGCCTCCTAGGATTGGTTATCCTAACCTCCGTAGTGTTGTACTTTCCTTGATGAGTATTCTTAGACTCTGGATTTGCACTCCTATAGTGATTGATGATAATATCATTGGTAACATCATTGGCTCCTTTGATGCATCCCTCAATTATTGATACTTGATGATTTTTGTTTCCTATTTGGGTGGTTTTCATTTGCTGCCATTGCTTTATGGGGTCTTACCCTTGCACATCTATTTATACTTTTACTATTTTGGGGGTTACCTTTTTTCAGGTTAACCCCTATGTGGCTGTTTCTTTGTTTCTGCTTTTCTTGCCTTATTGTATTTGCTTCACGTCTAGGGCCCATGGTGGCCTAGTTATTTGCTATTGTACCTGATGTACATTCCTGTCCATTCTCTTTATTCTTGGTCATTCCTGGACATCAATATAATTTCTTTCTGTCTTTCTAAGTGTTATTCATGAAAAATCTTAGAGATTTGTAGAATAGAAGGAAAAAATTATAAATGTTGAAAAATGACCAAAGGTTATTGGGATTCAAAAGTACAGCAAGTTACAATGACAAGTAGAACTGTTAGAAAGAACTCCAAGATCTGAAAAAGAAGCTGACACAAACAATAGAAGACCCTTACTAAAGCTGGTTAGCTCAAAATGGTTAACTTTCAATGACTTGGAAAAGACAGCCATTTGATACCGATACAAATAAAAGAGCGACCCCTCAAGTGAAGCACATACAGGGATGCAATAGCAACGACATCTGGCTTTAATCTCTTTGTTTTAAGTTTGGAGCCGAAAGACCAACAACTTTACTGTAAGTCATGATGAAAGGATGAATAGAAAATCAGATGATATTGAGGTCTAGTCAAATTGCAAACAAAAAGAAAGAATTACAAAGGCAATTTGAAATGTAAGGATGAGGAAAGCGTTTTGGTAGATAATGCTAGGGAGTTTTCCATAGGATATGGTTATATTTGCCTTTGTATAGAAGTGCTAATACACATCACAAATTTTCAGATTTGTCATTGACCTTTACATTCCTCGAGGAATGAGACATCATAACATTATTCATGCCACTATGATGACTTACCCACAAAATCACATGCATAAATGAATGATACAAGCATCATTTTAAAACTTGAACTTTTGTAGGCTGATTTTTGTAAAGTTTTGAGTTTTTTTAAATTTTTTTTCTGAGTTTTGCGAGTTTTTGTCAAGTCCTGAAGTCGGAGTCAAAATTGGGTCTCCTGAGTTTGGTCGAGTCATGAATTCATGAAATATGCATAGCATTTTCACATTGTAATGTTTAATTAGAAACACAAAAGTTCAAATGTTTAAGAAAGAAAATATTGGATACTTAATGACATGTTGAATTTAGACAAACAATCAAGTATCATGTAGTCGGCCGTGAGTCGATGTAGTTGGCCGAGAATGTACTTGGTCGGCAGTGAGTCATAAGTAAGTAAGACATTAGTTAATATTAATAATCCATGTACTTATGTATGCTTCATGTTGGCTAGTTGCCTCAGGAATTAAGTTCCTTACGAAGCAATTAGTTATAGTGAAGGGACGCGACGGTTTGTACCTCAACCACCGCCAGTGTACTATATGTACTTGAGTCATGTAGTCGGGAAACATGATGGTTTTACTATGCTATGCTATGTTCTGTCTAGAGACATTATGATGTAATTGCCGAATACTGAATAAAGAAGTATATCTATGTTTTGTGTGATTGCCATGTGATTATTATATGCTGTCAATGTTATTTTATATCTCTGTTTACTCCGTACGTCATTGTACCCGTAGCGAGTAAACATTTGGCGCCGTTGCTTAAGTGAATCCGGTAACCACCCAGATAGGAGAATGGCGTTGTGATGGGGCAGATGACCTAAGGGCCGGTACAAGCAAACAAGGATCGTGAAGATGCTCTGACAGAAGACTCTGCAGTCTGTGGGAAATCTCGTTAAAGGACCACGTACGGAGAGAGGCTCTCAAGCGAGAGATCCCTCAGGCGGTCATTTGGGATAGACTGCGCGTCAACGAAGAGGTTGACCATCTTCTTACCAGACTGCCAAGACTGATAGCACGCCACTACATTATCTTACAGGATCTTCGGGCGGAAGAGGATCAAGAACGCCAAAGGCAGCAAATCTTGCAGCGGTACGAAGAACGAACCAAACGGGAAGAGGAGGAAGGAGATACTTGCCGGAGATGTACCCCTGGCAACCAACAATGATCGCGTGAAAGACTTGAAATGCTCGTACGACCGAACAAGGACAACAAATGAATACCATTCCGGCACAAAGTGGAAGAGGAAAGAGTTCGGCGATCATTGAGAGTATAGGAGTAAGAAAACCGGCGGCGGAGATTAAGGAAAGTTGATAAGGAGTTGAATGAAGATTTAATTGAGATAAATCAGAGTATAAAAAGAACAAATGCTAATCTTGAGAAGATAGACCAATCTATCAGTAGAGCATCAGAGTTTTGTGGAAGGGAGGGACGAGGAACCCTTCATCACCCCTTACGTAGTAAGATGTAAAAGTCAAGAAAATGAATTGAGTGGAGAAATTGAGAACAACATCCGACGCATTTGGGAGTTGTCCATATCGGACGACGACGAAGGGTTGGGGATTGGGAGATCTAAGCCCAAGACCCCTTGGCAGAGAGAGCACCAGAGTGGGACCTAGGAGACTCAAGGTGTCGAGGATGCTGACGGAGGACGGGAGAGTGACTTGTACGTGGTTGAGAGTGCAAGTGACGCACCGGAACATAACGGGGAAACCGGTCCAGTCGGGTCCAATACACAAGGAGGATAGTAGGAAAGGATGGTGACTCCAGAGCGGCAGAAGCTGCTGAAGTTTACGGGGAATGGGTCAGAGGATCCAATTTGATATGCAAGACATGCGGGACAACCTGGATAGCAAGTGGAGAAGATGACCCAGATCATTGGTTGAAAGCCTTTTCGGCGAGACTCAGAGATAGTGTCATCGACTGGTACTCAGAGTTGGATCAAGCACAAAAAGCTACATGGAGATTACTCAAGAAGGCCTTTTAGGACGAATTCAAACTCCTGAGGGATGACAGTGAGATTGTAGCAGAAATCTACAGTATGAAGCAGGGAAAACACGAGAATGTGTGCACATACAATCAGTGACTGAAAGACTTGTTGGGAAAATTGGAGGTTCAACCGGCTGATGGGCTAAAGAAGTGATGGTTCATTGAAGGCTTGCTTCCGTGACTGAGGAAGAAGATGAAAGTCGTGCCTCCGTCGTCGTACGTTGAATCATACAATCGGGTGATGGATATAGAAAGCGAAAACAAAACATCCTCCTGAGGGAAAAAGAAGACGAACGACAAGGAGAGTGCGAACGACAGTGACGGTGAATCCAAGACCGTACAGGCACTCAGGAAAGATATGATGCGAATGATGAAAGAATTGAAGGCCAACAAAGAGAGTGCGAGGGAAGCACACGAACTATGGTGTAAAGACTGCAATGGGGAAGGTCACACGAAGGCGAACTGTTCGAAGAAGTTATTCTGCGATATCTGCCAAGTGATGGGACATTCGTACAAGGAATGCCCATACAATTTAAAAGCCAAAAGTGCACAAGTACTCTTCGCTCAAGGAGAACCGTCGACACCGCCGAACACACCACCGAAGCCCTAGTACAATAGCAATGCATCCCTTGGAGGTTACCAAAGCAATAGGAGTCCGAGGAACAGAATACTGTACGACGGTAAAGGACGACCCGTGATCCAATGCCGAAAGTGCAACGAATGGGGTCACTTCGCCAAGGACTGCCAGAACGACCAAGGTTCGGGAGGAAGATTGTGTAAGTGGTGTGGACCAGGCGACCACGAAGATAGTGAATGCCCCAAGGAAAAGGGTATCCATATGCTGGAAGTAGAAGAACATGAGGTACTGGCGATCACCAGAGCGCAAGCAAAGAAGGCAACCTGCCTAGATCCACGTATGGAAAAACAAAGGATGAAGGAAGCAAAAGCTGAAGTAGAACTGGCGATGTCGAAGGAGAACAAAATATTTCTGGAAAAGCAAGAAACCTCTTGGCGGTTGGAGGCGGAAACCAACATCGTACGACAGATATTGCAGACCACCATACTAATCAAAGTAACTGACCTTCTCCAGACATTGCCACAGTTGGGACTGGCAATGACAAACGTCCTCGGGGATGTCAAGCAATCACAAGTGGAGGACCAAAGGCAAGAATTGGTACCAGATTCACCACCGTATGGTGAACAAACCATTGATCTTGTACTACTCACGGGGAATGTCGGGAAGATGCCAATGGTTGTGCAGATGGAGATCGGAGGGAATATCTTGACAAATACTATCGTCGATGGAGGATTGAGAGTCAACGTACTGCCCGAAGACACATGGAAGAGCCTCGGGAAGCCTACACTCTGGCCATCGACATTCCAACTCGTTGGTGCCGATCAACATGGTATTAAACCGTTGGGAATGTTGATGGCGCAGAAGGTGGTGATGGGAACACAACCATTCCTGCTGAACTTTACAGCCATTCCATTGCAGAGGAAGGCGTATGATGCATTGCTTGGACGAGGGTGGCTAGTGGCAGCTAAGGCGAATCATAATTGGAAAAGAAATACATTTTCCATAGAAAATAAAGGGAGGAAGTACGTGATCGACTTAAAGAATCAGGCCGTCAGTGAAGAACTGGCATCTTCTGAATCAAAATCAGACGGGGGAGAGCCAAACATGGACGAAGGAAGGAAAGCAATGGAGTTGAATGATGAGGGCATACTTGAAATCGAGAGTTGGTTGGAAGACGAGACAAGTTCATTGAGTGGCCTATTTCATTGGCAGATGGAAGATTATGAGGTGTTCCAGCGAGAGTGTAACATGCTACAGATCGGAAAAATCCAGGAAGGAGAAGAGAACAACACGTTTAGCTAGACACTTTCGACCGAGTATGAAGAGTACAAAGAAAGAATATTAGAACCGGACGATACCCCGGCCCACAAATCCGAACAGGTACGAGATAGAAAAATTGTGTTGGAACCAAAAAATGGAAAAAATAAAGTAGAGGAATTAGAAAATGTTAAAAATGAAGAGAGAAAAAAGAGACGGAGGAGAGAGAAAAGAGACAGAGAAAAAAAGAGATGGAGAAGAAGAAGAAAATAAGAAAATAAGAAAATAAGATGGAAAAGATGAAGAACAAAATGAAAAGCAAAAAATGAAGAGAGAGGAGAGAAAATTAAAATAAGGCGAAAGGGAAATTAAAAGAATTCAAAATAAAAGGTTGGGCCACAAGGACCGCACGACATAAAAAGCAGGAGAGATTGGCCAAAAGAGAGAAACCCTGGCAGAGTAGGTTGAAGCGTGATCTGTACATCGTATGACCTGAGGAAGGGAGAGCCGAAGTTGGTCCGTACGCCGTACGGTTGGGAGGAGAAACCGGAGAAGGCAAAACAAACGTACGATTTGGCAAGAAATCAAAAGATCAAATACGCCTTGGTGAAGAGTTAAGGAAGCACGTATGGGCTGGCAAAAGCACAGGAGGCCACATCTTACGGCCTGGCAGCAAGTCAGGAGGATACATCGTACGGCCTGAGGAGGAGGAAATCAGAGAAGAGAGAGAACACGTACGACCTGGGAAGACGACAGGAAAGCAAGGCGTACGACTTGAGAAAGGCATAGGAGAGCACGTACGACCTCACAAAGAAAAAGAAGATCACGTCGTATGAATTGGCAAGGGAGATCACACCGTATGAACTGGTAGAAGAGAGAAATCTGTACGACCAGGCAAAAGGGAGAAATCCGTATGACCTGGCAGAAGGGAGAAATCCGTACGACTTGGCAGGAGAAGGCACTTCGTACGACCTGGCAAGGGAGTGATAGTACGGCTAGGCAAGACCATCGTACGACAGAACAAATGTAAAATACAGACCAAAAGAACCATCGTACGACCAAGAAGAAAGCTGAGAAAGACGTCACTAGAGAAACTTTAATGAAATCGATCCATTCCACAGTTTGTATGACCCTCCATAAACTTTCAAATCGTATGACCCTTATTAGGCATACAGCTGTGTACGACCCAGGCAGGACACATTTGTATGACTAGGAGGTTGCACCGTACGTTGGATGTTGAAGGAGGCCGTACGACAAAATCAAGAGGAACCCGTACGTCGTGGGAAGGAGACCGTATGATAGAACATGGAGTCCGTACGTTGGGCAAGTATGAATTCTGTACGAATAAACTTGAAGAAGTCCATACGGTTGAGACAGGGAAAATCCGTATGCGTGAATTGGACGAAGGTCGTACAGATGAAACAAGATGCCGTACAAGGGGAAGAGGTCATACCACATATTAATCTCTCAGCCGTACGCATCATCATCAGAAGGGCTGTACCAATTAAAAAGGAGAAAGTCGTACGTACCAAGCAAATAAAGATCGTACCAAGTATCGAAGTAAAGTCTAAGAAAAACAATACAAAATATGTATTTTTCAGCTTCATCAGCACTATATAAACCTATGGAAAAATTATTAAAATGAGGCACGCGATGCAGTTTCGAGTGGTTTCAGAAGTGTTAAATTGGTCTTGGTGGCGGGGGCGTTGCTCCTTTACCCTACGAGGGGCGTTGCCCCCAGACCCCCATCAGATTTATTGGAATTGCCAAATTGCAGTGCCACCGACCATCATAGTACAGGAGCAGTTGGCTACCGAGCAGACGAGAGTTGTAGCTCTCGAGGAGAAGTTGGCGGAGAGAGATGGAGTATTGGGTGATGGTGACAATCAGTTGGCAAAGAAGGATCAGTTGGCATTCTTGGTTTTCAATCGTCTGGAAGACGACTACTTTGTGGGGGGGATGATGTAGTCGGCCGTGAGTCGATGTAGTCGGCCGAGAATGTACTTGGTCGGCAGTGAGTCATAAGTAAATAAGACATTAGTTAATATTAATAATCCATGTACTTATGTACCCTTCATGTTGGCTAGTTGCCTCGGGAATTAAGTTCTCGACGAAGCAATTAGTTATAGTGAAGGGACGCGATGGTTGGTACCTCAACTAGGCCAGCGTACTATATGTACTTGAGTCATGTAGTTGGGAAACATGATGGTTCTACTATGCTGTGCTATGTTCTGTCTGGAGACATTATGATGTAATTGCCGAATACTGAATAAAGAAGTATATCTATGTTCTGTGCGATTGCCATGTGATTATTATATGCTGTCAATGTTATTTTATATCTCCATTTACTCCGTACGTAATTGTACCCGTAGCGAGTAAACATATCAAGATCCATACAAAAATAAGAGAATACTCGTAAGAATGAGTTTTCCAAAGCTAAAATCAGTAGATATGATTGTAGTAGAAAATGAAGAGTTGGTGGCACTTTTTTTCTTCGGCTCGATTAAAGGTGGGGAAAAGCCACCTGTAGATAGTATTGAAATAGGAAAATAGATACAGAGTTGGTGGCAGATATAAGGAAGGTAAAACAAGAATGGAATCTGACATTCTCCTTGAGAAACAAAGACTGTAGGAAGCTATTTGAGTAGAAAATATGAACAAATGAGAATCCAATAAGAATAAACCATGAAGGCTAGACTGCCAAATAAGAATCTCTCCAAGAAGAAGGAATCGTAGTTAAGGTAAGGAGATTTAAGAACAAGAAAAATACAATATTTAAAATGTAAATTTACCTATATGATTATACAATAATGATGCTTTAAGCAAATATTAATCCTTATTAGTAATTATTCATTTGATTTAATCATTTGATTCTCTTTAGGCAATATCTTCTGAATATTAGAACAGATTGGATCAAGCAAGAAGCATTATTCTCCTGAACAATAAGGCAAAAAACACCTTCCAGAGTACATTCGCAGCCTAGGCATAAAGGATCAGATCTGGGCACCGTTAACAGTTGAAGCATACATCATTGCAGCAGGTACAAATCAGAACAATAAAATAATCTATCTCCATGGTATGCCAATATAGTTGTCTATGCTATTTAATAAATAAATCTAGATATAAACATATATATATATTAAAAAACTGATATAATGTGTGCCAATGTAGCCTATATTGGTGATGTTATGAACAGTGATATTATTCTGGTTTAGCAATAATTGGTCATGAAGGGATGAGGCAAGACTGCAAAAGGGAGAACTGTGAGTAGGGCACCCTATTATGCAGAAAGGGAGAACTGCGAGTAGGACACCCTATTGCAGCCTCCCAACTATCACCGATTGTATCAATTGTTGAAGTAAATAAAGAAAGGTCTTCAATCATAAGAGGAGAGGTTGGCATGATGGAGGAGAACTGTGTAAAGCCCTCACTAGGTACACCACCTCATGATGATGGTTGAGGACCATCGGTTAAGGACCACATGAGGCCACAGAGGATAAGGTCCTGTTGCTGGGCCTAGGGGAGGATACTTGGGGCACCTTATCATGCCCTCATTATGGTTGAGCCCAAGTAGCCCTTGGGACTTGTTGTATTGATATATATAATCTTTCTTAGACTTAGAACTAAGTGTATTTCATGGATTATGTCTGTCATATTCATCTAACATGGTTGCAGGTTTCCATAACCAGACTTACATCATCTCAATGTTAAGTAGGAATTATATCTTTAACTACAATATGCTATTGGTTTCATTTGGAATTGTGATTTTGGGGCCAAATATGTGGTGATCCCAAAAGGGGACGTTACATCCATTGCAATAGTTGATGGCACTGATAATTCAGTTTTGTTGTAAATGTTCATGTCATTAATATGATACCCAGTGACGATTCTAAAAAAGTTTTTATTAGCATGCATTGTGTGATTCCTAGAGATGCATACACAAATTTTGATGAATTGCATCTACTGGCGTTTGAGAAAACAACTCCAAAGATTATTCTATGAACAAAGAAGTTTTTTGCTACATAATATAGTGTGAATATCCTTTCAGTGAAAATTTGTATGCAATCGCGGGTTTCCATTACTTGTATCCTCTTACATGTTGGTAATAACAGATCAGATAAGAATGACAGCCATAAGGATATTTATCCAGCACAAATAAATATTTGTATGGATTTACAAGGATCTACTACTTAAATGATTTTGTGAAATGTTTGATATAGAAACTATTAATTCTGATTATTTGATCGGCAAAATATGTATTTGAGAACAATTCTGGCAAAGTTTTCATTATATAACATGGGTCCGTTTTAGCATCCATATATTTATATATGTACATATTATGCACTCACACAAATATAGAAACATGCAAATAAATCTAAGCAAATGGATCCATTTGTATATGTGATATGTGTGTATATAGACCTAAATTTGCTGAGTACTTGGGTCTCATGAGTGCTTGTGAGCCAAAGTGGATAGGCAAGAAACTCACTTGCAACTTGATTGTTGAGTTACAGGCAGGTACTGGTTGAATAACTCATCCAGAACTTGTGAGTAGTTGCAATTCGGTGCAGAAAACTCATGAAACTACACAAAGAAGGCTTTCTGCAGTTAAAATACAGTTTAAACATGTATTTTCGTCTAACCACATTTATGTTCCATTCTTTCATGCTTACACATTTTTGACAACTTGACAATTGTTGTGAAGTGATTATCATTGTATTTCTAAGTTATTGGGTATGGCCCTTAGGGGTTCCGGTTTTGTACCGAATAGGTGTGGGTATGGGTCTTGTGATTGGAGCGGCTTGGGTATGCCTAGAGTACTGCCCATGCACCTTGGGTTCATTGCGGGTCTTTGAACCAAAGGTGCCTAGATGTACCCAAGCCACTACTGGGTGAACCCAAGGGGATGCAAGGGCCTCCCAAACCAAAAATTAAATAAGAATCATTTTTTCAAACACTTTTATAAACAAAAGTGTGCCAAACACCTAATTTTGCGATTAAGTGAAAAAATTGTGGAAATGTGACGCACCATAAAGGTTTGTGTGGTTTTTAAGGCCTTAATTTGGGCTTGGAGGCATTGCCCCCAAACCCCCACAAGGGGTGTGGCTCATCAACCTCGTTGGGGGCATTGCCCCCAGACCTCCATAAGGGGTGTTGTTCCTTAATCCCATTTGGGTCTCCACTCCCAACCCCCACTTGTCATTGGGATCTCTTGTCGCATAAGGAGCTTGATTACAATGAGGGGGTTTGGGAATGGAGACCAAAATTGACAACTTAGACAATTGTCTTTATGACTATCATAATATCATTGATGAATGAAGTATCATACCATCAAAGATCAAATGTCATTATTATTATAAAATATAATATTATATGTTATATCAAATGTATTTGCAATTTTGTGTGTGTGTGTGTATATATACCCAAACTTACTGTACCCAAGGAATTTTTCCCCATACCATGTACCAAACCCTATACCTGTACTTGAACCCATACTAGAATTGGCAACTTAGTCATATTTGAATGATATCTTGCTGGTTTTTTGAACTATTTGAGAGGTATGAGCTTAGTTTTCTGGTTTTTTGAAGTTTTTTCTTCCATAGTAGTTATGTTCGAGGGTTTGAAACTTTGTGTTTTCCATTTTCTTCTTTCTTTGCTAAGTTTTTCTTTGATAAAGAGAATGACATCTTTAGCTAGTTTTAGTATTAGCAAGTCTAGGGACCTTGCTTGGAAGCATGATAAATATGGTTTAAGAATAGAAATGGTGATATGCAACTATTGTGGTTTTTAGATGACAAAAACATGAAATATCCCCCTTAGTTTTTTTTTGATTTTTAGCTCACAACACTTCACTTGTTAACATTAGTCCAAGAAAGATAACAAGTTGAAAGCAACCCTCCACGTTTTGATCACCTAGATCTCGGAGTGGGCAAGGTGAGAGTATACAGTGTAAGGGGATCTGTTAGTAATAAATTGAAATGTTGGAAGTACAAATGAATTTGGCGGCAATCTGACCAATATAGAAAATGTAAATGGTTAGGTGGCAAACCAACCTCTTCCACTTTTCAATGGGAAAGAAAACACAAGTACAAAAATGAAAAATCTGATCAGTACTACTGAAAACATGTTACAGTATAGAGTCTTATACAATGTATCATGAGATAACTTAGCAATATGAAGACCCAAGTGTTAGATAATCATCTCCATGATAACTACAAAGATAAGCATCAAGAAATAAAGACAAAATATTGAAAATACCAGGTCTGATATAAAATGACAACGTTCCGATTTTCTGATCAGCAAACCTGGGACTCCATCAAATGCTCATAACTTTCTCAATACACCTTTGAATGACCTCAAACTGAATGCAAATGGCACCTAAGGCCTAGGCGTCCAAGTACAAGCAGCTAAACTCCACTAAACAGCTATGATTATTTCAACATGCATCCCAAGGAACCAATGGTACGGCCCTCTAGGGAAGGGCGACCTCAAGCAAAAATCCAAATCACGAGCTAAAATCACCAAAATAGGAGCAAAGGGGCACCCAAATACTAGGCTTCCAACGAATCAATACCCACAAAAATCGGCCCGACTCCTATGGAAGATGTAATCAGAAACATGGATCAGCTAGGTATGTAGAAAGCACTCCAAAAACACCAAACAACAAAACAAACACACGAAAATATGCCTTAGAAGACATCAAAGCCCCACTAAACTGAAAATTGGAATGAAGCCATCAACAATGAAGCTCAGTTGCACCCTTTGAATGAAGGAGCACCAACAATCCAGCTAGGAGCTATCTTGCAAGCCCGAAACTAAATAAGGCTAGGAGGTATTCCGACCCCGAAGCAAGAGTCTGAATAAAATTCGGCAACACTTTGTTATGATATGAAAATGGATGCCAAATGAAGAGGCAAGGCACTGTATACATAGATTTCCAAACCCAAAAGTTCATATCTTCTTTTCCCTCCAAAAAGGATGCCCAAGAGAGGATAATAAAATATTCATTAAAACTTGCATCTTTGACTTGACTTTGGGCACCCAATATTACTTAGCAAATTAAACTTTATCAAAACCAAATATATCTCCAAATTGGATGACTACATTAAGAAACATAGGTTAAAAACAACTTAAGTTATATGTCTAGGCGTTGGGGGCCAAAAAACACAATATAAATATATAACTTAAGTTACCACTTTCCAAAACGGGTTCCAAAAAATGTAGAGAAGCCTTTGCAAATATTGCCCTGCTAGAAATAGACACTACTGCCAAATTGCAATGCCAAAAATAACACTTACTAAAAATAGTAATTGACTCCAAATTTTGTTTGAGCACAATTCAGACAATCGTCGTAACTTGCTAAAAACAGTAAGTCCAAAAATAGCCTTTGATGAAAATGCATGTCATACCCTTTTGAAGCCCTTTGAAAACCCAAAAAGACCTAGACATCAAATTGCCAAACTCTTGCAACAACCCCCTGTAAACTTAGAAGGATCCTCCTAGAAAATAGGAAACTCCAATTTTGCTTCCGACTAGTCTATGGGCCTCTGAGATAGGCTAATGGTCATCAAATGAAACTAATGCTAAGAAAGGGACATTACAAAACATCATTGTCTCAACTGATGCTTTGCATGAATACTTAGCCGAGATGTGTGATTGTGCATTATAGTGGAGCTTGAAGTTACGCGAGAGATGAATGCTCTCGTTGCTTTGTATTAGGCGAAAAAGTAGCAAAGAGGAAGACACCTACAACTGTTGTAGTTGTCATGGATTCCTCTTTATTCAGATATTGTCTTTAAGATCTTGTCTTGGCCCATGGATTTTGCGGCTTATCCATTGGAGAGTGTGAAGAGCACTAAGATTTACTGAGAGGGGGGGTGTGTTGAAACCAAACTTTTACTTTTCAACTTTTAAACCTTAACACAATGTCAACTTCTTAATATGAAACCAATGCTATCAAGTTGACTTCAATTGATGTAGAAATGTTTAAGTGATTTTATACAAATAGGTGCTAACATACTTGAATATTTAACAAGAATTGTTTAGTAGGTTCAAACCTACAAGGAGCACCGGCCCCTTAAATTTGTTTAGTAGGCACCTAACCTACAAGGAGCATCAACCCCTAATGTGCAAGGCACCAACCTTGACCTGATGGATGTAAGATGGTTGCCTTCAATCAGATCTGCACTCTCCCAATCCTCTAATCTGCTTTTGTGATGAATGATATCACCCTTAGCCGACACAAGAAGATGTGACTTCTGACTTGAATTGCTTACAACATTACAACCACAATTGCAAACATGATTTGGGAGTTGAATATATAACTTGTTCAAAGATTGCCAGTCTTTGATGAAGCAACATGACTCTCTTTTCATATCTCACTCACACCTCTTCATTTTCTGTCTTAATTGTTTTATCTTAACACACTTTTCATAATCGGCCTCTTTATTTGTTGACATTCACACTTAAGCAAGCATATTATTTTCAGATGTTTAGGGAGTGTGTCTTTTCAAGAGAGACCCATCCATTTGGTAAATCGCTTTAGTTTAAAGAGACTTTGTTTAGAATTAGTTAACACGTCGCTTCATAGAAAAGACGTCAAGTTCAGAAGTCACACGTCTTTTTAGAAAAGATGTCAAGTTTAAAAAGTCACACGTTTTTTTTCTTTGGCATTCGAATCCCTTTCATAATAGAGGCATTCGCATCACTTGTTATCTTTGCACCTTTTCATGACATACGAATTATGTTTGTAGATGTTATGATTAGTTTATACTTCAAACTATTTATAAAATATATTTCGAACTAAATGAATATCTGTCTTCTCTTCTCAAAATTGGAAATTATATTCGTTCTCTTTGAGGAATTCTTTATCTTGGACTGAATAATATTCAAACTGTTTATAAAATACATTTCGAACTAAATGAATATCCGTCTTCTCTTCTCATAATTGGAAATAATATTCGTTCTCTTTGAGGAATTCTTTATCTTGGACTGAATAATATTCTTTATCTTTATCTTTGAGGAATTCTTTATCTTTATCTTTGAGGAATTCTTTATCTTGGAATTCTTTTTCATAACTTGGACTGAATAATATTTGAACTGAAGTAATGAGCAATCTTAAAATTAATGACATCAATGACATATCTCACTCATATACTTGGTATAATCTGAATGATATAGCTTACTCATATAGCTTCAAAGGTAGTACACTAAATATTATCCTGTTTATGACATCAATGACAATAATCTTCAACAATCTCCGCCTTTGTCATTGATGGCAAAAATGACAATTATGTTTTTGATGCACACATGCTCTCCCTAACTTCAATTTCTCCCCCTTTGACATCAATGGCAAGGAGTCTTCAACAATGTTTGACATTTCATTCTATGGAGCTATAAAATATTATGCATAGCTCTCCTTGAATGTATGCTTCCACCAATCAATTTGATGGATGTGTTACAACTCCCAATTCGTCTCTTAGATATTAAAATGCATCCCTTGGTAGTGGTTTGGTGAATATATCAGCAATTTGTTCCTTTGTAGCTTTGTATTCCAAACACACTTGTCCTTCTGCCACCTGCTCTCTTAAGAAGTGATACTTGGTAGGTGTATGCTTGGTTCTTGAGTGCATCACCAGATTTTTGGATATATTGATTGCACTTGTGTTGTCACAATAGATGGCGCAAGGATGATTGTATTCCACTTTAGTGTCTTTTAGAGTTTGCCTCATCCACAAAAGTTGAGTGCAACATGCTACAATTGGTATATATTCAAATTCTGCCATTGATAGAGAAACCGATTATTGCTTTTTGCTCATCGAAGATACTAAGTTCCCTCCAAGGAAGAAGGCTCCTCCACTTGTGCTTTTTTTTATCATCCACATTGCCAGCCCAATCAACATATGTGAATGCTTTAAGAGTAAAGTCTTTGCTGCAAGGATACCATAGACCATATTCCATAGTGCCTTTCAAGTACTTGAATATTCGTTTTACTGCATGAGCATGTGTTTGTCTAGGTGCAGCTTGAAATCTTGCCACCATTCAAACAACTTGCATTATATCAGGTCTTGTAGCAGTTAGGTATAACAAACTTCTAATCATTGACCTATAGAGTGTTTGATTGGCATCTTGAGATTCATCTTCTTTACTTAGCTTACAACTTGTAATCATGGGGGTACTTAAAGGATTGCAATCTTCCATCCTAAACTTCTTTAGCATTTCCTTCACATATTTGGTTTGAGAGATGAAGATTCCTTTGGTAGATTGTGAAATTTGTAGCCCAAGGAAGAAGGATAATTCTCCCAACATTGACATCTCAAACTCTTTTTGCATACTTGAGGAGAATGCTTTGCACATTTTGTCCTTTTTTCCACAAAAAATGATATCTATATATACCACTACAGTCAACAAATGACCATCCTCTTCTTTGATATATAAATTGCTATCTGCATCTCCTCTTTTGAATCCTTGTTCTTTGAGGTATTTGTCAAATCTAGAGTACCATGCTCTTAGGGCTTGTTTGAGCCCATAGAGAGCTTTCTTTACATTGCACACATAATCCTTGTTTTCTGATAGTAGGAACCCTTCAAGTTGTTCGATGTAAACCTGCTCCTCTTGGTCTCCATTGAGAAAAGCAGATTTAACATCCATTTGATATACCTTGAATTTTTTGTGACTTGCATAGGCAAGGAACATTCTAATTGCTTCTATTCTAGCAATTGGTGCAAATATTTCTTCAAAGTCCACTCCGTCAACTTGAGCGTAGCCTTTGCACACTAACCTTGCTTTGTTCCTTGTGACTTGACCATCTTCATTTAGTTTGTTCTTAAAGACTCATTTTGTGCCAATTATGTTCTTGTCCTTTGGTCTTGGGACAAGTTCCCAAGTATCATTCTTCTCTATTTGATCCAACTCTTCGTTCATTATATCAATCCAACATTTGTCTTGGCTTGCTTCTTTGAAAGTTTTAGGCTCAATTTCGGATAGTAGTGCTATGTGATAATCTTCATTATAATTTATCATTTTCCTTGTAGATCTACATCTATCTTGAAGGATCAATTCTTTTGGATAGTTCTTTTGTACAAACTTGGAAGGTGTTTTTGGTGTCTTCATGGGAGTCTTTTGTGAAGATTCTTCTTTTGTCTCCTCATTTTCATCTTCTTTGGACTTCTCATCTTCTTCATCTTCATTACTTACATTTTGTACATCAAGCTTTGTGCAATTTCTTTGAATTGTCTTCCTTCATCAACTCTTACGTTTGCAATTTCAACTATTTTGTGACTTCTTTTGTTGTAGCATCTGTATGCCTTACTTCTTGATGAGCAACCAAGAAAGACTCCCTCATCTGCTCTTGCATCAAATTTTCCCAAGTCTTCTTCATCTCTTCTAATGTAGCAAGTGCTTCCAAAAATATTGAAGTACTTAACAGTTTCAGGCCTTCCTTTCCAAAGTTCATAGGGTGTCTTGTCATTGTTCACTCTGATTTGTGCACGATTTAAGATGTAGACTGCTATGTGAATTGCTTCCTTCCAAAAAGAATCTGCTATTTTTGATTCATTGAGCATTGCTCTTGCCATTTCTTGGACTGTTCTATTCTTTCTCTCTACAACCCCATTTTGTTGAGGGGTTCTAGCTGTAGAAAGTTGTCTTTTTATCCCATGTTTTATGCAGAAATTTTCAAATTCATTTGATGTAAATTCTCCTCCTTGGTCTGATCTAAGGCACTTAATCTTGGTATTTGCTTCATTTTCAATCAACTCTTTAAAATATTTGAATTTATCAAAGGCTTCAGATTTTTCCTTTAAGAATGCAACCCAAGTCATCCTTGAGTAATCATCAATTAGCAACATGAAGTATCTCTCCCCATTCATACTCTTGGTTTTGGTTGGTCCAGAAAGATCGGTGTGTATGAGTTCCAATGGCGTTGATGAAGAGTGTTCTTTAGGCTTGAAACTCGATCTTGTTTGCTTTCCAAGTTGGCATTTCTTACAAATGATGTTGGAAGGCTTTGCTATTCTTGGCATATCTCTTACCGCATTTGATCTACTAACTTTGACAATATTGTCAAAGTTGAGGTGGCCTAGTCTTTTGTGCCACAACCAACTCTCATCCTCTTGTACCAAGTTATAACTTTCACAGTTTATTTCCTTTAGAACATACAAATAGTCTTTCCTATCAGTTTGTGCAATTATTTTTCCATCTTTCTTGATTTCACATGTTTTGGAAAGAAAAGTGACACTATGCCCTTGATCACAAAGCTGGCTTACACTTAGTAGATTTTCTTTTAAGCCTTTAACATATAAGACATCTTCAGTTTTTGTTCTACCGTTATCTAGGCTGAGAGTTCCTTTTCCTTTTATTTCTTTTCTTGAGTTATCACCAAATCTTACCAAGGGAGATGAACGTGCTTTTGTCACCTGTCATGTGCCTTGAGTACCCACTGTCAATGTACCATCTATCCTTTCTATTTTCTGCATGTAAGGTTGTTTGAATGAACATGGATTTCTCCTTCTTCTTCCACACGTTAGATGTCATTTCTTTCATTTTAATGGACTTGTCTTCTTTCTCATTTTGCTTTGAAGGATCATTAAAGACTGTCCTACAAACTTGTGCCTTGTGTCCAAAGTTATTACAGTTGTGGCATACACTACTAAAGTCCATTAATGGTGTGAAAGGGTTATAGTTTCTCCTAGTGAAACGAGGGATATTTTTTACTTTATTTTTACAACTTAAGGTCTTGTGACCAAACTTGTTACATAGAAAGCAATAACCATTAAAAGCATAAAAGTGCCTAGTACTAAATTTTCTTTTAGGATAAGCAGTTTTCCAATCTCCTTCAGTTTGCTTTGAGAGAGTCTTGATCTCTTCTTTGGAACTTGTGACCTTCTTGGATTTTCTTTCAAAATCACCCTCGGTTTTATCAAGAACAGATTTTTGAGCATTCATGAGCTCATTTAAGTTGGTGGAGCTTTCATCAAACTTTGTGTATTGCTCCTTTGTCTTTTCCAACTCCATCTTTAGCATAGCAATTTCTTGCTCCAACTTGTCACATTCCATCTCTTTTGTGCTAAGCTTGTTCCTTTATTTCACCTTCACTTCTTTCAAATTTCATAAGAAGAGCCCTCAAGTCTTCAATAGTTTTGCTTGATTCCTCCAAGCTTTTTGTCATTTCATTGATTTTTGTTTTGTGCTTGATAACTTTCCTTTTTAATGTTTCATTTTTCTTGTATGCATAATGAAGTTCTTCCTCAAGATATGTTTCCTCTTCTTCATTGCAATCTTGTTCATTTTCTTCTTCTTCATGTTTCTGTTTGTGACTACTTCTGCCATGAATAAAATTTCTTCCTCATCATTGCTTGGGCAATCATCACTTTGTTCTTCAAATTTGCTGCTATCTTTCTTTGAGTAAAAACTCTTTTTGTGTTTTTGAGATTTCTTCTTTGAGTTATATTTGGAATTCTTCCTTCCCTTTTTCTTGGTGTAGATTTATTTTTCATCTTCACTAGAGTCACTATCATTTTGAGGACATTTTGAGGAGTAATGTCAAATCTTCCCATAATTGAAGTATTTAAAGGGGAATTTTTCCTGTATATTTTCCTTTTCCTTTCTTGAGCTTTCCCATGAAGAAGGCTTCTGCTTCATCATTTGATTTGTCACTAGGTTCTTCATGTTTGGTTTTGCCCTTTTTGGATGCTTTGAATGAAATTTCCTTTTGTGGTGCTCTCCCATCAATCCTCATTCCATAGGCGGCAAAAATCCCATGTAGTTCATCTTTTGTTAGCTGGTCAAGGTTTTGTCAATTCTTCCAATGCTGCTACCTTGGCCTCAAATTTTGTGGATAGAGATCTTAGTATTTTATCAACAATAAAAGTATCATCAATATCTTCACCAAGTCCTCTCATAATGTTCACTATTTCATCAACACGAAGAAAGTATGATGCTATGTCTTCATCTTCATTCATCTTGAGAGTCTCCAACTTCCTTCGATGAGTTTGCAGTTTTGCCTTCTTTACTTTGGCATCTCCTTCATAAATGTTTTGTAGTTTGACCCATATTTCTTTTGCTGATTTGCAACACATGACCTTTGTAAATTTAGAATCTGTTAGGCTACAAAGAAGGGCATGCTTAGCTTTGGCATTGTTTTCACTTCTCTTTTTCCCGGCTTGATCCATTGGAGGGGTTGTTGGAGGTGTATACCCATCAACAACAGATTGCCACACATCAAACCCAAGGGCATTCAAATAAGCTTCCATCTTGATACTCCAAAATGCATAATTAGTCCCATCAAAGATTGGTTCTTTGACTGTGTTGTTATGATCTGCCATAAGTGCTCTTAAGGATCTCCTTCAAGCGGTTAGGCTTTCAAGAAGGACCTTGCTCTAATACCAATAGAAGAGCACTAAGATTTACTAAGAGGGGGGGAGGGGTGAATAAGTAAATAAAAACACACTTTTACTTTTTAACTTTTAAACCTTAACACAATATCAACTTCTTAATATGAAACCAATGCTATCAAGTTGATTTCAATTGATGTAGAAAAATTTAAGTGATTTTATACAAGTAAGTAGGTGCTAACGTACTTGAATATTTAATAAGAATTGTTTAGTAGGTTCAAACCTACAAGGAGCACCAGCCCCTTAAATTTGTTTAGTAGGCACCTAACCTACAAGGAGCATCAACCCCTAATGTGCAAGGCACCGACCTTGACTTGATGGATGTAAGATGGCTGCCTTCAATCAGATCTGCACTCTCCCAATCCTCCAATCTCCTTTTGTGATGAATTATATCACCCTTAGCCCACACAAGAAGATGGGACTTCTGACTTGAACTGCTTACAACATTACATCCACAATTGCAAACATGATTTGAGAGTTGAATATATAACTTGTTCAAAGATTGCCAGTCTTTGATGAAGCAACATGACTCTCTTTTCATATCTCACTCACACCTCTTCATTTTCTGTCTTAATTGTTTTATCTTAACACAATTTTCATAATCGGCCTCTTTATTTGTTGACATTCACACTTAAGCAAGCATATTATTTTCAGATGTTTAGGGAGTGTGTCTTTTCAAGAGAGACCCGTCCATTTAGTAAATCGCTTCAGTTTAAAGAGATTTTGTTTAGAATTAGTTAACACGTCTCTTCATAGAAAAGACGTCAAGTTCAAAAGTCACACGTCTTTTTAGAAAAGATGTCAAGTTTAAAAAGTCACACGTCTTTTGTCTTTGGCATTCATATCCCTTTCATAACAGAGGCATTCGCATCACTTGTTATCTTTGCACCTTTTCATGACATATACAAATTATGTTTTTAGATGTTATGATTAGTTTATACTTCAAACTATTTATAAAATACATTTCGAACTAAATGAATATCCGTCTTCTCTTCTCAAAATTGGAAATAATATTCATTCTCTTTGAGGAATTCTTTATCTTGGATTGAATAATATTCTTTATCTTTATCTTTGAGGAATTCTTTATCTTGGAGTTCTTTTTGTTAAGAATAAATTACTCTTAGATTATTACCAGAATATCTAACTTGATAGATATGAAGTTAAGCCAAATCAATATTAAAAAAATACTGATTAAGAATTCGCAAGTTTGAGTTTCTTTATGGTATACGAGTTACAAGTGCAGAACATTAATTGATTTCGATGTTCTTTCTGA
Organism: Sequoiadendron giganteum; assembly: GCA_007115665.2. NCBI lineage: Eukaryota > Viridiplantae > Streptophyta > Pinopsida > Cupressales > Cupressaceae > Sequoiadendron > Sequoiadendron giganteum. The sequence continues at coordinate 249,253,350 of CM021109.1, read as the reverse complement.
GGATCAGATCCGCCAAATATACATAGATAGGGAGACACGTCCGCTCATGGGACTTGTCTTAGTCATAGAGTCCCTTCGTCTAAGATAACCGAATGTTAATTGGTTTATTAATAACCATTTAAGGACGTTAGATCTATATATATATATGCCACTGAATCTATACATTTAGATGCCATTTAATTCGATCTGAATATAATTTATATTCTCTCATTGTAGATCAAACAACTATACTTGATGTTAGCGATTTCGATATAAATGATGATGATGATGAATATATTCAATCATCATTTATATCTGACCGAAGCTATTTTATTCAACACTCCCTCTTAGCTAGGGAAGATAACTTCAATCAAGTATAAAGTGATATTACCTTACTCGTGATATCAGAAGATATGGTATATTAAAAGTGTCAAGTCACATGACATACATCATAACACATCTTCATTATGGTATGTGCACTGACATCAAGTCACATGATGTCTACCATAATAAATCATGGTATATCCACAAATATATATACATATCCACCATGAATAAGGATCATAATGATCTTCAAATTGATATCAAGTCTCATGATATCTATCAAAATGTCCACAAGATACTATCATGACATATCCACAGATATCAAGTCACATGATATCTATCATGATAGTGCAACTAATCATTGTAGAGTCATCACTTTACAATGTCAAATACAAGTGTTCATTATCAGAAAGATCGTCACCTTTCAATAATGTACACAGGGGGAGAGAGGGCCCATAAAGTCATGAAGTCACACTCATGACAAAAGAGTTTACACAGTAAACATCTTTTAAATACATTAGTACAAAATAAACAATTTGAATCTCAATCTCAATAACAATTTACATTTCAACCATACCAAGTTTCTTCCTGAAGTGTTCAACTTTAACTCTGGAGAGAGGCTTGGTGAGAATGTCTGCAATTTGATCATTTGTACTAATATACTCCAACTGGATCACATTCCTTTCTACCATGTCTCTCACATAGTGGTAAGGGATCTCTATATGCTTAGATCTATGATGGAAGATTGGATTCACTGAAAGTTTACTACAACCTTGATTGTCACAGTGGATAATAGTAGGATTCAGGGACTCACCAAATAATCCCACAAGCAATTTCCGGAGCCATATTGCTTCTCTTGCCCCCATAGAGGCTGTAATATATTTAGCTTCTGTTGAGCTTTGAGCCATTGAAGATTGTTTCCTGTTGATCCAAGAGATCATAGCCGATCCTAAACTGAAGCAACATCCTGATGTGCTTTTTCGATCGGTTACACTTCGAGCCCATTCTGAATCAGAGTATCCATGGAAATGTAATTTGATATTTCTGTATTTAAGACCATATCCAATAGTACCTTGAAGGTATCTCAATATGTGCTTCACAGCAACAAGATGAATTTCCTTTAGCTCACACATGAACTGGCTTAGGACATTCACTGCATAGCAAATATCTGGCCTTGTGTTAACCAAGAACATTAATGATGCAATTATTTGTCTATAGAGAGTAGGATCTACAAATTTTGATTCTGCTGTTGCTTCTTTTGATTTGTGTAAGTTGGTTTCCATAGGAGTAGACATGGGTCTATAGTCTAACATTCCAAATCTCTTCAGAATATCAATAGTGTACTTTCCTTGATTTAGGGTGATACCATCTGATTTCTGCCAGACTTCTAACCCCAGGAAGTAATGTAAAATGCCCAAGTCTTTCATGTCAAATTCAGAAGCCAGGTCCTTTTTACATTGAGCAATAAGGTGATCTTCTCTTGTTATTAGCATGTCATCAACATATAAAATTATTATTAGCATATCACCTTTAATTACCTTAAAATAGAGATTTGGATTTGCATCATCCTTGGAGAATCCTAGTCCCAAAAGATAGCTGTCAATTCTTTTGTACCAAGCTTTGGGAGCCTGTTTAAGTCCATATAGAGCTTTCTTCAATCTACATACATGTGAGTCTGTTTTATGTATCATAATACTTTCAGGTTGCTCTAGATAGACTTCTTCTTTAATGGTCCCATTTAGGAAGGGAGTTTTCACATCCATTTGATGGATCTTTTAGCCTTTAGCTGCTGCAATAGCTATTACTACTCTCACAAAGGTGTACCGGGCAATAGGTGCAAATGTCTCTTCATAATCAATAGCTTCCTTTTGTGAGAAACCTCTGGCCACAAAGCGTGCCTTGTGTTTTTCTATACTGCCATCAACAGCATGTTTGATTTTGAAGAGCCATTTGGAAGAGACAACAGATTTCTCTTTTGGTCTAGGTATTATATCCTATACATCATTTTTCAAAATGGACTGATACCCTTCCGTCATTGCATCTTTCCACACTTGATGCTTGAGAGCTTCCGTAACACTAGTTGGTTCTGAACTAATGATTTCATTCATTAAGGCAACATAGCTTGAGAATCTTTTGGGTCTCTTACTTTCTCTAAAAGTTCCTTTGGGTGCTGAATGATTCTCAGCTTCTTTAATCATCTTTCTAGCCCAAAGTGGTCTCCTCTTGCTGTTGTCATTGGGATTCTCTTCTGGAGCAATTGGATTTTCATTTATGATTTCTTCAAGATACTCCCTCTGAATCTCAGGAGCAGGCTCCTCCTCTAAGACTTTAGGAGAATCTGAATTTCTATCTCATTTGAACTCTTTTCCCTTTTGAAGGCAATGTCTTCCTCAAATATGATATCTCTACTTAGTTCAATTTGTTTTTGTCCAGATATGTAAATTCTGTAGGCTTTTGAGGTTTCACTATAGCCCACAAATATCCCTTTCTTTCCGGAGGGTTCTAGTTTGGATCTCTTTTCTTTAGGTACATGAATGTAGACAGGGCAACCAAAGATCCTTAAGTGACTTATGTCAGGTTTTACACCAGTAAATGCTTCTTCAGGAGTTTTGTTATCTAGATGTGAGTGGGGATATCTATTTTGAATGTAGACAACTGTCCTAGAGGCTTCTGCCCAAAATGAGGTTTTGATGTTTTGGTCAAACAACATTGCTCTAGCAGCTTCTACAATAGTTCTATTTTTTCTCTCAACAACACCATTTTGTTGAGGATTGTAGGCTACAGTAAACTCCCTCTTAATCCCAACATTTACACAAAATTCCTTAAAGATTTCTGAGGTGTATTAATTCACATTATTTGTTCTTAGTATTTTGATTTTCTTCCCAGAGAAGTTTTCTGTAAGAGCTTTGAACTCCTTAAACCTTTTAAGGATTTTTATCGACTCCTTACATTTAAGAAAATATATCCAGGTTTTCCTAGAGAAGTCATCTTCAAATATTACATAATATAAGAATCCCGCCATAGAGGGTACAAACATGGGTCCACATAAGTCAGAGTGTACTAGTTCTAATATATTTTTGGTTTTACTCAAACTATTTTGGGAGGCCCCCTTTGTATTCTTTCCTAGGGCACAACCTCTGCATGCTCCTTCATGAATTTGTTTTAGTTTGGGCAATCCTGTTACTAATTTTTCTACAGAAGGTAGGGCACAGAAATGAATGTCCTAATTTTCGATGCCAAATTTCATTTGAATCAGAGGTCTCATGAATAAGAGCTGGTTTAGTGTCAGTGCATAGTTTGTAGAGATATCCTTGTCTTACACCTATAGTTTGTGCTTTCTTTATAGTGGAGTTCTTTGGCCATGCTAGAACTTTTCCATCCATAAATGTAACCCTATATCCATTGTCTTCAAGAGCAGAAATGGATATTAGATTTCTCTTTATTCTTGGTACAAACAATACTCCAGTGAGTTGTATAGAGAGGCCAGACTTCAAATTTAAGGTGCAAGTTCCAACCCCCTTTACTGGATGTGCAAAATCATCTCCAATAGTTACCTCTTTGTCAGTTTCTTCTACCATAGTATCGAGGTGTTCTTTGAACCTCGTAATGTGCCTTGATGAACCACTATCAATTACCCAGTTGTTGACTTTGTTTGATACTTGACTTGATAAGTTTGAGTAGAAGACAAATTTCTCAGAGTCATATTCTGTATTTGTTTTTCCAACTTTAGCAAAGGATGCTTGCTGTTTTGTTGTATCAGGGCACTTCATTGCATAGTGTCCATATTGATCACATCTGAAACATTGTATTTGAGAGATGTCTTTCCTTTTCTTGAATGATCCTTTTCCATAAGAATTCTTCTTTCTTTTGAAGTTTTTATTCTTATCTTTCTTATGAGAATTTGTGTTTAGCACATGAATATCCTCATCTATGGGTTTTTGATTGTTTCCTTTTGTTATTAGCCTTGTTTCTTCTTGTAAGCTATATGTTCTCAGCCTATCAAATTTAGGGAGTTTAGATCTCACACTTATTCCTTGAACAATTGACTCCCATGAGTTTGGTAGGCCAGCTAGAGCTATTAGTGTTAACTCCTTGCTATCAATTTGATATCCAACTGTTGACAGTTGATCTCTTAGTTCAGTGATTCTTATGAAATATGCATTAATAGATTCTCCCTTAATTATTTGAACATGATTAAGTTGCCTTTTTAAAGCAAGGGTCCTACTGGTGTTGTTTATTTCAAAAGTGCTTTCAAGAGATTTAAACATTAGGTATGCAGTCTCATGTTTAGACAAAACAGGTACTATATGGTCCCTAACTGCATCTACTATACTTTTCATAGCTTTTTCATTGTTCTCAATCCATTGAGTTTTCTCTGAATCATCCTCTGGTTCTATCTTGTTTTCTTTCACAAATGAGTCTAACTTATATTCTTTCAGAATCATCATGATTCTGAATTTCCATGATGTAAAGTTATTTGCACCTTCAAAACGATCCTCGAATCTGATTACACTCGACATTATGAAGAATGGAATGTGTTTGCAATTTCACGAGAGAATATGATTTTAAATAATCTGATATTTAAATTTAAGTGGATCTTCCTAACGTGGCTCTGATACCATGTTAAGATTAAATTACTCTCAGATTATTACCACAATATCGAACTTGATAGATATGAAGTTAAGCCAAATAGATATTAAAATAATATTGATTAAGAATTCGCAAGTCTGAGTTTCTTTATGGTATACGAGTTACAAGTGCAGAACATTAATTGATTTCGATGTTCTTCTTGAGGATCAGATCCGCCAAATATACATAGATAGGGAGACACGTCCGCTCATGGGACGTGTCTTAGTCATAGAGTCCCTTCGTCTAAGATACCCGAATGTTAATCAGTTTATTAACAACCATTTAAGGACGTTAGATCTATATATATATAAATGCCATTGAATCTATACATTTAGATGCCATTTAATTCAATCTGAATATATAATTTATATTCTCTCAATGCAGATCAAAGAACCATACTTGATGTTAGCGATTTCGATATAAATGATGATGTTGAAAATATTCAATCATCATTTATATCTGACCGAACCTATTTTATTCAACACTTTTTCATAACTTGGACTGAATAATATTCGAACTGAGGTAATGAGCAATCTGAAAATTAATGACATCAATGACATATCTCACTCATATACTTGATATAATCTGAATGATATATCTTACTCATATAGCTTAAAAGGTAGTACACTAAATATTATCCTGTTTATGACATCAATGACAATAATCTTCAACAGAGTGTTCAAGCTAATTGCAATACTCTTGGTGTGCAACCTTCCCTTAAAAGCACTACATGGAACCAAGAGAAAGCGCTATGAGGCTAGGATGCTTGCTGCAAATTTTGGTGTTATAAGGACATGCTGTTTAGTGTGTGAGAAGGACAAAGTGGGATTCATTGGTCAATGCATTGATCATTGCTAGGGAAGGGTCCAAGACACCTTGTCATTATCATTGAAGTGGGACACTGCTATAGGAAGGTGTGAAAAGTATGGAGGAGGTAGAAGATAAGAAAAAAACTGAAGGCAAAAAGGGCTGCAATGTTTTTTCTTATGGGTGGATGTATGGCATTAATTATACATTGATAAACTTTCTAGTGGCTAGTTAGTCTTCTTGAAGGCCATTGATGCCTCCCATGAAGTGAAAAATGTAGAGACTTTGTGCAGTATGGAGGATGTGGTCATGGAAGTAAATTTTGAGAATGCCACTGAAGTTGTGATTGAGAATGCAACAAGAGATGTAGGAACATGGAGACTTATTTAGGAGATGCACCATACAATTTTTAATTACGTTGCACTATTGATTCTCTTGCTTGATGACATAGGAAAAATTAGAGGGGTGAAAATTGTAGTTGAAGAAGTTAGAAATATCACTGAATACATCTACAATCATCCTTCATTGCTTAACTTGATGACAGAGTGCTCCAAAGGAAAGGGATGTGGAACCCGTGATCATTGAGGAGAAAATTGTGAATTTTGAGAGGGATGTAGTTGAAGGGGTAGTGGTAGCCCAAGTGCAAGTAGAAGCATCGAGAAGGGTTCAACAAGATGATGACATGCTTGAGGATGAGTTTTCTCTTGAAGGGTTAATTGTAGTTGGTGACCACGAGGATTGTTTGGAGGAGAAAAATTTCTGAATATTTTGTAAATTTATTGTTTTCTATGATAATGATGATGATCAATCATCATATGATATTATCATGTGCATTGTATTTATTTATGGTTTTAAACTAATTGAAAATATACTTTCACATTCCCTAAATTCATTTTATAATGCATTTCAAGAATATTTTGGATGATATTTAAGTTGATTTTAGTTTTTTTCAAGTCCAAATTTTAAAACTATAGTATGTTTATGTCATAAGAAAACGTTTGGTGAATGGAGTAAAAATTTGCTTTAGCATACAAAGCATATACACAACAAGGCATGCTTGAAAATAATGCAGAAGTAAGCAGTCAATTTTCTATGGAGATAGCATTTACTTCCATTTTCTTGTGTATATGTATAGTGTAGATAAATTTGTATAATTGCTTATTTGCATATTTATGATGAGCTAAGAGGTTGTTAACAATGTTAAACATAGAAGGGGATTTATAGTCATTGAATATCATTCCAATCATTATGATTGTGTGAATGTATCTATGCATGATCCAGAAAGGATCTCGTTTCTTTACATGACAAAGTGAGGGCTTGTGTAGCAGGTCTTAAAAAGACTTTAATGGCATCAAAGTTTGATTACTATTGCATTTTTGGATTCCTGTAAAAAAATTATGCTATTTAATAAAAAATGCACCTTGTTTCGAGTTTGTATGCAAAAATTCTGGCTTTTGAAAGTTGGAGGCTGTTAGAAGTGGCTTTGACAAATTTGCTGGGTCTTTTTCAAATTCTTTGGTTGTGAACTTGCTCAGGCTTTTTTGAATTTGCTGGTTACAGATTTGTGGGAGCATTTTTAAATCTATTGTGAAATTGCATGTTTGCTGAAAGAGTTGATTTCAGTAGGCATCAGTTTAGCATCTTGTGACGTTCTAGTTTTGACGATTTATTTTTGGCAGGTTTCTTCAATCATTTCAGCTGCCTAAGGCATTGTAGCACTTTATCTAGTCATTTGTAGCTTGAATTGAGGATGAAGGAGATCATTTTAAGAGACTAGAGTAGCATTTTGAAAGTAATATAATATGCTAAATGATCATGCATGAGCATCAGGGCAGTGGGTTGTGCAAGATTTTGGAGGTCATTGGGATAATTGAGGATCGATTTATGCTATTATTACAAAGCCTAAGAACCTCAGGCCATTGTATTTGCTATATTGGAGTAGAATGAAGTGAGAGTGTCCTCGCATTTGCTGGAGTTTCACCCACAAGTGGGTTTCTCCACTTTTTGTGGTGATTCTTGTCTCTATTTTCTGCAACTTCTTGTAACATTCATGCTTGATAATTAGTCTTTGTTACAATGTAAGTTAAAATCTGCTCATTGATGACTATGATATGGAATATCCTTTGTAGTTTATATATCAAGCCTATGTGTGGCCTTCAACCATGTACTACTTTTGATGAATACTGATGCACACTCTAGTAAAGAGTTCTTAAGCTTCTTCGTTGAGGTGAGCGAGTCACTCGTAGAGGAGCATGAAAGGGGCTAGAGTTGAGAGATCTCAAACAATACTTTTTTGTTTGATAGGTGATCTGAAACTAATTTTGTATGCATGTAATGTCTCCATTTTCAATCATGCCAGCGTTGAATGTAGCTTTGGGTTTCTTGATGACAGTTAGTCATGTCAGAGGGGTTATTTGATGTTTCAGGGAGCTCTGGAGTATTTTGGCATCCTCAACTATCACTTCGGATTGGGTTTTGTATTTTCTGCGATTTCTTGGGCTATGCGGGAAAAAATAATAATTAAATAATTAATTAAGTTGTTGAAAAAAACATAAATTAAAAAGGCAACTTAAATTAATTATTTTAATTTTGAGCAAAAATTGACTAAAGTGTTGGAAAGCTAATAAATTTAATAAAGTCACTTTTTGGCGTAATAAGGAGTTAAATGTAAAGTAAAATTGTTTTTCAAGAAAAAAGTGGAGGAGTTATGGAAGAATAAATAAAAGTTCTGTGGAGGTCATTTTTGGGGATTTTTTATGCTGGGTTTATTTTATCTATTGGATTTTGGAGAGCTTTTTGAGGAGTTGAAACCCTAGGACGAAAACCTTACGGGTAAATCGGTTTCGGTAGTGGGAAACCTATCTTAGTTGTGGTAGCTGAAGGAATCATACAGATTTCTTGCTGTGGTATGTAATGACAGGAGTTCGAAATTTGTGAAGTCTTATATTAAGACAAATTTCAGAATGGAAGCTTTCTATTAGGCATGCTGGTATGAATACAATATTGTTTATTTATTGGCCCAGCTTTAATATTATGTCTGCACAGTTCAAGGGAGAACAAAGATTAAACTAAAAGAGAGCAAATTTGGAAATACATTATTCCAACTGCAGTCAAACCCTTCAGTGCATTTATTACTGGAAAGTTATTGGTGTTGAGGCACATGGTAAATAAATGAATACGTATACTTGTTTTTTGGTGTAGTATTTCAAATTAGCTGCCATACACTAGAAAAGCCATATGCTGGTCTAAGGGGAAGTGTGGCCAAGTCAAAAGGGAGAATCAAATGTCTTAGGTGCTAGCGTGGCAATTGGAAGAGTCCATAAAGGACAGTGCTGCTTCTTTGGAGAAGTCGACAAACATAGGACTCTATTGAAGGTTCTTTGTGAATCATATTCCTTCCTTGATGAGTCGTGGTTTATACTAAGAGTTGTTTAATACTTTATGCCCTTTAGATAATGTGGGTCCCTTTGGGAAGGTGACGCAGCAGTAAGGTAGACCAGTCAATTCAAATACTAATAGCAAGAGGGATGCCGGGCTTTTTGATACGTTTGGTAGGGAGATATTGAGTTGGGTTACCATCTTCTCATTTATATTGCTGAGATCTTTGAATATTATGTGTATGTTTAAAGATTGCAAATCGGGTCTTTTCATTAAGCATCTTTAACGCGGTTTTTTTCCTTCCTCCACGGCACTTAAATAGCATTGGGCGATTGAATATTATCGTGATCTTTCTTGAGTATAGAGCTGGAGCTGGCATTTGAAAATTCTGATGAAGTGTATGCTAGCCATGACTCCAAAAGGCAAGGCAACGAGTCATCCCTTGTTTGTTTGTGGTGACGTGGTCAAGTGGAAGGAGGTGTGGGAAATCTTAGCTACAATTCTTAGATTGCTGACTCTCATTCCATTAGCCACTGAAATTACTTATGATGCCAAATAAGGACACAATGAAAAGAGTGAAATCTTTTATGCTGCGGGTCTCTTGGAAGAGTTGTATCAACTGTGAATGCATTATATCTGGAAAGACTATAGCTGTGAATGCATTATATCTGCACAAAGATTATAGTTGGAAGGTATCCAGGTCAGCATACCATCTCTCAATAGATTTTGAAACCTTTAAAATTGCACTTAGAGTCTTTACTGATGTAATTAATTGGTAGCTGGAATACTAACATTGCAAGAAGAGATCTGTGGTTATTTAAATCAAATTTTTATTATTATTGTTGCTGTGTTGAGCATCTTATGTTAACTCTCTAAAATTTATCCTGAACTCTTTCCAATAAGTGGAAGTATATAAAGGGCAGCATATTTAAACTATTTGACAAAATGTGTGAGATGGAATGGTGTTGAATTTAAGAGAAAAATTTGGTATCAAAACATGTCAGCACAGGGGCATATATTACAGTGCAATATTGCTCCAATTATTGATAAACAATCTATGTTACCCCAAGTTTCCGGGACGGGGATGGTAGGGGACGGGAATGGTAGGGAACGGGGGGATGCGTATCGGTGACAGGGACGGGAGGGAGGCCAATTTTTAGGGGACGGTAGGGGATGGCTATTAAAAAATAGGGAAAAATTTAAGAATATAGAAAATTTCAAATATTCATATGATAAAGCAATCATCATATACATCATAGAAACTTAACACATAATATTAGAGTTCAATTGACATTTTCATTTCATAGAAAGCAACATAGAAAGCAATCGTCATATACGTCATAGATTCAAACCTTACTAAAATTTAATTGCATTAATTGATAAAGTGGCATTTGCATATATATTATACAAAAATTACATCAAAATGCCCAAAGGCTGCAAGTTTCAATTAGAAAATCAAAATGACAAAAATATAGAAATATCAAGTATGTAGCTGTCCCTAATCAGCATCCCCTAAATGACAGAAAATTAAAAAAAAGCCTAAATGATTTTCTGCCATGGGAGAAAAACTGACTGCTGCAGCATTGGTAAACTCTCACCATTATTTCCTTGACACTGCGAATGGTGTATTGACCGCAGCTCCAATCCTCAGTCTCAGACTCTCACTAGATCACTTTGGGATAATTATATCGTAAGTCCACCATATCTTAGGCTTTAGCAGTGGCAGCTTTAGCCTTTAAATCAGTTTAAAATGTTCACAAAATATGAAATGAATCTTTCATTGCTTCTTAAAATGGATGACGTGACCTTATAATGCTGGGGGTAACATTATTTTAATTTAATTTTGTGTTTTAAAAAAAAATCATCCCAAAACCTGCTGGGTTGTAGGGGACGGCTAGCCATCTCCGGTATAGTCAGGGGGCGTCCATGCGCCCCCTATCCGTACTGAGGACGGCTAGCCGTCTCCTACCATTTTTTTCCTTTTTTGCAAACGTATTGGGGACGTTTCCGAAAGTTTGCTGCTGATCGGGGAGGGTGCAGGGATGTTTCCGAGGCAGCCCCGCATCTCCAGGACGTTTTTAGCCAGGGACGCCCCTGATTTTGCTGGGTACGTGTTGCCGGTTAAAATAGTAAACAATAGAAGTCCCAAGTTTTGGCTTGTAATGGGGACAGTTGAGTAAGATTGTTGTGGCTAAAATGCGGCTGGTGTTGTAATCTTCAAGTGTAGTGAAATCAGATATAGCATTCTTGATAGATGTTGTTATTAGATCACAACAAACAATGCATCCCATCAAATGAAGTATTTTAATGGTGCTTGATCCCTAAATGCCTAGATGCCTTATGCAACATGATGAATATCTCCCTACCTCATGGCATCACTGTTGCCTATCCATGCATTCCTACATATGTACATGCCTATATAAACACTCATATATACACAGTAACAAAAACTGTTCTCTGGAAATAAATTGGCAAACCAAAGGATAAAGATTTTTCAAAAAATGCAATATAACCAGGAAAATATCTGGTTAGGGTTTCTGAAAAAAGGGAAAAAATTGGGTCAGGGTTTTCCAAAAGAAAAAGAAAAATCACAATATGGAGTAAAAAAACCACCAAAACTGCCAAGAAACATGATTTAATGATTTAATCATGACTACTGATTTAATGCAATTGCTTTGGCTGAAACTATTCAACAAAAGACCGCAGATTTTTGTTCAAAAAATTGTTTTCCTCAGCAATTTCCAATTTGTCGTGATTTTTTTACAAGTTTTGTAACTATGCATGTATGTGTACATGTGCATATCCATATGCATATTTACATACACATGCACATGCACATAGACATAAATTTACACATGCATATGCGTAGACATATACATATGCATATGCATATGTTTAATATATACATACACATGCACATATGTTGGGGCAGGCATACTTGGATTTGGTATTTCAGCTTTATATATGCATACACTGCAGAATGATCAAAACCTATATGCATAGTTGGATTTCATATTTTAACTTTATATATGTATACATAGCAGAATGATTGGAACATATCTGCATATAGATTTACATTTGTTCATATGCAGACACACATGTGCATGTACGTACGTAGGGGAAACCATATTGGATTTGGTGTTTCAGATACATACATGCATACACACATAACTGAATGTCTGAGCTATATATTGTGGATTAAATCTTCCACACTTAGATCATCACTTGTGCTTCATGTTAACTTAAACATTGATCAATTGATTGTGTTTAATTATTTTTCCATATTTTGCCTGTTAAATTTGCACTCTGCCTGTGTCGATGTATTAAAATATTTCTTAATGTGTTTGATACAAAGCTATATACTTGTTGATATTTGAATGAATTGAAGTAAGTTTTCTTCTTTCAGTCATCTCTCTCATTACTCAAATTTCTTGGCAGTCGGCATGTTGGGCTATGGTCAAATCATGGCTTGATGTTCAGGTTGATATGGAACTTGCTCATCTCCATCAAGAAAAACCTGATCAATTTAAACATACTGGAGATGCAACAGATGGGAATGATACTCTAGGTGATCTAAATATGGAAGGCTCATCTGGTCCAGATGTATGGCCTCACCAAGTCCTTGATCAACAACCACGGGATCTTCAGTCACTCTTTCAGAAGCTTCATTCTGAGTAATTACAACATCTAGAATACTGCTATTCTTTTGTTTGCAGAATTTACATTTTATTAGCATTTTTAATTGGTTTATAGATTTTTATGTCATATTTGTTTATTTCAGAGATCTAGTGCCCGAATCTGTGAGACGAAACTGTAAAGAGCAACATCGACAAATTCAGGTGAACCAAAGTAATCTAGATTGCACTATGTTTTTGATACTGTTATGAATTATTTTTTTTTTGATACTGTTATGAATTATTTAATGTGCATAGCTTAGATATTTTTCAACGAAAGGAGTGCTTTGTGGACCTTCAAATTTAGGCATTTTGTACTTCTGTGGCTCCTTAGTCTATGATTTTTGGCATTTGTCAATTGCTCTTAGTTTTCATTGGTCAAGTTCCCTCTCCTCGTACTTGAGATTAAGGTTAGCTTGATGTCTATAGAAATTAAATTGAGAATTAGAAAGTTGTAGAACGTTCCAGGAAGTACATTTCATATAATGGATTTTGAATTCCAAGACCATCGTTAGTCTAAGCATCCATGTAAGGAGGGAAGCTTCAATTCTTAAATTTTTTTCTGATAAGAGTTGTGTATTACATGACATTGATATTTTTTAGGTTAAAGATTTGGACAATATCGAAATTAATCTTGATTACTAAGTTGACAGTAGTTTGGAGTTGTTTCATGCAAATGATATCATTTTCATAGACAGCGTGAATTTTTCATTGCAATATAGTACCTTGTGTTGTAAGACTACATCTGAAACATGGCATGAATGTAATTATAGTGAATTCTGGGGAAAACATGCATGAAAAATTGACCACACTCACTCCAGGGACTCAATACACACAAGGCAAGTGGCAGATTGACAATATATCTTGTATACAGTGTAAGCTTTTGGTAAGTTGCATGTACGGTTGCTGGTTCAATCTGTGTTTCGCACAGTTTATTAAATGGGTCATTTTTCATTAATATGTTTCTACAAAATTTGGAGTTATAAGGAGATACAATATGACATACTCATCTTGGGTAACTGTCATTAATGTTCTGCTCTATAAAATCCGAGTGCTAAAAAATAAAGTCAAAGCATGATTTACAAAATGGGAATGTTTTGAGCAAAGTTATAAACTTATCCATGCAATTTATGCCGTTGGAAATTTATTAAGTCTTTCATGTGTGCTGATATCCAATTGTTAAAATGTTTTGGTACTACAGAAATGCTTCCATGACATGCACACTATATTGATTTTGATGTTGGGTCGTCCAATAGCATAACAGAGACCGCGAAAGCATTTCAGAAAGGTAAGAAGAGTCTGTAAGAACTTGTCGGAATGCAAGAATGATAATGAATTTGTAGTGAAACTCTGTGAAATATCATTCCTTGTGAAGACAATACAATTGATTTCAGGAAGTGCAATTTGTCTAAATTAGAAACACTTTTGGAGCACAAATTTCATCAAGGTGTTTCAACAGTATCTGAAATCAAACATATAATAACAAAATATGACAAAATATGCCTTGAATAAAAAGTTACATCACAGAATTCATCTAGTCTAGAGATTTTTCTTTATGGCTGTAACAAGGACTACATGCTTGGATGTGGAAAGATCGTAAATCTTAATAGTCCATTAGCAATTCAATGCCTTTTGTGGTCAACTTACCCACACACATATGGATGTTCTCAAATAGATTGTTCATACATATTTAGTGAAATGGTAAGAGCATAAGATAAAGCCAATTGAAGAATTTGTATGGTTGCATGCAGTTGCTTGAGTTGTAGGGGAAATCTGTTTGGAAAAATGTATTTGCTTAATGTTGGATGCTGGAACACTCTGGTGGTTCCCAAACTGCATTGTGGAAGCTTTCCAAGATCAAATGTGTAGGACATTGTTTATCCAAATAGTCTTGGTTAAATTATAAAATGTACTGATGTAAAGTTAACATAACCATGCTTTAGTCAACATGCACAAGAATGTGACTGCCATGGTTTGGGAGGATAATTCAGATTTGGAGGGTGGACTTAAGGCACAAAAAGCTTTAGCAGATAAATATGGAAAGGTGGATTCCAACTGATTTTGAAAGCATTGAATGTGGAATGATAATTGTTGCATTAGACAAAAGAAATGCGGCAATGGATGAGTTAAGCACACAAATAGGTAGATAAATACATTAAATATTGAGCAGAGTGAATCGAAAAATACAAATAAAAAATTGCTGATTAACTCTGCAATATAAAATAAATCTAGTGAAGGCATACTACAAACATTGAAAGATAGAACTAGAAGTGTGAAAAATTTGAAGAAACGGAAAAGGACAAAGTTCATGAAGCTTCACACATTCTGGCTGAAAATAAGGCAAAATTACTGTGAAGAAAGAGATTACCAGGGAGATTCTTGAAGCTGTTGAGCTGGTGAGAAGAGTTTATAAGAAACTTATGCACAATTTCAATCTAAATGTAAATCCATTGCTTCTTAATGTGATGGGAACAATATTTATCTATGTTACTGGTTCAGGCTTGCATTTGGTGGTTTGCTAATTTTCCCCAAGTTTGATATGGTGGGGCTCAGCCATACTATATATAAATTAAATACATAACACAGCCATAAATTTATATTCAATGTCAATTTTCAAATGTTAATTATGAATCAAAGTGGTTTATATTAGTGCATCTGCATTTGAGTCATGATCCAAAGATGCATTGTGTATACATCTTGTCAATAGAATGACTAACCCTTTAGTGTTGGAGTCAAATTGACATTTGCAAGTAAAACCGAAAACAGACTCTGACAGAAGATTGACAGATGTGATGCCAAAAGTTTATTACAGGGATCCTGTAAACCAAAATTGATCATTATTGCAGATTAATCATATTAGTCCTCTCTCTTCAAGCTGAGAGTTGAATGGGAGTGAGAAGGAAAACAACTAAATAGATCAGCAGCTAGCCTATGCTCTCCTAGACTAACATAAATATGGGAGCTGCAATCACTGCACAAACATGAACATTAAAGTAATCTCACATGTAGTTCTTTCATACCTCTACCATGGCATTGCTTGAACAGGGGGAAGAACCTTGGGCATACTCAGGCAGGACCTCGACCAGGACCAGACCCCAGTCTAGACTAGTCTGGGTTCAGCGAAGGCTTGTGTAGAAGCTGGTAACATACTGTTTTATTTATCCAGATGATTTACCTAAAAAAATATTTTTTATTATTTTAAGTCATACAGTTTCTAGTACAATATTCCTATTAGTTTCGAATTCTCCCGTGCGTATTGTAGTATACAGGTTTCTATATTCTGTACTTGTTACTCCAGTTTTTGTTGGTACTATGTGTAATTGTAATGTCCCCAATTTGTAAGTGCCCTGATTTAGCCCTAAATCTCGGTTTTCAAATGACCAAGCTGGGTTAGGATTACCTTTATCTGATTGAAGCCCTGCAAACGGGTTAGAAACCATTTACAACCAAAAATTTGATAAGTTGACTATCTTAATTAAGCATCATCAAATTCTAATCAGAAATATAAAATGGATCATAAGGTGTTTTAAATTTGTTTGAGAAGCTCAACCATAGGAGAGCATAGGATGAGGTGACCTTGATAGGGTGTCTTTGGATCCTCTGCCCTAGGCCCAAGAGAGGATATACCATCCCTCTTGGCCTCATGTGGCTTGTGCCATCCATATGAGGTGGTATACCCAGTGAGGTGTGCACAGCCCGTTATCCTCTCATTTTTCCAACCATTTCCCTCTCCCTATGATTGGACTTCTTGTGTTGATTCACCATGGTGGAGGGGTGAGTTTACAATAAGGTGCCCCGGAAGCCCATCTCTCCTAATCCCAAGGGCAGTACCCTCTGTACCCCCATGGCCTCATGGGGCTCATCTGGTCCCCACCTTGAGCTGGCGTACCTAGGAGAGTGCCCCATCACCGTTCCCCTCTTGCAATCCCTCATCTCCTCAACCATGGCTGAAAGCATTCAAGACATATAACGAATACACTGTGGAAAAAGCATTAACTCAGTCATACTTAATATACACTGATATATGTAAACAGTCATAACAGCAATGCATCATTAGTATTTCAAATATTTAATAAACAATCACTATCATTTATACTAAATTATACTGCAACTCCATAATTATAAATCAGATTTCATACCATAAACTCAGAAAACCAGACTGCTGCACATATACCAAACAATTAATTATTTCTAATTTAGAAGGTACAGATTTCTATTTCCTTTCATTCGATCTGCTTTTTGTACTTGGATTTTGTAATTGATTTTTATTTTCAGTTCCTTAGATATTAATCCCTGAATATTCCCTTCTTCTAGACGCCCAACTAACTCCGTATATAACCACTTCGCGCCTCTTCACAAGGGAGGCGATTTCATAGAAAGACATGCTATTTCATAATAGTTACTCTTCACTAAGGGAGATGTCCATAATTATATAGTTTCATTATTGGAGCGTTGCCTTATAAACTTAATTACTGTCTCTTTAATTGCTGCCCCTTCATTAACAATATTAATCACTGCTCTTTTTAGGCTTAATTGGTCCTTTACCATCCCTTTTCCATTAGAAACTTGGGGCTATTTATATAAACATCTTTATGCTTAGGTAGGCCCACACAAAAGATCACAATTTAATTTATTTTCTGATTTAAAAGGAGTCGGCCAAGGTTGAAGGGATTCGGCCAAACATTAGCCAAATCTGTGTCACAATATTGGGTGCCAAAGGGTGGTCGGCTAGGTAAAATAATCTATATTTTATTTGCCCTTTTTCAAAATACAAGGAGCGTCAACCAGTGTGTAGGAAATAAGGTGATTTATTGATTTCATTTATTGGCGGGCCATGACCGGCTGCCTTGCCCAAGATTGCTTGTCCTCAAGCAATCACAGACTAAGATTTGTAACTTAATTTTGCTCCTTTATGTGACGATAATAGCTTCAGTTGTGATACTTCGATAGGAATTAGATATTCTAAACCAAGTGATGTTTGTTTTGGTTATTTTCTGACCCTATGTCCTTGGGGAGTAATTGCTAGTATTCTTTGCCTTGATTTACCATTGATAAGGTTAATACCATCCTTTGTTATCTCCCCATATCTCTCAACAAACCAAGATTTTTGGAAATTTTGGCAAGATTTGTTAGTTAAGACAAGTTTTCTCTCATTTCATCACCGCAAGGATACTAGGCAATGATACAAATACTTCATTATCCTTTGTTGAAATCTAAAATCATGATGGATTGTGGGAATGTGAAATATTCTCTCTCAATTTTTTCCTTGTTTTTATGAACATTTACAATAGAAGCAATCACCTGTTAAGGTTAGCATAATCCAAAACGTACATGAAAGAACTCTAACCAAAAATGCGCCCTAAAACCACTTAAGGAGGAGGGGCAGACATATGGTCAGAGGATCCCTAGGATCTACTGAATCAATGAGTACGAGAATTATACTTGAAAGAGAAATACTAAACTCGACACCAAGCATGTCCACTCAAGACCCTTTGACAGGCAAGGTGCTAACATATGGTGGAGTTCTATCGTTGAATTGAAAGAGACAAGGCGGATAACCAACCAAAGAACTTTCCACGCTACCACCAAACAGTGGGTGGAAAATGATTACAAAATTAATACTTCTTCTATTGCGGCAGGCATCCACTGAAGAGTGGGGATTCACCACTTGAAGTGGGCATGAAAGATATTACAAACAAAATTATCCACACTGGCGGTATACCATCCAGGGGTGCTTTAATGTGAAGTTATTAAAAATAATGCAGCAATAATTAAACTGAAACAATACTACTGTTAACAGCTTTTACAAACAAAGGGAGCTGCAAATTACAAGGATTTCACAATCAACTTGAACACCAACAATATAGAGTGTTTACAATTCATAACATAACGAGAATTGATGAAGAAAGGTAGAAGAAGCAAACTGAAACAAGTCTGAAATGAAAACAACAAAACTGGAAATGCATTACCAGCAACTGTGGTTCACTAAATTGTTCATAACTTCAGCAAATCTTCTCCGAATGGCATGATATCAAATGTAGCAGCTACTAGGAGTAAAGGCGCCCATGTTCCAACTCACAAACTGTACCAAAAACTCCACATTTATTTAGCACGCATCCCAAGGTCAATTCTGGAAATGTACGACCTTCATGAGGGGCGAATTTTCCTTTAAAAATCAGAAACACGTTATTAAAATCTACAACTCCTTAGAGAGGGTTGCCCAAGGCATAGGATCATACTGAGAAAATACCCATAACAGAAATAAAATCAACAAGAGAGCTATGAGCAGAAACACCAATCAGCCATAACAATAACAGCAACTCCAAAACTGAAACTATCACCAAAAACTTCAACTGTGAGGCTCAATCTGCTAGTCTGGATGAGAAGCAGTAATAAGAACCAACTAGGTGTTATCTTTCAAACACGAAATTGGATTGAACTAGGAGGTCGGCATTCCTCGAAGTAAGAAACAAGTTGTCATTTTGATAGCATAACAATAGCATAAACATTGGATAGTGAATGCTGGAGCAAGGCCACACTTTTAAAGAGAAAGGGATGACTGTTCAATTCCCTCAGATGGTACGCCAAAAGCCATCTCTCATTTTACCTTTTCAAAAAAGAATTAATCCTCTCAAAAAGGCATCCATTTTAAGTCAAGAGATAAACATTAAATTCCTCCATGAAGGCGTTCCCCTTCAAGTCCCTCTTTTAACACAACTTTAAGTTATCACTTAGGCCAAGGGGTCAACTTGAAATTAGAACACTTTGCCTTCTTTGTAAAAGAGAATTTCATCAAAATAATATTTTCCAAAGGCCAAAGCTTAACTCTGAATAACTGCTCCATGGGACAAGATGATCTGAAAGTTGACAACTGCTAACTGCCAAAAATAGTATTTACTATAAATAGTAAATACTGAGGAAAGACCACAAAACCTCCAAACAAGGAAATCCTGATTTGCACATCTGAGTAGCCTATGGATTTCCGGAAATAGGCTAAATCGAAATAAAGAGTGTAGGGCGAAAATGGGGACATTACAGTCCGCCTTCCCAAAATTGCTTGTCCTTAGGCAATGTTACAACCCTCCAAACTGATCCTACCAAATCAAATAGGATCCCGGGTTCCCATGTCCATCTCTGAAAAGTCTCACCATGCTGATGATGCTCTTTTCTGATCATACAAATGTAGTCATTGCACCAGAACAACACAAACTATTCTTGCAACTTTCAAGAGATAACATGCCTGAGATTCCAACTGAACAACATAGAAGGATTTGAATTAGAATCTAGCAGGGTCTCATGCCCAAAAAACTCAGAAGAATTGACATCTGCAATGTCAATGTCAGTCACCATTCTAAAAAACAAGAAGAATAATCTAAATAACTCAATATTATTCTCATCAAAACAATTTCTCAAAGCATCAAACCGAATCATGACAACAAATGTGACTCCTTCATGGCTATTTGCAAAGGAAATAACAACTCTTTGCAATGTCATAGCAACTGCATCCCCAAAGCTCGTCAATATATAATGCCTGAACTGAGTGATTCTGACATATTCAAGAAAATCTTTGAAAACTTCCACCAATCTCTTTCCCAAGGTCTCAAAAAGTTGGACCAAATCAAGCAAAGGTCCGCTGCCCCACCCACTAGTGCAAGAGATTGTACAAAGGAAACCACCGGAAAAGAACTTAAACATCATTTGAGTTTGATCCGTAGCACTATGAAACATCATTTGCCACCTTTGGAACCAAAAATCATCATTGATAAGAGATTGAGAAGAGAACATATGAGTGTACCAGCTTCCCATGAAGCCTGAAATAAGCCAATTAAAGTCTGATTTCAACAAAGTCAGCATACAAGGAATTGAACAACTGCTGCAACTTTGGAAATCAGTGTTCATAATATGACAACTGTTCATGCCCAAGGCTGAAAATAGTCCCTCAAGGAACTTCAATCCATTATTAAACCATCTTTTGTTCGGAGCATCTCTCCAATCCATCTATAGATGAACCAAAGGAATCATCAAATGATTGGTAAAGAAGGGGCCAGCATCAAAGATTCTGAAAATTGAATTCTTATCTCTCCAAAGATCCCTCTTTCTACTTGTAACAATCTCCATCAAACCATGTTGAGGATCCCAAACATGGATACCCAACTAAAAATGTTCTCCAATGCACCGGAAAGAGTACATAACACTTCTCCAAGTGCTAATCAAAGCAAACTGCAAATTCAAGAAGTTAGTGTCTTCTTTGATAAACCCATGTAGCCCATCCATGAAAACATCTACATCAATGGAGCAGAAAACACATGTTGTCCTCAATTCCCATTCCCCCAAAGGACAAGGATGAGTCAAAACACTACTCAACCCACGAGATGGATTGTCAAGAGCGTAAATAATCAGTTTTGGTCCATCTTTCTCCCAAACTTCATGAGTAATAAGTCTGGAATCTTCACTCTTTGCTGCTGCAATGAAGTTACCAACGGCTACCTTGACTTGTTTTATTGACACCCTGAAGCCAACAATGAGGAAATCTCCTTGAGTCCACACTTCCTAAATGAAGAATTCATCCTTGAATCGACTTATGCTATCATTATCAAGATGCCCTTGATGATTACTACTCACAAAACACGACACACCCTCATAGAAAATATCTATCACCTGTGAAGAGGATGGACTGTTGTTCACAACAATATTTTCTTCATCCCTTTTGTTGGTGTCTTTATAGAATTCAAGCTCATCTTTTTCAACTTGGGGTTGCCCATCATTAGTTGCCGATCCACAAGTTGTAGCATGTTGAATACCACATTCATTATCCGTCAAAACATCCATCTCATAGCTGCAAACTATTCCTTCTTGTGGCAATCTCTCTTCCCAACTCAACTGTTCACACTCTTGATGTCCCTTCCAATCACCTTCTGCATATTGAATCTCCTTAATATTATGCAATGTTTCATCATCATGGAGTTCATTTATTTCTTTAACTATTTGCTTAATCTTCATAATCCTTGTATTAGCTTCTTGTTCCTTAAGTGTAGCTTCAACAGTTGATTGGTTCTCTGCTATGCATCTAGAATGATGAGCTAAGGTAAGATCAAGGCAAAGCCTATCGACCTCTTTCTCCTTCTCTTGGTAGGCATCATAGGTCTTCTCTGCAAAGTTAATGGCATTATCCCTATCAAAAAGCAAATGCAAATAATTCGTCTTAATTGATTCCAATGCTTCTTTAATGGTTTGCATCTTGGAAAGAGTGTCTCCATCCTTGACTCCATTATGTCATTCTTCAAACTGGAACTTCCAGTAGAGTTCTTCAATAAAATTGTGGGTGCTGTCAAATCCGATAACACTTTAACAATTTTCTCTTCTGAAACCAATGAGTTACCCTTCAAAACTTGCAGCTCTTTAGGCACTTGATCACAACCAGCAAAGAAGCTTTGCTCATCAAACAACAACTTGTCTGATTTGTTTTCATTGACATGATTTTCAGAATCAGCCTCCTTCCTATCCTTTTCATTGCATAACTCCTGAATAGAAGGCTTATCAACAAATTCTCTAAACAACTTAGTATCCCTATCGTGACCTTTCAAGTTCTCATACTCTTCTTGTGTGTCATTTTGCAAGGCACCCGAACCATTTTCTGATTTTAAAACTTCGACATAAGAATTCACGTTCTTATTGGCATTTGCTGCAACTTCTCCTCCAATGACCTCAACATATCTTGCAGTGCAAACTGAATTTTGCATTTCATCAAGATCAAAGGGAAATTTATCCCACTCCGTTTCTTTAACATACCTTGGTGTCATCAAACCCGGGTCCCAATTGTGAAAGGTTGGATTGCCATGTTCAACAGGAAAGAGATCATCATGCTCCTCTTGAATTGTTGACTCATTGAATGAGTCACTCCCCCATCCACTTGAACTGATATCTTCATTTATAACTTCCTTCACAGGCGTAGTTTGATAATCAAACCCAATACCATCCATGTCACTATCATTGTTTTGGAAAAACGAATCATCAAAGTTGGCTGCTTTGAAAATATTATCTTGCTCTACTTCAATGGACCTTCCATGAATAGGTATGTTACTAATTTTATCATTAGTAGCCCCACACATAATGAGGAAACCTTCTTGGTTACTTGTTATGAACTCTTTATTAACTGCATTTTCTTCAAATAAATCATTCTGAAGGTCTACCATGCATTTCTCTTGTTTAATGAAATCTTCTTTTCCATACAACAACTTTGTAGGTTCATCTCTCTCCATTTCCACATGTTCTTTTCCTGAAAATCCAAGTGAGTCCATTTGATAGTCTTCATGCTCTTCTGAACCTTGGGTTGCCTCTTGGCACTTTTCTGTTGAATGCATGGTCAAATGCATATTCGTAGATTCTTCCTGAGGTTCTGCTATCAAGTCCACAAGATGCCAAATTTCATTCTTTTCTTTAGTGAAAGAATTTTCCACATTATTTTGAGCTGTCTTTATCAAAAGGGGCTTCAATTTCTCCTCACATTGATTGAACAATTCATGTAACAACATATCAGCAATAGGAGAAAGTTTTTCTTTTCGTTCATATACTTCCAAAAAGAGTGATTGGACATTGGGTGGAATTTCATCTACCTCTTTAATAGTTAGAACAAGAATATTCTTTACTGCTGACATAACACTCTCTTCTTGTTCACTACACATGGATATGAAAAGATAGTAAACCAAGTGATCAATTTGATTATGCATTTCCAAGTCGATCAGCAAATTACTTGTCCTGAGATCTGAAAATGTCTTCAAGATAGCAGCTCTTCTAGGAAATTGGCTGCTACAGGTTTCATCAAGATCTTGGAAACTTTCAACAATCTTATGAAGAATCTTCTTCATAATTTCGTCTTCATAAGGCATCAACGGTGCTACAATCCTTATAACTTCACTAAAGCATGAAGTAACCAACAAACTTATTTCTTCCTCTGGATGCCCTATCCAATAGGGATGAATCAAGGCAGTTACTGCTGGAGATAATGCCTTCTTCCATAATTCATTAGGAGATTGTTGTACTTGGCTCAAACGATTTTCCAACTCGGACAATATACTCACTTCTTCACCTCTTGTCTGACATTCTTCATTGAGCCTTGCACCTGCAATGGAAAGTGACCTTGCCAATCTTCTTTCCTCTACAAAAACCATAATCAAATCTGACTTCTCACAGTTCCGGGACCTTAGACAACGTAACATCTTCGGTAATTCTGAAATTCAAACTAAATTCAGTTCTGACCTCTTGTGTAGAATCTGATTTTTCTCTCACTCTTCTGACCACTGAGCTCCATTTTTCACAAGATGGCAGGAAAACAAGCTCTGATACCACTGAAATATTCTCTCTCAATTTTTTCCTTGTTTTTATGAACATTGTACAATAGAAGCAATCACCCGTTAAGGTTAGCATAATCCAAAACGTACATGAAAGAACTCTAACCAAGAATGCACCCTAAAACCACTTAAGGAGGAGGGGCGGGCATATGGTTAGAGGATCCCTAGGATCTACTAAATCATTGAGTACGAGAATTATACTTGAAAGAGAAATACTAAACTCGACACCAGGCATGTGCACTCAAGACCCTTTGATAGGCGAGGTGCTAACATATGGTGGAGTTCTATTGCTGAATTGAAAGAGACAAGGCGGATAACCAGCCAAAGAACTTTCCACGCTACCACCAAACAGTGGGGGGAAAATGATTACAAAATTAATACTTCTTCTGCTACAGCAGGCATTCACTGAAGAGTGGGGATTCACCACTTAAAGTGGGCACGAAAGATATTACAAACAAAACTATCCACACTGGCGGTATACCATCCAGGGGTGCTTTAATGTTAAGTTATTAAAAATAATGTAGCAATAATTAAACTGAAACAGTACCACTGTTAACAGCTTTAACAAACAAAGGGAGCTGCAAATTACAAGGATTTCACAATCAACTCGAACACCAACAATATAGAGTGTTTACAATTCATAACATAACAAGAATTGATGAAGAAAGGTAGAAGAAGCAAACTGAAACAAGTCTGAAATGAAAACAGCAAAACTGGAAATGCATTACCAGCAATTGTGGTTCACTAAATTGTTCATAACTTCAGCAAATCTTCTCCGAATGGCGTGATATTAAATGCTGCAGCTACTAGGAGTAAAGGTGCCCATGTTCCAACTCACAAACTGTACCAAAAACTCCACATTTATTTAGCACGCATCCCAAGGTCAATTCTAGAAATGTACGACCTTCATGAGGGGTGAATTTTCCTTTAAAAATCAGAAACACGTTATTAAAATCTGCAACTCCTTGGAGAGGGTCGCCCAAGGCATAGGATCATACTGAGAAAATACCCATAACAAAAATAAAATCAACAAGAGAGCTATGAGCAAAAACACCAATCAGCCATAACAATAACAGCAACTCCAAAACTGAAACTATCACCAAAATCTTCAATTGTGAGGCTCAATCTGCTAGTCTGGATGAGAAGCAGTAATAAGAACCAACTAGGTGTTATCTTTCAAACACGAAATTGGATTGAACTAGGAGGTCGGCATTCCTCGAAGTAAGAAACAAGTTGTCATTTTGACAGCATAACAATAGCATAAACATTGGATAGTGAATGCTGGAGCAAGGACACACTTTTAAAGAGAAAGGGATGACTGTTCAATTCCCTCAGATGGTACGCCAAAAGCCATCTCTCATTTTACCTTTTCAAAAAAGAATTAATCCTCTCAAAAAGGCGTCCATTTTAAGTCAAGAGATAATGTAATAAAAAACATTAAATTCCTCCATGAAGGCGTTCCCCTTCAAGTCCCTCTTTTAACACAACTTTAAGTTATCACTTAGGCCAAGGGGTCAACTTAAAATTAGAACACTTTGCCTTCTTTTTAAAAGAGAATTTCATCAAAATAATATTTTCCAAAGGCCAAAGCTTAACTCTGAATAACTGCTCCATGGGACAAGATGATCTGAAAGCTGACAACTGCTAACTGCCAAAAATAGTATTTACTATAAATAGTAAATACTAAGGAAAGACCACAAAACCTCCAAACAAGGAAATCCTGATTTGCACATCTGAGTAGCCTATGGATTTCCGGAAATAGGCTAAATCGAAATAAAGAGTGTAGGGCGAAAATGGGGACATTACAGAATGTTGTGAATATCAAGGTCCACTCCTTTGTGCTAAATCACTTTCGGATTTGTGTAAAGGACCTAGATGTTTGAATGATAATTTTCCTTTAGATAAACTATTTTTCATTTGGTGTAAATATTGAAACAAAGTTTGAGGCAAGTTTGTTTGTAATGAGGAGCTTATAGTGTTTAAGTCAAACATCTGTCATTCCCTTAAGTAATTAATACTTAAGTAGAAATTTATGGGATTGATCAAGTCAATCAAAAGATGTATAGTAGTTTAGCACCCGTAGCAAGCAATAGGACTTAAATTAAAGTTTTAGCCTATTTTCCAATTTGTCTTCCATCTTGTAATTCAATAGGAGGTTATCACCCTTCTTTGTCATATATCCATGTTTGGTACTAAATTTATTTTCATATTTTGGGAAAGTACTTGATTTATTAAATCATATCGATTTATCCCAAGGTTGAATGGTGAGACTGATCTTGGGATTTGTGGGTTATGGGCTTGCAATGTGACTTAGCATAAGCTTATGTAACAATTTCGTTGTGACTTGATTTGTATCAAATATATCTAGGTACCTAATATGGAAGTCCTTTTAATCTTGAATGTGGAGTTACTTTGATCAAGGATAGGACTTGAGAGAAGACCCTTGGATAGATTTGTTCCTTTATATCCATTTCTTGTAGGAGTCACCACCCTTCACAATTGAGTGATCGCCCTTCGTTATAAAAGAGTCATAGTTTTTCCATTTCGAAGGGTCACAACTTTCACCTTTGAAGAGTCACAACCTTCCTCATATCATCACTATTCGTGAGGACCTAACTTAATTTATTTGCAACATTGCTCAAGGTTCTATTCTCAATTGAATTCTTCAATGATGTTATGGACGTCTTTCTGAAATGCTCTCCCTTTTATACCACAATATTTGAGGGAGTCACATCTTTCACTTCAATAGTCACAAATCTTCATTAATTCAATGTTAGATAATTTAATTTGTCAGTGCAAAGCATTTTGACATACAAAGTTTTAAATATATTTATAAAGTAATCATATGGAGTAATCTTGTTGAAGACATATCGGCATGAAGCAAACACATAGAAGTATATTCAGTACACAAAATATACATATAAATACATGTAAGACATAAAGCCTTAAGCATACATAATACATGAAGTATACACATGAAGCATGAAGCATATATGTAATACACAAAGTATACACATAAGTATACGTAGGACACGAAGTATGAAGCATACACATGAATAAGTGTAATACATGAAGTACACATAGGAAGCATGAAGCATACACGTGAATACATGTAATACATAAAGTATACAGATGAAGCATGAAGCATACATGTGAATGCACGTAATACATGAAGTATACACAAGAAGCATGAAGCATACATGTAATACATGAAGTGCAAGTCATGAAGTATTCACATCAATACACGTAAGTCAGAAAGTATACTCATGAATACACGTAAGTCGCAAAGTATACACATGGATACACAAAGTCACCAAGTATACACATAAGTCATAAGAATACACGGAAGCCATGAAGTATACACATGTAAGTCACAAGGCATTCACATGAATACACGTAAGTTAGAAATATACATTTGAATAAATGTAAGTCTCATGGATACTTGCCAGTCACAAAGTATGCACATGAATACACGTAAGTCATGAAGTATACACGAGTACACGTAAGTATATATATGTAAGTCACAAAGTACACTCATGGATACACGTAAGCCATAAAGTATTGTCATAAATACACGTAACTCATGAAGTATACATACAAATACATGTAAGTCACAAAGTATTTACATGAATACGTAAGTCACAAAGTATACACATGGAAGGCACATGCATATAGAAATGCATTATTGGCTTACTTAAGAGGAAGTTGAATAGTTAATTCTAATTGAATGGCGGTTAAAGTAGGTATGTCCCGTAGGCTAGCAGGAACATGCTCTTATAGAAATTGTAATGTCCCCAATTTGTAAGTGCCCTAATTTAGCCCTAAATCTCGGTTTTCAAATGAACAAGCTGGGTTAGGATTACCTTAATCTGATTGAAGCCCTGCAA
Organism: Sequoiadendron giganteum; assembly: GCA_007115665.2. Lineage (NCBI taxonomy): Eukaryota > Viridiplantae > Streptophyta > Pinopsida > Cupressales > Cupressaceae > Sequoiadendron > Sequoiadendron giganteum. Next base: position 249,225,324 of record CM021109.1, on the reverse strand, counting down.
ATAGGTTAGAAACCATTTACAACCAAAAATTCAATAAGCTGACTATCTTAATTAAGCATCATCAAATTCTTATCACAAATATAAAATGGATCATAAGGTGTTTTAAATTTGTTTGAGAAGTTTAACCATAGGAGAGCATATGATAAGGTGACCTCGATAGGGTGTCTCTGGATCCTTTGCCCTAGGCTCAAGAGCGGATATACCATCCCTCTTGGCCTCATGTGGCCTGTGCCATCCATATGAGGTGGTGTGCCCAGTGAGATATCCACATCTTGTTATCCCCTCATCTTGCCATCCATTTCCCTCTCCCAACGATTGGAATTCTTGTGTTGATTCACCATGGTGGAGGGGTGAGGTTACAATAGGGTGCCCCAAAAGCCCATCTCTCCTAAGCCCAAGGGCAGTACCCTCTGTACCCTGAAAGCCTCGTGAGGCTAATCTGGTCCCCACCTTGAGGTGGTGTACCTAGGAGAGTGCCCCATCACCGTACCCCTCTTGCAATCCCTCATCTCCTCAACCATGGCTGGAACCATTCATGACATATAACAAATAAACTATGGAAAAACATTAATTCAGTCATACTTAATATACACTGATATATGTAAACAGTCATAACAATAATATACCATTAGTATTTCAAAAATGCAATAAACAATCAGAATTATTTATACTAAATTATACTACAACTGCATAATTGTAAATCAGATTTCATACCACAAACTCAGAAAACCAGACTACTACACATATACCAAACAATTAATTATTTCTAATTTAGAAGGTACAAATTTCTATTTCCTTTCATTCAATCTGCTGTTTGTACTCAGAGTTTTTAATTGATTTTACGTTCTGTTCCTTAGATATTAATCCCTGAATATTCCCCTCTTCTAGATGCCCAGCTAACTCCGTATATATCCACTTCATGCCTTTTCACAAGGGAGGCGATTTCATAGAAAGACATGCTATTTCATAATACTGTTCACTAAGGGAGACACCCATATATATATATATAGGCACCTTTTCATTATTGGAGCGTTGCCTTATAAACTTAATTACTGTCTCTGTAATTGCTGCCCCTCCATTAACAATATTAATCGCTGCCCTTTTTAGGCTTAATCGCTGCTCTTTTTAGGCTTAATTGGTCCTTTACCATCCCTTTTTCATTATGAACTTGGGGCTATTTATATAAATATCTTTATGCTAAGGTCAGCCCACATAGAAGAACACAATTTAACTTATTTTATGATTTAAAAGGAGTCGGCCAAGGTTGAAGGGATTCGGCCAAACATTAGCCAAATCTGTGTCACAATATTGGGTGCCAAAGGGTGGTTGGCTTGGTAAAATAATTTATATTTTATTTTCCCTTTTTCAAAATACAAGGAACGTTGGCCAATGTTAAGGAAATAAGGTGATTTATTGATTTCATTTATTTGCCATGACGCCATATTTAGTAGAAGTCACTATCTCCTTTCTTTTCCCTAAAAGAACTAGGGATGCAGGCCTATAGAAAGGGCATCTCAAATTGAGGCGAGAGACAATGCAAATGAGCACATTTTAGATTGTGTGTATGCCAATGGGATCCTTTTGGGATTCTTTTTAATTCCATATTGGCGAGAATTATGAGGGGAATAAATAAGGCATCAACAACGTATACATTTCTATTCGCCAAAGAAATAATGTTCTTACATATTTCATTGCAGCATATTAAGGATTTATGGGCCAAATGGAGGTGTACATTATTTTTAATAGATGGAATATTACAAAACAAAGCTTTTAATTAATGTCATTGTATTGTAAGCTAAAGCGGCAATATTTTTGAGGGAAGTTGATTGTGAGGGGCAAGTAAAGGATGCATATTTTGTTGCCAACATCCTTATAGAATCCTTTGAGGCATTAGGGCCTCAAAATATTGTCCAAGTCATAATGAACAACGCTCAAAATTGCATTGTTGTGGGGTTTTTGTTTGAAGCAAGATACTAGAACATATCTGGGACACAATGTGTTGTCCATTTGCTTAACTTTTCTTTCATTTAAACATTCAACTTTGTGAATTTCAGGTCTGCAAATTGATTTCAGACATGATTTCAGCCATGATTATATGTGGTTGTTAATGTTTTCCTCTTTTTGACATGATTATATGTAAACATTTATAAACTTATGATACTGTTATACATTGAAACTATGAGTATTTGATGACTATGAATGATTAAATTTCAATTATTGAGTGTTTCATGATCATATGACATGTGTAATCTTTGAATTATGAGTGTTTGATAATCAAATTAGGCTCTTATGTTCTCTAAATGCATTAATTTGTTCTTGTTTTTTTGCAAAACTACGGTTTTTTTTTCGCCGAGTCCTAGCCGAGTCTTTTCCCGAGTTTGTCCTGAGTCTCGAGTCCGAGTCATCTTTTTGTGCTGCCGAGTCTGCGACGAGTCCGAGTTTGCAAACTATGATTCAATTTATCTATCTACATGTACAAATAATCACACAAAAACTTGAACACCAATGCTAGTAGCAAGTATGCATAAAATTACTATTTCCTCCTCTAGATGCATAAAGTACTTAAGTGTTTACAATATACTGCATGCATTTATTAAAGATAAATAAAAAGTAAACTATTGACACATCTATACAAAAAATAGTTTGCTTGCACACAAATCAAGTCTTGAATAACAAATTGTCTTAAAATAAACTATCCAAAAGAAGAAGTATTTAAATGGGTCTCCTAAGCAGATTGTGCATTCATTCCATTTAAATACTAAAGCTTATGAATGAAAACAATTTGAATAACAAATTGTCTGAAAATAAACTATCCAAAAGAAGAGGTTTTTAAATGGGTCTCATAAGCAAATTGTGCATTCATTCCATTTAAATACTAAAGCTTATGAAGGAAAACAATTTGAATAACAAATTGTCTGAAAATAAACTATCCAAAAGAAGAAGTTTTTAAATGGGTCTCATAAGCAAATTGTGCATTCATTCCATTTAAATACGAAAGCTTATGAAGGAAAAAAATTTGAATAACAAATTATCTGAAAATAAATTTTAAAAACAATTTGCCTTGGTATTTGAATGGTTTTGCTAATTGTGAAGGAAATAACAATCAAGTGTGCATTATTCACTATGTTACCCCAAGTTTTTGGGAAGGGGACGATAGGAGATGGGGGGACACGTTTCAAAATCCTCGATTTTTCGAGCCATTTTTTGGGACGATAGGGGACGACTATATAAAAATAGGGAAAATTCAAAATATATAGGGAAATTTTAAATTTTCATATGATAACATTGATAAAGCATTCATATATGCATTATAGAACCTTAATACATAAAATTTGTGTTAAATTGAGAGTTCACATGAGAGTCAAAATCGAACAAATTAGCATTAGCAAATGTCAAACTTAATTCAAATTGCTTTCATAATTCATTGTCAATATGGCCTATGCATATGATATTGAAAAACAGTATACAAGTTACAAAAAAATGCCCAAAGGCTACAAGTTTCACTTTCAATTACAATATGAAAATACAAAAAAAGAAAGTACACTGCTGCCCCTAATTTGCATCTCTCAAAACTGCATCAAAAGCAGAGTCCTCCTTTGAGTCACTGCCATTGTGAGGGTCCACTGATTCGCCTCATCCAACAGAATCCCAGCCAATCCCTTTGTAGCCTCCTCCTCATCAACCTTGGGCAACACGTTTGGGATCAACATCCCACTGTAAAGTTGGAGTCTGTCTATACTCTAGAGTTTGACAATCCTGAAGTCAAAGAGCACTATGCATGACCACTGCCATTGTGAGGGTCCATTGATTCGCCTCATCCAACAGAATCCCAGCCAATCCCTCTGTTGCCTCCTCCTCATCAACCTTGGGCAACACGTTCGGGATCAACATCCCACTGTAAAGTTGGAGTCTGTCTATACTCTAGAGTTTGACGATCCTGAAGTCAAAGAGCACTATGCATGACCACTAGCTTCTTTGCTCGTCTAGAGGTAAGTTTGTTTCTCTTGATGGAGTGGGTAAAGCCATATATGGACCAATTCCTCTCTGTAGCAAAGGAACTGACAACCTGTGAAAGGAGGCGAATGGCAAGCGTCCTCAACTATGGTGTATCCTTCCCATGCCATGCCCACCATCCAATAGGGTTAGGCTGAGCTAATGTAGCTCTATCTATCTTCGCCTTTGGTTTACTAAATGTTTGACTACAAAGATTTGTGAAGGCAAGCCATTGTGTGCGAAGTATTGTAGATTCCTCAGTTGAATACATCTTACGAAAGGCCTTCATTAGACCAGCTTTCACGTCTTCGTCATCACAAGGAGGCAACCTTCTAGCCTCTGGTGCATACCATTTGAGATTAAGAGCAAAGGCTGCCATATGAAGTGGGGTGTTCATTGTGTTCCACCCCCGCATCACAATGGGTTTAATATGTTGCTCATATAATCCTAAAGTAGGATCCTTAGACAAAATTGTTTGCTTTGTCTTTCCAAGCATGTTGTCAAATGTCTCATATATCTCTCCAAGACTAGGAGAGTCCGTATTAGCATATCTAATGACATCTACAACAGGTGGGATGGAAGAGTGTTGGCGTTTCAATTAGCACCTCTGGAGTGCTTATTGGAAACGGACAGCTATTGCAAGTGTGTTAGTACATGCTCTTCGGATTATAGAGAGAGAGATCTCTCTTTGCTGATTTTCTACTGTAAAAAAGGGGTGTACTAAGATTTCCTATCTTTTTTACTCAGCGGCAGGACACAAGGGTGCATAAACCAATGCGCCGTAGCTAAGCTTTTTCTCTGGTTTCCGCAGATCTTAACTACGACTAACTAAGCTTCTAAACTATCCTACCTCCTCAAGATAAACAAAGCATGAGGGCGTAGGAGCGAAATGGTATGGTTGGATCACTTGAATCCTCCGTCTCAATGGAATATGGCCGAGGCTCTGAACCTTCGGATATATACCAAGATAGGGCTCGATACAAGCAAACACTCGTTACGGTAAACTGGATCTGAGACTTGCCAAGGAGGAGGAACCCCTATCCGAGGTATAGGCTTGGAAGCAGCTCACTGGAAACAACAAGGAACGATGGCCTTTCTAACAGGATTCCCGAGGAGGTGACGACACCTGTCCAAAGTCTAGGCTGCAAGAGAGATCATTAAACAACATCAAACGATAATGATCGATGACAAAATATCCAAGGAGGCGACGACACCTGTCCAAGGAGGAGATTGAAACAATGCACTATTTAAAAACAAGACTTTGAATAACTCAAATAATTAGATCAATCAAGCTTGCACCATCTGATTTATTTCTTCAAGGTTCTTCAAAGAATTACAAAGGTCGGGACAGCAAAGGCACGAAATCATGCACAATTGCGATCAACCAACGAACTCTCATCCAAGAGTGAACAGATATAAACAAGCGAACTCTGGCAACAGTGGCGCAGCAATTTTGCTAGCAAATAAAGGTTAAACAAATAAAGAACCTAAGGCTCTTATTTATAGAAACTCAAAGGAGTAGGCAACCCTAAAATCTCCTTGAGTTAACAAACAGTTCTTGCCAATCAGCAAGATATTATTCTATGTCTAAAAGTAGGTGAGCAAACAGTTAACTGGAAATCTACTTCAGTTAACTGAAACTAAACAAAAGTCAAACTGGAAGTCTACCTCAGTTGACTGACACCTAACTAAAAGTGAACTTATGTTACAAATGTGTCTCCAAATAGACATCCACCTTTTGAGGAGATCTGAGATCCACAAATCGTGGGAGTCAAATAGACATCCTAGATTAGTGGGATCTGACATGCATGATCTGTGGAGATCTGGAGTCAACTTGGAAAGAGGCATCAAGTTGACTTCAGTCATAATTAATGCTATTTGGAGGGTAGGACGTCCTCCCTTGGTGCTTTACACCTCTTCACCACTGGTCAACAAAGTCTCTATCCAGTCATTGACCTCTTCGGCCTCCGGGCAATTAATGCTCTTCAAGATGACTATGTGGCGTCTAAGCATTTCTTCACCCGTCGTAAGCTGCTGATGATAGGTTATGCATTGGGCAGCTGCTTCATCTAACTGGACAGACATGGCTGCAATTTTGGCTAATTTGCAGCCATTGGGATCTTCAAGGAATGAAGATCGGATGACATCCTGGAATCGTGTCTGCACGGTTTCAAGTTCCACATATTCTCCTCCTTCCCGCTGATATTCTAACTCAGGGAAGGATATTACCAATGTTCTTGCGAAGTTGATAATATTGGCGACGAAGCGTCTATAGTCAATCAGCTCCACAGAGTTGGCATCATAGGCTCTCACCTTGTATGCCACCTGTTCTTTCCACTCAAAGAGATGGTGTTTATTTTCTGTGGTCGTAACTGATTCATATGCTTGTTGCAAATCAGCAACTGTCACCTCCTCTCTCGGCCTCTCTTGAGCTGCCTTTACATCTGACTTCTGGATTTCTGATCGAAGTCCATGTGCTCTGTCTCTCAGCTGATATGCTTCTGTCAACACACACCGCCCTTTGACGACAAACTCATCCACTTGACGTCTCAAGTGTTTACCGTATGTAATCAACTGATGATGGTTTCTTTCAGCTGGGAGATCCAACAGTCCTTGAGGCAAAGCCGAGGAGTTTGGAGTGTCATGTATCAAACTAGAAATGTACAACTTTAGCTGACGGATTTCAGCCTTCAAGGCTGCTTTGTCTTGTCCATCTTTTGTCATCCTTTCTTTGACACTCGCCGAGGCAATTCCAAGAAGGTCTGCCTCCACCTGTCGAGTGGTCTTTCCAAGGTTCACCTTTGAAAGCGTGAAATCCTCAACCCTCACATTATGTATATCTTTGTCTTCAGGTGGGGCAGCAGTCTCTATGATAACCTCGTTCTCTGCATTCTTTTCTACATGCGTCTGCTTCTTCAACTTCTTTACCGGCATGTCTTGTGGGACATGATGGAATTCAGAGAAGTCAAGCTGATAAGAAGGCCTCTCCCTCTTCCTCCCAAGCGAGCTTTCCAGCCAGATAGAATCTCGGCTAGCATCGCTGGGAGGAGGAACATAGGTCCCCTGAATGCTAGAAGAACGAGACTGTGCCGTGGCAATGTCTCGTGGTGGCGAGTCCAAATCAATAGGACTTTGTGACCTCTGTGATGGTGGTGAAGCTGGTGGCTCTGTTTCTATCACTGGCACCGCTTCTGCTGCAACTTCTTCTACAATGGTTTCCATCTCTACAGCGATTATTTCAATCACTGGTTCTTGTGTAGTTGCAGCGGTCTCAACTGTCTCAGGCAAATTGGTGGCTGTCTCCACCTGTACCTCTTGCCGGCTTGTGCTGGCAATTCCTTTTCTCCCCCATGTGCTCCCTGACATCCGCATTCCTTCTGGAGGAAAGCTCATCTTCTTCTGTCTGGGTTTCCTCCTAGACGTGGAAGGTAGTGTAGACTGAACCGCTGGCGGCTCTGATCGGGGAAGTACTACCTTCCTTGTCCTTTTACTGTCCAGGTAGAGTTGACTGTGTCGAACTACTCTACCCGTTCTTTCCTCAATAGACGTACTCTCTTTCGCGTACCAGTCTACTTTGCCGAGTGGTTGTGAATCCACTAGACCCGTGAAGAAGGAAGAAAGAATAACTTCTTCTTCGTCCTCAGATAAGCCCTCGATGTCTTCTGACATGAATTCTGCAATCTGCGAGAGCTTGAATCTGCTATGGTTCCTTCTTCTCACTTCGAACTCATCCTCGCAGTTGACCCAAAAATCTTCCATGAAAGGTTCATGTGATGATCTTTGCTCAAGGTGAGCTGCGAAGATGCCTCTGGGGTCATAGGATGGCCTCCTGTCGATGAGGTACTTGAGATTAAATCTCACTATTTCTTGGCTTATCAACCTTGCATCGGCTGCAGTTCTGCATCTGTAGAGTCCCATCTGAAGAGGAAAGTTCATTGCAGCCTTTTTCTTTACTCGAAGGTAAGAGTGAACCTCGGCCAATTGCCTTAGGAATTCCATGAACACTACCCTATCTGAGGGGTAACGTGGCATCATGGCGGGGTGGCCATTATAGCCATACACGCGTATGTAGGTGAAAGTGGGGAATTGTATGAACCAATCCGCCCAGTCCACCATTGCTGCCTTAGCTGCTGGTGAAATACGCACGTGCATCTCATGGTCTAGCTCGTGCACGGTGTGCATAGTAAAAAGGTCATTTATCCTTTTGAAATGTCTTTCCGCTAGAGTGAACTCCAAGCGAGGAAAGTATTCTTGTACCTTTTGCACACCCAGGGTTCCCACAGTGTTTAATGTTCTGAAATCGCCTTGGAAGGCTATCAGGTAGACCAGGTATGAACACATGTGGAAACGGTGCTCTTCTAGAAATCCGGTGAATTGTTGGTGGAGTGTGTCACTGATCAGGGAGGCCCAGTCGTAACGTTCTTTTCTGCTGATTATCTTGCCAATAATGTAGAACATCCACGGCTGGAAGGATTTTCCCTCCTCTTGTCCAGTGACTCTGCTGAGTAGGGTGATTAGCACTCCGTACTCGTCTTTGAATTCTCCTCTACCAACCAATCTGGGCAAGCTGTTTCTCTTTGTTTTCAGCCAATGTTCAGCCATTATAAGCGAACACTTGTCCTTCGAAGCCTCGAATGCCTTTTCGCATTCTGTCACTGATATGACCACCTTGGTAGGGCATGGTGGAATTGCAAAACAAGTCTCTATGTCTACCGGCTTCAAGCTGCAAATCACCCTCCCGTCTACTGACAGGATCTCTCTTGTAGTCGGGTTGTAATGCTTAGTGCAAGCAATTACAAGCTCGATGCTTTGTAAGGTGATTGGAATAGATGCTGCTTGAAACAAACCGGATTCTTCGATGTTCTGCAATGTGATTTGATTCATGCCCTCCAAGTCTTCAGAACTGACCTCTGGATTTTTCTGCCATAAGTCTGTATCAGTCGTTTTCAGGTAATCATGGTATAAGACCGTTTTGGTCTTGTATTGTACCTGAGAGTACTGCATTCTGAAAACCTTGAATATTGACTGGGCACTTGACCCTGTTCTGACACTTTTCTGGAACTGCTAAAAATAGCCTCGCCGGGGGTAGTTTTTACGAAAAATTCTGAGACATGGGTTTTGTTAAGAATGATTTTCTAAACAGACCCAGATCGTCAGAAATTCGAAAAAACGAGTTTTTCTTTGACATGCAAGAGCCCTTCGGTGGCAGAGGCAGCAAGGGCACCAGAAAGTGATTTTTCTCGAAAAAATCTAACACATGGGTTTTGTTCGTGCTTCAAAGCCAAACAAACCCAGTTTGTCCGTTTTTCAATATTATGACTTTTTCCGGAAACCCTAAAAAATAGGGGCAGCAGGGCTACTTTTTCTGAAAAAATCTACCATGTGGGTTTTGTTGAAAAAGCTGTGCTGATCATACCCAGTTGGTCAGATCTGTGAAAATCTGTCGTTTCCTGTGACATGCAAAAGAAATATAGACAGAAGTAGAGGAAATAGACAGAAGATGGATTGGAAGTTATAAACTGCCACTTTGCAATAATCTGTCTCTGGAAGCAATCTTGGGAGAAGAATGCTTTTACTGCCAATGATCTTCAAAAATATTGAAGATCCGTTCAAAACCCCTGCCAGATCTTGAAAACTTGTTCTTGGGAGCTACTTGATGTTTTATCCTTCAACCTGCAAAAAGAATAATGAGGAAAGGGACGCCTAGCATGAATATAAGGCAATTAGGGTTAAGATCCACAAAGTATGGAAGATAACTCATCATTCAGGCCTGATTTGGAGTTCCAAAAGATGATTTCCACTGATTGTGGAGTGTTTTTCTCTTTTTTGGCTCCAAATTTGCTAACTCAAGTCAACATTTCTGTTTGACTTTCCTTTAGGCGTCCAACCTTGAGTTTGATCATTTTTGTCTATTTTGCAAGCTGAAGTACTCCTGTTTTGATCTTCTATTCAGGATACTCAGTTGATCTCAAGCAGTATCCGACAGTTCTGTTGTTGAGGCAGGATCAGTATGATTAGATATGCCTGGGAGAGGTTAACTCAGAAAACTGAGTTTAGGTCTCCAGAAAAAAGGGCGCCTTTTCTTGAAAGGGGCGCTTTTGACAATGCCTTAGTCAATTTTCATTGACTCGTTCTTCGTTTTGACCTTTTCAGACCCTCTTTGCTTTGATCTGACGTTCTCGATGTTTGATGAATCAGATGATTCTGCTTAATGATGCGTCGGGTAGCCGGTTCAGTCTTGTTCACGGTGCCTGACTTCTTAGTGGAAGCTGGCAAGTTTTGGGCCTCCAAACTAAAGGGCGCCCCTGGCCAGCAGGGGTGCTTTTAGCTTTTGCTTGGTTTCATCTTGGTTGTGGACTGCCAGTCTTTGACCTCCTCCATCAGTTGATTGATTTGTTGGAAGTTCTTGCTGATAGTCTCGCTGACGAGATAGGTCATAGCTGAGAAGGTCATCCTGGGAGGCAGTGAAGATTCCGGCTGAATCTGGATACCTTTAGGAAAGGGCGCCTTTCTTTGAGAGGGGCGCTTTTAGCCATGCCTTAGCCATTTTCTGGCTTATCTTTTCAGTTTTTCAAATTTGGCTTTTTCTGCTTGATCTCACCTCGTGATCGTCTGGTGTGTCTTATGGACTTGCTGTTAGATTGATCACGTAGCCGGGAGGAAGCTGGAAAGATATCATGTATAGAGCTGCAACTTCTGGATTCATTTGATGTCTGCAACTGAGGGACGCCCCTGGCCAGCAGGGGTGCTTTTACCTTGAAGCTCTCTGATTTGGCACTTCTGTCGTCAATGGATCCTCCATACTTCGCTGACGGTTGGTCAATGATCCTTGAATCAGATGATCTTGTTGATTGTTTCGTTGTCGAGCCAGTATGAAAGTGAAGAGGATGACTGTTTTGACAATGCCAAATGATTTGATTTGCCCTCTGAGGTCCAAGGGCGCCTTTCTTCAAGAGGGGCGCTTTTAGCCACTGTAGACTGTGTTTTGCCTTGGTAGACAAAACGTGCACCTTCCAGACTTAGCCAAATTTTGGCCTTTTCCGTTTTGAGAATCTCCTTCGTTGAACGTCATCATTTTCATCCTTTTCCGCCATGGTTTCTTCGTTGAAGCTTTTGAGGTTTAGCTTTCAGCACCTGGTACTGGCCAATCTGCCATTAATGGCTGCGGAGCTCCTAACTTTGTTCTTGAAAAATAGAAATAGACCCACCAGAGTAAAACATATTTTTTGATAATTCTGACTTGATCAGTGTGATCGTGAAGGCAATTAATCCTATCGGAATTATTTTCAATCATTTCCGGGAAGGTCCTATTTTTTAGGTTTCCATAAAAATAGGGGTGTAAAACCCTAATTTTCGTTTTTTCAGAATTTTAACCATAGGTTCCTTGATAGAAACCCACAAAGATTTCATATTTGGTTTGACCTAAAACATACTTTCGATGGCATTTTTACATTGTTTCGCTCAATTTAAGCAGAATGCCAAAAATTTCATTTTGGGTATAACAAAGAGCAAACATATTTTTAAAATGCAAGCAAAAAGTTCAAATGAATTAATTGACAAATTAATTAACAAGTTAGAAACTTCTGTTAGCGAAAAGATTGGGCACGTTGAGATAATGTTGATTCTTTGTGTGAAAGGCGCCTTTGTTCCCAACAGCTTAGGATAAATACTCTCTTTGAGAAAGCAATCATCCTTTGAATTGAAGAGGTACAACTCCCTCTTATGATTTTCAATGAATTAGAAAAACTGAAAACAAAACTAATGTGTGCTTTTAACCAGAAGGCAGTAAATGCTGAAGCTAACAACTGTGCATAACCATGACACAAATGTGATAGTAAATTCAGAATAAGAGAACAAATATAAATGACACAAAGATCATTTTCTTGCACTCGCGAAAGATAAAGAGGAGGAAGGAAAATAGTTCTTCCGAATTATATGTGCAAAAACAGGATTCACAGATTCTGAAACAAACATATCCTCAATCTGGTATAATAGAGAAAACATGAATGAATAATTGTGAATTCTCACAGGAAATCAACAATTACAGAAAAGACAATTGAACACATAGACTCAAAACGTCTTCTTTATTTTTCCTTCAGAAAACAGAGCTCACAAACTCTTTGTCTTTGTACAAAGATTGAGTTTAGAAAAATCACTCCCTCTCAGTTGAGCAAAAAAAAGAGAGCCCCTGCCCCAACAGCAGCAGAAAAAGATCCCCTTTTCAATACAATCTCTCTTTTTAATAACTTCCCTGTTGGTTGGTTACCGTTTCTTAATGGTTAAGCTGTCTTTTGTTACGGGAGACCTTTCGGCTCCATAACTACCTCATTTAAAAGAACCCGTTACAAATGAAAACCAAGACCCTTTACTTAACTGCATACATGGTATCTACTAGGCTTTTCCCTATTGGGTGGTTGGAATACTAAAGAATACTCTGCTCATCGTGATATTATGATTTCTCTCGTTTGCATAAGTCATCGATAAATATGAAAGCATTATCCATATTGATCATAGATCTTCCTTTTTTTTGGATCATTGAGAACTTAATATGCCTTAGTTAGCTCCTTGAACTTTCTTGGATCGTCACCCTTTCTCTTAAACTTGGAATGTTGTTTTAGTTGCAATACATCAACTTCATCTTGAAACACTATTTTCTAATTATGCTGCACAAAGGATTATGTTTGATATTGATGGCATTTTGATTCATGAAATCATATAGTGCCTGCCAGTTTACATTAAATAATGTGTGTCTCTAACATAGATTCAACTGTTGAAATTTTGCCCACGAAACCTTCGTGAGTAAGCAACATATTTGGACAGTTGCCACGGCTTCTTCAATTGTACCCAACAAATATCCAATCAACAATTTTGTAGAATTCACCTTTGGCTCAGGGTTATCACTAGTTTCATTTGAAGTTGCATCATCATTCACACTTTCTTTACTTACACCTGCTCACTATCTAGTACCCTGACCAGTGCCTATTCCTTAAGCTTCTTTGACCTGCTCAATGAATCCGTTACGAGTGACCCTTGTGACTTCAAATAAATCCTCCATATGGCATGGGATTATGGGAAACAATGGTGCAAGAGTCTCTTAATTCTTCAGCATCAAGTATGTGCGAAAAGATGAAAGCACGGGAATAATTAGGCAGCCATCACAACTGTTTAATAAACTCGATTGCCATCACGAATGCTGTAATTTGATTTCCATGGTATATGATTCTACTATATTTGCCATCAGTTTAACAGGGGTTGAGGGAGTATTGATGATTGTTGTTTGCATTTTACCATACCCAACGGAGTCATAAAATTTCAGACCTCCAATTTCAAACCTCTGCACATATCGATTCATATGAAATCCCTTATGAGCGACAATTCTCTGCCATACATCTCCATTCCATATGCAACATTAACCTCATCTTCTGCATTTTGTATGTGCTTCACCATTGAGACTAATAGTTATTCACATTTGAGAAACAAAACACCAATCTACCCTGGCGAATTGTAGGATTGCTATGAAGTACAAAGACAAATATCAATGTCCTTTCGATTTATCTTGTTAGGTGAACAAAGAATCTCTACTTGCTAAGCTTTGCATGCTCTTTCAATGCTTCTATCATCTGCAGTCTCCCGTATGCCAATCAATTATTTGATAGCGATTTTTTTGATCTTGTAATTAAATCTCTCACAGTCTTCAACTGAGTTTAATTTGTCAGACTGGAACATTCTCCCTAATAGTGCATTTGCAAGTTTGGGAGGCTGAGGATTCATTGCATGTTCCACAGTAAGAATGCCTTGGAAACCAATTCTTTACTGTTCTCACATCCATGCACTTGTGCTTTTATTCATGCCTTCACCGTCGATGAAAATGAGGAGTTTTAAAACTCTAGGTGGCAAGTTTCAGAACGTATCAAAAATACCGCTGGCCTTTTAATAGCACGAGTTTTAAAGTATTTCTGGCAGCCTTTTTAGTGGTTCTTATAACTATGCAGGCAACACTTTGTATGGTTCTTATAACTAAAGTGGGGACTGCTGATAGTTCCAAAACCATTAAACTATATGCCATTGTCTTTTGAATCCTCCTCAACTTAGAACGATGCATCGGCCTTTATATAGTTGTTAGAATTACTTCAAATGGCGCAACTAATTCTGGAAATATTTGAAGTGCCAAACTCCCTTAGGAATGCCCTTTGTTCTTGTATCATTATTAGTCTTGCTGTTGACAATGATCTATAGCTTAAAATTCGTCTCCCATCGCCTATTGGACTATGGATGTTCGAGGTCTAATTTCGTAATGGTGGGTCACCACTTTTAACAAATGGGTGAACAAGAATGCATATAAAATAACATACATCAATGACCTAGGCCCCTGGAAATAACCAAATCTTGTATCCTTAGGCCAAAAATGAATTGCTTGGAACAATGAATATGGTAAATAGAATAAAGGAAAGCATAACCCATATGGTGACTGTTACAATCGAAATGATGCGATGAGTGTGTGCATAGTTGTCCCAAATGTATAGCTTTGACCACTTAATTACATTTTCTTCATTACGTGACTTGATGATCGCAAGCTCAAAATTTAACAATGTTGTGAGAGGTCGCAGCCAGGGGAAACAATTTGATGGCTTCTTGCTATTTGTAGACATCATTTGGATGCCCTTCCCAAGTCGACCACGACATTTGTGAGAACAAATATTCTCAAACCTGTGTTTCGCCAAAGCTCACACAAGAGGAGGAGCACATGGTATAACCTTCAATTGTTTTATTGAAAGATAGGCCTTATGATCATAATTTCCATGGCGCCTCCTTAGGGAATTTGTTATTTCTCCTTATGCCTTTCTTTCCTTTGAGCACCAAGTTCTACTTTCGAACAGGACCCAGTAAGTTTGACAAATTGCATCCTCTAGATTGAATAATCTCATGTTCTAACAACGCTATTTATCGTGACAGGATTTGAATGTCTGGAGCATTGCATTAATATTTCTTGCATGACATTTCAGTCCGAATTCTAGAGTAGACAGAGTATAATGCGAATCTATGTGCAAAGGTTGTGAAGAACCATATTATCTAAAGTGGAAATCCAATCATAAAATCTTTCATCTCATCTGCAGAATTCATCCTCTAATGTATAGACCACTAACAATAAGTTCATCCATGAGACACCTTACATAGGGTCTTGTGCTTCTAATGTTGAATCTTCGGTAAAATTGCCAACCACAACCATGGAAGATAGGGGCCCTGTACATATCTATCTTGTTATTCAAATCTTTCATTAATGAACTTGTAATAATAACCTTATTAGCAGAATGAGAATTCTCCTTGACAATCAAATAAACCATTCTTCTCAAACCGATACTTTTAGACTGAAATAGCTTAGTGACAGCAAAGAAAACTTCTGTAGCTTTGACCTTATTTGTAAAGGTTTCTCCTTGGACCACATTAGGCTTGACTAGCATCTTGAACGGGAGAAAATTTAAAAAAAATTCATGACCAAAAATGGGGCTAACAACTTCGAAAGTTGAAACATTGGACAATAGAATTAAAATATTAAAATAAGAAATTTAATATGAAAGTCAACAGTTGAATATTTAATATTTAATAAAATCAGCAATTTCATAATAAAATCAGCAATGTCTTACCTCACAATGGCACTGGCACTAGCACTAGCACCAACATCGACACCAGCAACACCAGCAACATTAGCACTACCAGGACCAACAGCTGAAGAAGGACAAAATGGAGGCATGGAAGAAGACTCTTCACTACCACCAATGTTTGCCATCTCTTCTCTTTGCCTCTTTTTCACTTCTTTTTGTAGCTCAAATGTTTCTAGTTGCATTTGCACCTCACGGATAACCTCAGTAGGCACTTGTGGGCATGGTATAGCATCATGGGCTTGTATATGTGTGAGATGGTATTTCAATCTATTAATGTCTCCTCCATGATAAATTGTTTTGCAATGAGGACATTTTACTTCTTTCTTTTGCCCAAGAAAAATCTCAGCATGTTAACAACATGGCTGCTTTCTAATTGTGGTTTTAGACATGGTGATAAAAATGATTTGAAAATCTTAAGACTGCTGCAAATTGCAATAACATATAAATACAAAAAGTTAGATTTGTGAATTGTGATTTATAAATTTTAAACTAATACTAAAAATGTAGGGTTTGCAATTTGCACTTTGCAACAATAAAATTAGATTTTTTTACAAAAAACACATAGGGTTTGTTCAAAAGAATACCAAACACACCTAAGTTTCTTTAACTTCTTTCTTTGATCTAGTAAAATAAAATAGAAAAAATAAATGAAATGTACAGAAAAATGCAATTTGAACTTTCATGCAAACTTGCGAAATTTGCGGAGCTTGCGAACAAATTTATTAGAAGTGCGAACATTTTGCGAACACATCAACCATCGACAAAAAATCTATAGATAAATAGAAAACATCTAGCAAAATCCAATTCTTGTTTGTTTTTTTTCACTAATAGATTTTTTATTTTGTAGGAACAGCTAATCTTTTCGGTTTTCTTTACACTAACAATTGCAGGTCTAAATTTGAGAAATTGGGACGAATTTGATGAATGCGAATCTACATGCGGATTTTATATTGCGAAGTGAGAACATGTGAACACAATTAGATTTGAAGATAGCGAAACACAATTTAAAATACAAATGGACAGGAAAATATGTGAAATAAGAAAAGAAAGGCCGCAAAAGGAAAAATCATGGAAACAAGAAGAAGCGAAGCAAATAAAGAAGGTGGTGCGAATTTAAGCAAGAAGATTCATAGGTTAGTAAGGCAAAAAAGGAAGAAAAGTGGAAGACATTGGAAGAAAATACATAGATGATTTACTTAACAGAAGAAGTAAATGAGGACATTGTGCTGCTAGAAGATTTAGCTATTAGATGTATATTTATCGGACCCAAGTGCGAAAGAAACAAAATAAGAGAATGGGTTAAGGCAGCTTGGAAAACTTAGTAGATTCTTAAATTTTTCCGAAAAGGATTCTTTATTGCTGTATTTGTGATGGAAGAGGAAAGAGGAAAAGTATTATAGGGAGGGTTATGGGAAATGGAGGGCCATCCATTATATATGGAAAAATGGCATCAAAATTTTAACCCGTCCAGCTTGCATCCTTATGAACAAGCAGTTTGGCTAAGATTATATAACCTCTTGCTAGAATTTTGGTCAGAAGACTATTTGGAGAAGATTGGGCGATCTTTGGGCACATTAATGGACATTGACACATAACTAATAGAAGAGGATTCTTATCTTTATGCAAGAATACAAGTAGCAACAATCAGAAAAATACTGAAAAAGATCCAGTTGTTTGCAGAAGGAATGATTTGGGAGCAGAATGTGGAAATCGAAGAAGATAATTTTTTTTGCATCAGATGTAGCAATAGAAATCATAAGGAAGAAGCTTGCAATAAGAGTCCAAAAGGAAAGAAGCATGAAAGGAAGAAAGAGACGAAATTAGTTTGGAGGTCGAAAGAAAAGCAAAAAAACCAAGGCCAAAATTCAGGAGAGAATTCCAAGCACACATCGACAAAACAAGATGGGAACACGAATAGAAAAAAGGAGGAAATAACTAACAATAACAAGGACATGAAGGAGATGGAAGAAAAAAAAGCAGAGGAATCCAACAAAAGAGCATGGATGCAGAAATACTAATACTAATAATCCAAGAAGGACTATGTGAGTTGTTGAATGCAAAAACAATGATTAAATAAAAAACACACTTCACCAAATGGGATGAGGAGATGCAAAAAATTTGGATAAACTGAGAAGACCCAAAGGATAGATTATAGACAAAGCAAGGATTAGAAAAGGAATAGCATGGAAAGGTCCGGACAAGGAAAGATTAAAGCTCAATTTTGATGGATCAGCAAAGGGGAATCCTGGGCCTGCAGGGGCAAGATGCATCATTAGGGATAGCAATGGGCACTACATCTGGGCACTGTCCAAAAAAGTTGGTCATGCCACAAATAATGAGGTAGAATTAGAGGCATTAGCTTTGGGATTATGGTTATGTAAAGAGAAAAATATAAAAAGGAATAGAAGTGGAAGGGGATTCATTACTAAGTATACATGCAATAAGAAAGAAAGACACACCCAGCCGGAAACTTAAAGGGTGGGTACAAAAGATATGGAAATCTTTGGAAGATTTCTCCTTAACCCATGTCTACGGAGAGGCCAATGGGGCAGCGTATCTATTGGATAACTATGGGGTGGGGCAAGATAAGGAAATTATCATTGAAAAAGAACCTCAGAGTTGGATAGGATTGGGAGAATTGTTAATAAAAGAACAAAAAAATATCATGAAAGAAATAGAACCTTCCAAAATGAGCTCCTCATAAGAGAACAACAGATTAGAAGAACAAACAATAAAGGTACAAATTTCTTGTATGGAATTCATTAGCAGAGCAAAGGTAAGTAGAATCACCCCCCAAACTAAGAATTCAAAAAGCATTAGAGCTATGATTAAGACCTAGATAGGAAGCTTGGCAGATAGCTGTCTTTAAACCCATTCCAGGCCTTCTATCCTAGATCCAGTAATAAAAATTCCTAAATAGTAGTCCCTTAGACAAACACACGAAAGCACTGCACCCAACTCAGTTCAGAAGGCTAAGCAATAAAGACTTCCAGCTTAGCAGGTGTCCTAAAACCTGACCCAAAGCAATTAAACAAAGCATTGTACCCAACTCAGCTCAGAAGGCTAAGCAATAAAGACTTCCAACTTAAATACCACAAGCTAGGGTTTTAAGCTTATGAGTGAACATTTTTAAACCTCATTAAAACTATAATATGTTAGGGCTTATAACCACTGGTACTGGCATTTCACTTCGATTGGGAATCTAAAGGAGTGGGCCCATAACATTAATGGTGAAACTGGAACATTAATAACATGTATATCTAGACAAGAATGGAAAGCTAAGGATCAATATTAAAACCGCAAGAAGACAACAATAAGGAAAATAGACTTGTCCTAAAACTTGACCTCAATCTTAGTGTTTGAACTCCCTAAACTGAAGCCCCCCAAACAAAACCATTGAGGCTTTGTGCAACCCACCCAACCTAGATCAAAAGGCCTTGTAATAAAGACTATATATTGAGGCTTTGTAATAAGAACCACTAGTGAAGGCTTAATACTTATGGGTAAGAAATATTTAGCCTTATTAAAATTGATAAAAATTCTAGGCTTAATACCATGGTGTTTGTGGCATGGAACCTCAAAGGAGAGGGCTATTTAGGTTTTACAGATAAAAATCAGAATCATAAAGGAAAGGCTTTTAAAGGGGAAAAGCACTATATATTAATGTCATGAGATCAAGCAATAGGGTTTAATGTCATACATATACACAAGATAACAACATTTAGGAAAACAAAATTGTCCTAAAAACCCAACCCTAACTCCAGACCTCGTATCTTAGATGTTTAAACTCCCTAAATTGAAGCCCTTTAAACAAATACATAGATGCTCTATGCAACACACCCAACCTGGTTCAGAAGGCCTTTGAATAGAGACTATCAATAGAGGCCTTGTAATAAGAATAACAAAGAAAGGCTTAATACTCATGGTTAAGAAATTGTTAGCCTCATTAAGATCGCTAAAGTGTCTAGGAGTAATACCATGGTTTTTGTGGCATGGAACTTCAAAGGAGTGGGTTCTTAAGATATGGCCTGAAATTGTTTGTTAAACTTGTAAAACTAGAATCATAAAGGAAAGGCTTCTAAAGGGGAAATTTGCAACGAATTACTGTTACTGAAAAGAACTAGCAAAGCTAATACGGGGTTGAGAGAAAACAAAACAAATTTTTTTAGCCGGCAGTATCGTGTTCGAATGGAAAAGCAAAACCAAATACTATAAATCATTTTCAATAGATCAAGCAAAGGGGTTTAATATCATCCAAACTTCAAATTCATACATTCATAAGGAAAAACCTAAGACTAAAAATGGAAAAACTAACAGTTACTACAATTTTTAAAAACATTGAAATATACAATTGATAATACAACACACCCACAATTTGATATGGGCCCAATAGAAAGAATGAAATATCATGCACAACGTCTTAAATATAGGAAAATATCATTTATTAAGAAGAATAAAGATGGCATTTTAAACCCATTAAGCTTATTACGAAGCAATAACTGTTAAAACTGGAACATTAATAATACAAGCATAAATTAATATGTGGCCAAAGCTTAAAGCAGATAAGGAGCAATATTAAATACCTATGCTCCACGGAGTTTTGGGGACAGGGATGACATGGGACGACAGGATGTGTTTCTATTACGGGGGTACTTTTGAGCCATTGTTTAGGGGACGACTGTTAAAAAAATAAGGAAATTTTAAAAATATAGAGAAGTTTCAAATATTCATATCATAACATTGATAAAGCATTCATCATAGACATTGTGGAAGATTAATACATAACATTAGACTTGAATTGAGATTTCACATGAGAATTGACAAACAAATTAAAGAAATTCAAATGCTTTCATTGTGAATGTATATACATATATAAGAATTATAAAAAAATACACAAAGGCTCCAAGTTTCAAGTATAAAATGACAAAAACATTGAAAATATATGACTCCAAGTGAAATGAGCCTTTTGTATAGGTTTTGAGGACTTCGGAATGACATTCAAATGGGTTTGAAGTTGTCGGCTCCGCTCCACTCCCACTGCCTGAAGAACCCCCAATGGCTGCCATACTTCTATGAGTTCTACTTCTATGTCTACTTCTTTCATGCATATGAACCTCAACCTCCTCACTATCATTACTAGTAATCTCACTACTGCACATATTTTTTTTGGTTAAGAATTGAAAATAGAGCTGCAAGTTCAAATAAAGGAAAAATATAAACTCAGAATGCCCTTCCTACGTGATAAAAAAATCGAAAAAAACTTGATAAAATGGAAAACAAATTGAAAAATTAAAAAACAAATGTAAAATGAAAAACTTACATCTAATGAAGTAGATTTGATGCCCTAGTCTCCCCTTTCAACTGTTGTTCTTGTTGATGTTTTTGCAGCGTCTGGATTATACTTCCAGCCTTGCATGATTTGTGAAGTGCAATTTAAATATAGCCTATTTGGCTATTTAAATGGCAAGGCAATCTTATACTTATGCGATTTTATTTGTGAAAGAAAATATTCATTGTGGCCGACTTGCTAAGGAGATGACTCTTGATTCTATGTATTGTATTTATTACATGCAAGGCCGACCTAATATATATAAAAGGAAATTATATTATTGAAGGCCGACCTCTTGTAATAAGGCGCCTCTCTCTTGTATATATATAAGATCATTCTCCTCTCATTGGTATCATTATGAAGCACAAATATATTCGCAAGTTAGAGCAGACTTAGAAGGAGCAGATCGAGCTTGTTCAAGAGCAAGACAAATTCGCAGGCAGAGGAGGTTGCACTTGTGTAGCAGATCATTATTGTGTAGCAGCAGATTATACTGCAGCAGCAGATCGAATTCAAGGGGAAACATATTCATTTGTATCATTGCATCTAGGAGAGGTGCTATTATTCATTGTATCAAATTCGGCCATTGCTGGGCTTGTGTTGTAAACAGATTTCTGCTCTTATTCCTATATTATAGAAGAGAAATATTTGTTGGGTTTTTCTCCCTCAGGAGGAGGGTTTTCCTAGGGTATCTTGTTGTGTCTATTGTCTTATGTGTTGCAATTATTTTGAGTGCTTTCAGTTGTTTATCTGATCTATAAAACACTAACATGGTATCAGAGTGGGTTTGAAAAAGATCGTGATCAGATTTATTTTGCAGCACTCTCTTTAATCTTTTTTAGTCTATCTCCTATTTCAAATTTCAAGATGGTGAATGGTCTGAAAATCGAGGATAGACTCGAAGGAGTTTCTAACTACACATCATGGAGGTTCAGGATCATGCTCACATTGGAAGAGAATGATTTGGCTGAGTTTGTGAAAACAAAAGTTCCTGAACCTGAGGAAGAAGAAGAGAAGTTGCAGTGGAGGAAGAAAGATACTAGGGCAAAGAAAGTGTTGGTTGATTCCGTCAAAGATCATGTTGTTCCGATTGTCTTCAAGTTGGATACAGCAAGAGAAATGTTCAATACATTGGAAGAGATGTACGAAATCAACAACATCGGTCGAGCACTTGCTCTGAAGCAACAACTTCATCACGTTAAGATGGCGGAAGAAGAATTTGTCATCACCTACTTCATGAAGATTTTCGAATTGAGAGATCGACTCTCTACCATTGGTCATATTGTTGATGACAAGGATTTGACCATGTTGGCTCTTAATGGTCTTCCTTCATCTTGGGAGTCTTACATTCAAGGAATCAGTGCGAGATCAAAACTTCCCAAGTTTGATCGATTAAGGGCTGACTGCATTCAAGAGGAGTCGAGGTTGGCGGCTAGAGGCATTGGTCAAAGTTCAAAGAATGAAGACTTACATGTTCTTGCCTTTCATTCATCGAAGAAAGGAAAAGTTTGGAAGAAAGGATTCTTCAAGAGGAATAGAGATAATGGGTCAGATGGTGCTCTTGCATTCAAGAAGAAGTGGGATCTCTCTCGTGTTCAATGCTTTCAATGTGACAAATTTGGTCACTATGCGAAGGATTGTCCTACCAGGCCTAATCAACATGCTTCATTTGCGGATGTGATTGAGATCTCTCCCCAAAATGATTCTAGTGAATTTCTACTTTAGTCATAGGCTTATGTTCAACCTGTGAAGGTTGTGTACTAAGCGCAAGAGTAGCGTATCATACCGTGTCCACCCTTCAGAATATTTAAGAGATAAGTATTCTTTGTTTTGATTACCATTCTAGGCTAAAATTCAGTTTGTTGAGTTGTGCAAATCTGACATTATTTACTTAGGTTTATGTGTGACCAGTCAATAGTGATCTCTGTGATAAGATTCTTTAGATTTACTCATTGCAAGTTGTATTGTGAAGATTGTCTTTTGAGATTAGCTCTTCTGAGAAATTGAAAGAAAGTCATGTCATGATTGATGAATTAATTATCTATTACTCAGGAGATTTTGAAGTATTGCATTGTTGAATAATGTTCATGCTATTGAGATAGTCAATCATGTATGCTCCTAAGTTATGGTATGTCTATTTGAGATAGTTGAGTTCCATGAACTATTAGCAATCTCTTGTTAATGATTTCAGGATAAATCAAGAAACGTAAGAGATTGCTTTCAAGAAGAGCTTGATGCATCCTATATGTTGAAGGATGGAGACTCTACTTGTAGCTATGAGACTAAGTGATTAGTTGAAGACATCTTTTAGAAAAGGAAGAATTAACCTTAAGAGGGAGTTCTATGACTCGTTGAGAATAAGTAAGGGTTGTAGTGTTGCAAGGCCGAATGCTAAATTGTTGAAGTACCTCTTCAGTAGCTAGGTTCTGAATTGCTCAAGTCAACCTGGATTGGTAGCTCCGCAAACCTATTCAGAATAGAGTGATCTGGAAATCAATTGAAGAGGACAACCCTGAATCTCTACGGAGGTGTGCATTGGAAACCATTTCTCTAAAGGCAAGCGTTGCAGGCAATGAGGTCAAGTGGTTGATGCAAGAGATTGAAGATTCAGAGGGAGCCTAGTGAACCTAAAGAAGATGGTTGTGTTGCTTTGGATGCTGTTTCAATTGAGGTCTGCGATGATATCCTAGTATAGAAGGAAGCAGTCTTCTGTGGCACTTACTACAGCAGAGGCAGAATACATTACAGCTTGTGTGGCGGCTCAAGAAGCAGTGTGGCTTCGAAAGCTCCTTGCAGGATTAGTTGAACAAGTATTGAAGCCAATTGTCATCCCTTGTGCTAATCAAAGCTTTGAGAAGCTTTTTGTCTTTGCATGGGTTTCATGATAAAGTAAACATACGACTATATCAGAGATATGGTATCGAGGAAAGATATTCAGTTGAGGTATATCAACACTGATGAGCAGATGGCAGTCATTCTCATCAA
This sequence comes from Sequoiadendron giganteum, assembly GCA_007115665.2. Taxonomy (NCBI): domain Eukaryota; kingdom Viridiplantae; phylum Streptophyta; class Pinopsida; order Cupressales; family Cupressaceae; genus Sequoiadendron; species Sequoiadendron giganteum. Next base: position 249,201,357 of record CM021109.1, on the reverse strand, counting down.
GCATCTCTTTTAGGATAATGGTTGTGTACCTTCGAGACAAGCTTGATATGGTGGAGAATGAAGCCCTAGCTGAGAGGGAGTCTCAGTATCAGTGATCTTTAGAATTGTTAATGCATTTCTCTATTGAGAGAGATTTGAGGTTCAAGCCCTTGATAATGCATTTCTCTATTGAGAGAGATTTGAGGTGCAAGCCCTTGATAACACATTTCTCTATTGAGAGAGATTTGAAGTGCAAGCCCTTGATAATGCATTTCTCTATTGAGAGAGATTTGAGGTGCAAGCCCTTGATAACACATTTCTCTATTAAGAGAGATTTGAGGTGCAAGCCCTTGATAATGCATTTCTCTATTGAGAGAGATTTGAGGTGAAAGCCCTTGTTCCACCCTCTGGGAGAGCCATGGTGGATGTCATGTGTGTGACTCCATGACAGCATCACATGAGGGAGTCCGTGATGATTTACTTGTACTTGTGTTTCACCCTCTAGGGGGAGCCATGGTGAAAGTCATATTGAGGTGACAACATCACATTGAGTGATGAGCACTTGTACATACCATCTATGGAGGTAGCCATGATGGTTGATATCATGATGAGGTGATATCTTATTTGCTTTCACGATGAGGTGATCAGCTCCTTTATTATCATGAGGTGATCAACGCCTTTATTATCATGAGGTGATATGTTTCTTTTGTGCAGCTGAAAGTATCATCCCTAGCTGAGAGGGAGTGTTGATGTTTTTGCAGCGTCTGGATTATACTTCCAGCCCTGCATGATTTGTGAAGTGCAATTTAAATATAGCCTATTCGGCTATTTAAATTGCAAGGCAATCTTATACTTATGCGATTTTATTTGTGAAAGAAAATATTCATTGTGGCCGACTTGCTAAGGAGATGACTCTTGATTCTATGTATTGTATTTATTATATGCAAGGCCGACGTAATATATATAAAAGGAAATTATATTATTGAAGGCCGACTTCTTGTAATAAGGCGCCTCTCTCTTGTATATATATAAGATCATTCTCCTCTCATTGGCATTATTATCAAGCACAAATATATTCGCAAGTTAGAGCAGACTTAGAAGGAGCAGATCGAGCTTGTTCAAGAGCAATAAAAATTCGCAGGCAGAGGAAGTCGCACTTGTGTAGCAGATCATTATTGTGTAGCAGCAGATTATACTGCAACAGCAGATCGAATTCAAGGGGAAACATATTCATTTGTATCATTTCATCTAGGAGAGGTGCTATTATTCATTGTATCAAATTCGGCCATTGTTGGGCCTGTGTTGTAAACAGATTTCTGCTCTTATTCCTATATTATAGAAGAGAAATATTTGTTGGGTTTTTCTCCCTCAGGAGGAGGGTTTTCTTAGGGTATCTTGTTGTGTTTATTGTCTTATGTGTTGCAATTATTCTGAGTGCTTTCAGTTGTTTATCTGATCTATAAAACACTAACAGTTCTCTCCTCTTTCACTTGCTCCTCTTCACCTCAAGTTTGCAAATGTCAAAATGAGAATGTTTTCTTCTTTTAGTTGTTTTGATAAGTCAAGTAGGTTTGGGTTTTGTTTAAAGGGGTGGGGGGTTCTCATGGGCCCATCGATCCCCTTTTTTTAATTTAAAAATGTGTTTTTTTACAAAAAAAATAAAGTAAGATGTTGCTGGGCCATAGGGGACGGTTAGTAGTTCCCGGGACAGTTAGGGGACGTCTTGGCCATACCGGGTATTGCTAGCTGTCCCCTAAGTCCCCTGAATCTGCAAAAAACCTCCCTTGGAAGTTTCAAAAACTTTGTGTGAAAAAGGGTCGGCTAGGGGACATTTCCTGGCCGTCCTTGTGTCCTTGTTTCGTCCCCGGTATGGGGATGAGCCAAAAAGGGCAGGGGACGCGTTCCCGTAGAGCATGGTTAAATACCCAAGATGGCCAATTTTAGGAAACATAGAATACTAAAAGTATTTTATCATATTATGCAAAAGAAATAAGCATCGTTATTAACCCTTTAATTACAATATGTGCAAACAAAAGTTACAGAGAGTCTGGAATATTAAGAGTCTACAATATAAGCCATATTAAGTCTGTTACACCTAGAATATTTACATAACTTCATACATAAGAAGTAAACCCTAAGAATCTATTGGGTCTTTGTCGCATTTTTTCGGAGCTAAAAGACAAAAAGCCAAAAGCTAAGCCTTTCATCAGATAAAATCCTTGTCATCTTCAATGTCAAGCAACCATTGAAAATCCTTAATCTGCTCATGGCGAAAAAGCTTTAACAGGAACTTATATCCACGAATGACTTGAACACGATGGTCTAACAACTCACAACCAGATAGGTGCAATAGGAATGAGTGGAAGCAAACAACAGGATCCTCGAGCTGGTCTAGATCTTCTGGGAATGGTAAATCGATACCCAAGCGCGCAACGGCTAGGGTTTCTTTCAAACCCCAAGAAGGTAAGGAACAAACAACTCTTGAGCCAATTTTTCAATTTGATCTTTAGAAATATGCATATCAAGTAAGAAGGCGATAAAACGAGAAGAGATATCAGAGTTAACCCAGTATTTAGTCTTCAAAGATAGAAATCTTTGGCCCAAAATTAATCTCAGTACCTTAAGGGTCAAATGGCCCTCATCCTTAAGGATTTTCTTCAGATGATGATCAGTAATGAAACCCAGAAACACAAGTTGGTCTTTTCCATTGGTCAATCTAACTAGAGTATACATGGCAATAAACTAGCTAGGTAATCCCATTTTGGTAGGCTAAGATATATTAAAATAGTTGGCAAATACAATGATTTGATAGTTAGTGCGATGGGTCTTTTGCCACACCATCACCGCCATGATTCCAAGCTCACATGAGCCAAAAATCATTTCAAGATACTTAAGATCGGGATACATTGGAAGACTTAATTGAGAAACTTGAACCATTGCAAATAATGATGACCCAAAATACGAAGGGTGACAAGTGTGCATGGAAAAAAGACTGATAAGCTAAATGTCTTGAGGTTTTAAATTTTGGTTGCCCTAAATTTAGTGAAGCCGAGGAAGCCATAGGTTCGAAGACAGGAATTTAGTGAGAAAATTATTTACTTGGCGTGTTGGTGGTTTCCACCGAGACAACTACAGATGCATTTAATTGGCATGAGCAGCATTAAAAACCAAAGGATATATGGCGGATGAATATCTTGTCAGACTGCAAGCATGTGAATGTATTTTGATTTGGGAGCTACCCCCAAAAATGGTAGCACTTACCTTATAAAAAGAAAAATGCAATTTTTGGTTTTAAAAAGCACAAAAAAGTTTCGAAGTTCAAGCTTACCTCTTAAGTCAATCTTGGAATCAATAGAAAACTCCTTCCAATCGTTGCTAGACACCTCTTGATTCACCAAACATTGCTATGAAGCTTCCCAAATGCAATTCAACAATGGATTTTTGCTCTACCTCCTTGCTGGTTGCTCTATAATGCACTCTAAATTTGCTCACAACTCTCTTTTTTCCTTCCACTTTTCCTTAAAAATGAAAAGATGTTGCTTTTAGGGTAGAGGAGAAACATAAGTGAAAAAAAAGCAAGTGAAAGCAATTATTTTTATGTTTTGCTTTTGCTTTTGCACGCCCAACCGTGCGACAGAGTCCAGCCAGCGGGACTCACCCAGACAAAAATAATTTGCCTATCTTTTGTTTAGCTAAGAGCACAAGGTTATAAAACTCAAGCGTCGTAGTTGAGATTTTCTCTTTTGGAAGTTCAACTACGACTAAGCCTATGCTAATGATATTTCTAACTACTCTAGTAAATGCAGAGCATGAGAGTTAGAAATGAATGGGGAATGATTCTTTGACATGAATACTTAAACAAAATTTATCCCAACACACATCTACTGAAATTTCAATGCAAGCTGAAACAGAGATCATATAAGCGTAACACATAAAACATAAATTTGAGACATTATATTAGGGCAGCAAAGTAGGCACAAGACTTTATTTTCTTAAATCTCAAGAACAAAAGATTACACTCATGGGACAGTAGGATTGTAGCAAAATAGGCATACAGTTTTGCGATCAACCAAGATACATTGGCACAAGTAACATGAATTGAACAACAACTTGCAGCTAGAAGAGACTTACAAGATAGCTCTAACACTAAGTGAACTGAACCTAAACGACAACAACTTGCAAGCAAAATAGGCTCATCAATTTGTTATCACAAACACGGTTAAAGAAAAATGGGCAAAGGCTGCCCTTATTTATAACTAGGCAGAGGAGTAGGGAACCCTAAAATCTCCTTGCTTTTACAACTAAGACTTGCCAACATGCAAGCTTTATTTCTAAATCTAAAACAAGATAAACTTCTACAACCTAAGAAAACCTAAAAAGAAGGAAAGTGCCAACTATTACAACTTGATATTTGCCCTTCCAAGAATGGATAATCATTGAGATGAAAATAGAAAGAAAGATGAAAGAAAGCTTCTAAAAGATTGCTACTTTAAATCTCGATCACATCCGCCAAAAAGCGAGAAACTGTATCTGTCAGGAGCATCAATACTATCAATAGAAAAGTTCCACTTTTCTAAGATTTCTTCTCCTTCAACAATAGATCTCAGAAAATCGTTGACCTCATTGGCTTCTTTCTCGAACCTCGCTGACATCATGGAAATCTGACTCATCCTTCCGACACTGCCATTGCTGCTATGAACAACATTCTGGAACTCGGCTTGTACTTTATCAAATCCGATGTAGGAACCATCATCATGACAATACCGACAAGGGATCTCTACAACAAACTCTCTTATGAACTCGAGAGCATCAATAACCCTTTGTTTGTATACAACGAACTCCTCAGATATTCTTTCATAAGTTCTCACCTTGAAGAGGTGATGTTCTTTCCATGCAAGAATTTGTCTCATGTTCTCATGCAACCGCTGAGCCATATGCTGTATCTAAATTTGCAATGATGATTTCGTGCATAGGCTTCACCTTCGCTATCAATTGCTCAAATCCCTTGATGTCTTGGCGTAGATCATGGGCATTATACCTCAGCTAGTACATCTGCGCTAGAATCTCCATGCCTCTAGTGATGATTTCCTCGACCCATTCCTATGTTTGCTTCCCACATATCACCAACTGTCTCAACTATTGCTGATTAGCTGGTGTCTCTAAAACCTAGGGCAGCAACTAAGTTGCTTGTGAAGTGCCGAGAACAAGGTTTGAAATGTATAGCCCGAGTTGCCGGTTTTCAGCCTTGAGGGCTGCCTTATCCTCTCCATCTTTAAGCACTCTATCTTGCAAATTCTCCACTACAACTTTGAACAAACTAACATCAGCATGTCTGGTGCTCTTGCCAAGATTGGCTTTGACCATGACAAAATCATCCATCTCCACTTCATCCTCGTTTTTATCCTCAGGAGTTGTAGCAGTCTCCATGATCATTTCACCCTCTGGATTCCTTTCGAAGTGGACTTGTTTTCTTGCTTTCTTTTTAGGCACTTCTTGATAGATGTTTTCAAGATCATTAAAGTTTAGCTGATAGGAAGGCCTCCTCTTCCTTTCCAAGGAGCTCTCAAGCCAAGATGTGGTATTCCTATTGTCTTCCATGGGAGGTTCAATTGCAACCCCTTCTTTTACTTCCTCATCTTCCAAATCAATATGAATTGGTGAAGGCCTTGGAGAAGGTATAGGATCATGTGCCAAAGGTACTTCTTCTGCTTCTTTTGAGGTACGAGCTTCTATAGAGGGGCCTCTCCTTCAATTGTTGGCTGCTCCTGTAAGATTATATTAGAAAACTCTAACCTTTTCTTTACGTTCTTTGTTGACCTGCTGCCCTTTATACCCTCTTGAGAATAACTTTTTCCCTTCATCTTTGGTTGTGCTCTAGAAGAAGAAGGAAGAGATGAGTGTATCCTGGGCGGCTCTGCTATTGGAATGGATCTCTTCCTCTTGAGAACTAGGAAGGCCTTGCTGTGTTCAATGACTTGACTTGTCCTTTCTTCCACCGAGGTACATTCTTTGTTGGCCCAATTGACTTGTGGAAGAGGCTGTTACTCGATTTGATTTCAAGTGTATGCTAGGAGAAGTACATCTCCATCATCATCCGATAACCCCTCAATATCCTCAAATAAACAATCTTTCATCTGATGAAGAGTAAGTCTATTGTTACTACGCCTTCGAACCTCGAACTCATCTCTGCAATTGGCCCAATAATCTTCAAGTGCGGGCACATGAGCATAGTTCTGACCAAGTTAGGATGCATAGACACCATGGGGATCATAGGATCGCCTCTCACTGAAAGGCTTGAGACCAAGTTTAGCCAACTCATGACCCATTATCTTGGCATCTGTTGATGACTTGCATCTGTAGATTCCTAATCCAAACGGAAAGTTGAAGGCGGGTTTCGTTTTATTCCGCAAGCGAGTGTCAACATCAGATACTTGCCTTAGGAATTCCATGCAAACAACTTCATATGATGGATACCTCGGTAACATGAGTGGAGCATTGGAGAAGCCATCAACTCTTATGTGGGTGAAAGTAGAAAACTGAATAAACCATTCTGCTCACTCTGCCATTGTTGCCCTGGTAGTTGATGAAATGCATACGTGTAACTCATTATCCAGGTCTCACACCGTATGCATCAAAAAAGCTTCATTTACCCTTTTGTAGTGATGTGATGATGCTAGAAACTGAAGTTGAGGGTAATGATTGTAGACATGTTGTATATTTAGAGTCCCCACAATGTTCATCCTTTTGAATTTGCCTTGGAAGGCCACAAGGTAGACTAGGTAGGAGATCATGTGGAACTCATGCCTATTGAAGTATTCAGTCATCTGGTAATGAAGGCAGTCACTGATCAATGTTGGCCAATCATAGAACTTCGTTTTCTTCATGATATGAGGAATCACATAGAACATCCATGGCTGAAACTTTGTAGCATCCATTTGACCAGTAATCTGATTGAGCAAGGTGATTATTATAGCAATTTCATCCTTAAATTCTCCTCGCCCGATGTTCTTTGGCAATGTCTTATGTTTTTCCTTCATCCACTTTTGTGCAGTCTTCTTGCTGTATTTCTCTTTATGCATTTCCCATACCCTTCCACACTCTTCCATAGTGATGGTAATGCTTCCTGACCAAGGCAGAATTGAGAAGCATTTTTCAATCATGTCTAGCTTTAGGCTGCAAATCACTCTTCCATCCATCGACTGAATTTCCCTTGTTGCAAGATTGTAATGCTTGATGCAAGCAATTACGAATTCTAAGCTTTGTATTGAAAAGGGAAGTTGTTGCAAGAAGTCTTGAATGGCCAAGGTGTCTAATTCTAACATTGCCTGTGTCTTCCAAAGCACGCAGATTGAACATTGGCTTGATGTGGTGCAAGTCAGTCTTAGCCGTTTCGATGAAGTCATGATATAGTATTGATATGGTCTTGAACTCAGTGGGAGTATACTCCATACTGCAAAACTTGAAGATTGACTATAATGTTGACTATGTTCGGACAAGTTTTGCTCAAACCCTAATCTTTACCTTGCTGATTTTTCTTCTTCAAACAGATAGATTTTTCAAAAAAAATATGAGATATGGGTTTTGTAGGAAATTTTATTGCAAGAGGACCTAGATTGATCTTTTTCTAAAATTTTGATGGCTGGTTGAAAAAGCAGCAAACCCTAATTTTTGCAAATATTCACTAGAAAAACTGAGAGTTGGGTTTTGTGCATAATGAAATTTAGGAATAACCCAGATCATTAGCTATTGAAAATACTGAAGGCTGATTGAAAAAGCAGCAAACCCTAGAATCTGAAATTTTCTTTGAAAAAGCTGAGACCTAGGTTTTGTTCAAAAGTATGTTTTAAGAGGACCCACAAGATCAAGTGTTGAAAATATTGAAGTTTTCTTTGACATGCATGGGAAAAAGCAGCTGCTGCAATTTGAAAAATTTCTTCAAAATTGTCCACAATCAAGAACTGATATGACCCAGATCGCTGAAAATTGAAAATCTTGACCTCCTTTTGGTGAAAATTGATGCCCTAGAAGAAAAAAGCAAAGAAAAAGAATCCTCTCTGAATGCTGATTTGGAAAATATGATGAACTGTGAAAAAGCACTAAGTTTTGGCTCTCAAATTTTGTATTGAAGAAAAATTTGTGTTTGCTCTTCCTCTCCTTGGGCGCTACCTGCAAGAAAATTATGGTGAATGAAAGACAAAGGCGCCTTAAATAAGTTTAGCCTTGAGAAAATTTGCTTTGTTTTGCTTTTAACCCTTCAAACCCTAGCCTGAGCTTATGCATTGAATGTGGACGTTTTATCTTCTCTTAGAAATTTTAAAATTTCAAAATTTTTGTCTCAGCCATGGCTTCTTGGGCACCCTTCTTAAATGGAGGCGTCTATCTTCTTTAGACATCCATTTTTTCACCATTTCCAACTTTTTCTTAATTTTATCGTTTTGTTTGAATTTGATTTCTGGCTTCTAGATTGATCCTGTAGACGAGTTGAATGATTCATCACGGAGCTTGATCAAGTCTGATGAAGTTTGTTTGGAGGCAACTTTTGACAAAAACTTCATCTGACCCTTCAAAATGTTGGGCGCCTATCTCCTCTAGGGGCACCCATCTTTACAAGTATTAGCCATTTTTATGGTTTCCAAGTTCTTGCTTGTTTTTTGATCTTCTGATGAATTCTGAATTTTGGCTGTTATGCCGATCAGATCAATTGGCTGTTAGATTCACTGGATAGTCGAGAAGATTTTGAGGGGGGTCACATGGGAGTGATGTCTCTTGAAAGTTGAATTTTGGGGGTCAAAAGCTTGGGTGCCTCTAGCTAGCTAGGGCGCCCAACTCCTCTAGAGTTAGAATTTTTTTGAAATTTTCACCTTTGCTTGGACTTTTGATATTTTGCTCATGTTTTTCCCTTTGATCAGTTGATGATATCTGATGCTAGTCAACTCCGATGAATCTGTTGTCAGTTGCATTGGAAAGCCGCTTCAAGTTGGAAGAAGTCTTGTTGGAGGTTGCTATGGAAAATTCATTCATCTAACACTTCTAAAGCTTGGGCGCCTATCTCCTTCTGGGGCATGCAAGTTTCTAGACTTGGGACATTTTTTACTTTGTTTCTACCCTAAAACTTGAAAACGTCTTGTCATGGACTCTGTTCATCCCGAGCTTGCCGTCAGCTGAAGACTCTTACGATCATGTTGAGATATCCATTGTGAAGGTGGTAGGATTCTGGAAAGATTGAGCATATTTGCAAACCCTGACTGCTGAATTTGGGGCTTCAAAACCCTAGGCACCTATTTCTCTTTGGTGTGCCCAAGTTTTCTTAGAATATTTTTTGATGTTTTCATGATTTGCTTTTAGCTTGTTGGTTAAGACTCCTCCGTTCAATCTTGAAGTCCGGATGAATGGTTGATAAAATGGCTATGCCGGTGGATCCGTTGTGGAGCTAAGAAGATTTAGAACAACATTGCCTGGGAGCACAAACCCTAATTTCATCATTTGATGCCTTGAAAAGTTGGGCACCTATCTCCTTTTGGGGCGCCCATGGCTGGCAGAGTTAGCTTTTTGTTTTGCAAATTTCGACTTCCTCCTTCGTTTGACGTGCTTGCCTTTGACTTGCTCACTGGGAATGAAAATGTTTCTAAGGCATGAGTGTTTGGGTGCCTAGATTGAGTTGGGGTACCTGGAGTCTCCAGTGTTAGCCAAAAACTTGCATTTTTCAACTTTTCATAGCTTCTTTTCTCCATTTTTCGATCTTCGGTAGCAACTTCTTTTGTTCAATGCTTGAATGTTTGACTCTGACACCTGGTAGCTGATTGACCTCCATTGATGGCTTCAGAGCACCTGAAAAAGCTTTTGAAAAAGCAAAATAGATTCACTAGGGAAAAACTGATCTTTTTGTGATTTCAACTGGACCAGCCTGATGAGGAAGTATTTTGAGCCAATCAAAATTAGTTTGAACCCTAGAAGCCAAACTTTCTAGTTTTAGAATTTTTTGCCATCGTCTATTTCAAAAGAAACCCAAAAAAACCCAGAAAAAGTTATATTTTTAGAAAGTTTCTAAAAATAGAAATGTTCCTAAAATTTAGGGCCGAAAAACTGAAATTTGGGTTTTGTAGAATTGGTCACTTTGAGGGGACCCGGATCGTCAGATTTTGAAAATTTTGAGTTATATGACCCTCATATAAGACATGCGACCCCCCAATTTTTACCTTGTTGACAGATTTTAACAAGACTTTGACTCAGTTCATCAAAATGCCTAAGTGTAGCAAATTTTTTAATTTGGGGTACAACAGGTTTTCATAAATAAAAATCAGGTATGGGGTTTCATGTTGGTGTTTACATGTTTATTACTGCTGTCATAATTTATCTAGCAACTTGTTATCCAATTCTACTTTCATATTTTGTCAATTTCAGTGTATAAGGGTTTCATATAAACATTTGTTGTGAATGATAGCATCACGGTTCATAAGGAATCAGTCAAAAATTAGCAATCATATTTGATATATTTGACATATACAATTCAGATCTTCTGTTATGTTGCATTCAAGGATGTATACCAGCTTTATGAGGGTTTGAATTTGCTGTTTAGAGCTGTAAGTTTGATTTACAAGGGTTTGAAATTTTGTACTATTGCCAATCAGTTAGGGTTTGGCATCTACATTGGTCATTTGATTATTGTTTCAGTTTGCACATGATTCATTTTCTAGAGTTGTCCGATTGGGGACATTATAAGAACACATAAATCAGTATGATTCATGCGAGGTTGACAATATTTACAGTACGGCAGGAAACAACTGGTCAGATCAATATTGTTTTGGAAAATATCCTTGAAATGTTTAGATAAACAAATGCTTCCATGGAAACATTTACATGAATTTCTTTGGTTTTCAAAGAGATCTGTTTTATGTCAATGTTTCTCTATATAAAGGGGTGGGTTCAGGGCATGTTGTTTCCTGCCCTACTGTAAATATTGTCAACCTCACATGAAGAAAAGCTTCCATGGAAACATTTACATGAATTTCCTTGGCATTCCTAGAAATCTGTGTTATGGCAATGTTTCTCTATAAAAATGGGTGGATTTAGGGCATTTCTTGCTACTTGGCCTATTCTTGCTAGAGAGTGTCATCTTTGAGTCTTTTTGTTGATTTAAAATAGCTTCGGTCAGATATAAATGATGATTGCATTTATGCATCATCATCATTTATATATAATCGAAATTACTTATCAAAGTATAACTCCTGAAAGTAAGTGATTCGAATTTCTGAGCATGAATAAATTCGAAATCATAAGATGATCGAACTTCATTTATTCTAATCGCTGCTTGCTAAATGCATGCGAGTGTTTAATGATTACCCTTCGATAATTATCGGTTGTGTAAAGGAAGCCCGCGTACTCAAGGGACACGTCCCATGAGTGGATGTGTCTCCACTTTGTGGAGACACGTCCTCTCATAAGACGCGTCTCTCCTTGAGGCGCGTCACCCCTTAAAGATATAAAACATGATTTCGATTTCTATTATAGACATTGAAATAGATAGATGTTTTGCAATCAAAAGATCTAAAATAAAGACTTTAGTAATCTGACTTAGAATACATACAAGTAAATTGAGATCTAGGATTTGCTTATTCTCCCTTAGAATATAATTTGATTAGATTTGATTAAATTTAACATGGTATCAGAGCCACGTTGACAAAATATGAATCAAATTAAATAATCAGATTATTTAGAAAAATCGTATTTTTAAAGAAATCAATTCACATCACATTCTTGATAATGTCAAGTGTGTTCAGATTTGAAGACCGTCTTGAAGGTGCAAACAACTTCACATCATGGAAATTCAGAATCACGATGATTCTAAAAGAAAATAAGTTAGACTCATTTGTGAAAGAAAACAAGAGAGAACCAGAGGATGATCCAAAGAAAATTCAATGGATTGAGAACAATGAGAAAGCCATGAAAATTTTACTAGATGCAGTTAGGGACCATATAGTACCTATTTTGCCAAAACATGAGATTGCATATCTAATGTTCAAATCCCTTGAGAGCACCTTTGAAACAAACAACACCAGTAGGACCCTTGCATTAAAAAGGCAACTTAACAATGTTCAAATAAACAAAGGAGAAACCATTAATGCATACTTCTTGAGGATCACTGAACTAAGAGATCAACTATCAACAATTGGGTATCAAATTGATAGCAAGGAGTTAACTCTAATAGCGTTAGGAGGCCTACCAAACTCATGGGAGTCATTTGTTCAAGTATTAAGTGCGAGATCTAAACTCCCTAAATTTGATAGGCTAAGAACAAACTGCTTACAAGAAGAAACGAGACTCTTAACAAAATAAAACAAACAAAAACCCATAGATGAGGATATTCATGTGCTCAACACAACATCTAATAAAAGGGGTAAGAAGAATTCTTATGGGAAAGGATCATTCAAGAGAAAGAGAAATTCCTATGGAAAAGGATCATTCAAGAAGAGGAAAGACATCTCTCAAATACAATGCTTCAGATGTGATCAATTTGGGCACTATGCAATGAAGTGCCCTGATAGAACAAAACAACAAGCATCTTTTGCTAAAGTAGGAAAAACAAATACAGACTATGACTCTGAGAAATTTGTATTCTATTCAGCTTTATCAAGTCAAGTATCTAACAATATCAACAACTGGGTAATTGATAGTGGTTCTTCAAGGCACATCACAGGGTTCAGAGAACACCTAGACACTATGATTGAAGAGACTGATGAAGAAGCAGCTATTGGGGATGATTCTGCACATCCTGTAAAAGGGGTTGGAACTTGCTCCATCAAATTGAAATCTAGTCTCTCCCTACAACTCACTGGAGTTTTATTCGTACCTGGAATAAAGAGGAATCTACTATCCATCTCTACTCTTGAAGACAATGGATATAGGGTTACCTTTATGGATGGGAAAGTTCTGGCATGGCCTAAGAACTCCACTATAAAGAAAGCTCAAACCATAGGTATAAGACAAGGTTATCTTTACAAACTGTGCACTGAAGTGAAGCAAGCCCTTACCCTTGATACCTCTGATTCAAATGAAATTTGGCATCAAAGATTAGGACACCTTCATTTCCGTGCCCTACCCTCTGTGGAAAAACTAGTAATAGGATTGCCTAAATTAAAACAAACACATGAAGGAGCTTGTAAAGGGTGTGCCCTAGGAAAGAATACAAAGGGATCCTTCCATAATAGTTTGAGTAAAACCAAAGACGTGTTAGAACTGGTTCACTCTAATTTATGTGGACCTATGTCTGTACCCTCCATGGCAGGCTTCCTATATTATGTAATATTTATAGATGACTACTCTAGGAAGACCTAGATTTATTTTCTTAAGTGTAAAGAGTCAATAGAAATATTTAAAAGGTTTAAGGAGTTCAAAGCTCTCACTGAAAACTTCTCTGGAAAGAAAATCAAAATTCTTAGGATAGACAATGGGAAGGAATACACCTTTGAAATCTTTAAAGAATTTTGCATAAATATTGGGATTAAGAGGGAGTTTACAGTAGCCTACAACTCTCAACAAAATGGTGTTGCTGAAAGGAAAAATAGAACTATTGTAGAAGCTGCAAAAGCAATGTTATTTGACCACAACATAGAAACCTCATTCTAGGCAGAAGCCTCTAGAACTGCTGTTTACATCCAAAATAGATGTCCACATTCTCATCTAGACAACAAGACTCCTGAAGAAGCTTTCACTGGTATAAAACCTGACATTAGTCACTTAAGGATCTTTGGTTGCTCGGTCTACATTCATGTACCTAAAGAAAAGAGATTCAAAGTAGAACCTTCTGGAAAGAAAGGGGTGTTTGTGGGATATAGTGAAACCTCCAAAGCCTACAGGATATTCATACTCGGGCATAAACAAATTGAACTAAGCAGAGATGTAAGCTCTGAAGAAGACCTTGCATTCAAAAGGGCAAGAAGTTCAAGTGAGATAGAAATTCATAATTCCCCTAGAGTCTTAGAAGTGGAACCTACTCCTGAGATTCAGAGGGAGTATCCTGAAGAAACAATAAGTGAATTTCAATCTGCTTCAGAAGAGAATCCAAATGACAACAACAAGAAGAGACCACTTTGGGCTAGGAAAATGATTAAAGAAGCTGAGAATCATGCATCACCCAAGGGAACCTCTAGGGAAAGTAAGAGACCCAAAAGGTTCTCAAGCTATGTTGCCCTAATGAATGAAATCATCAATTCAGAACCCACTAGTGTTATAGAAGCCTTCAAACATCAAGTATGGAAGGATGCAATGACAGAAGAGTAATATTTCATTTTGAAAAATGATGTATGGGATATAGTGCCTAGACCAAAAGAGAAATTTGTTGTCTCTTCCAAATGGCTCTTCAAAATCAAACATGCTGCTGATGGCAGTATAGAAAAACACAAGGCACGCTTTGTGGCCAGAGATTTTTCACAAAAGGAAGGCATTGATTATGAAGAAACATTTGCACTTGTTGCCCGGTACACATCTGTGAGAGAAGTGATAGCTATTGCAGTAGCTAAAGGCTGGAAGATCCATCAAATTGATGTGAAAATTGCCTCCCTGAATGGGACCATTGAAGAGGAAGTCTATCTAGAGCAGCCTGAAGGTTTTGTTATACATAAACCTGACTCACATGTATGCAGATTAAAGAAAGCTCTATATGGACTTAAACAGGCTCCCAAGGCCTGGTATGAAAGAATTGACAACTATCTCTTGGGACTAGAATTTTCCAAGAATGATGCAGACCCAAATCTTTATTTTAAGGTAATTAAAGGTGATATGCTAATAATTATTTTATATGTTGATGACCTGCTAATAGCAGAAGAAGATCACCTCATTGCTCAAGGAAAAAAGTATCTAACTTTAGAATTTGACATGAAAGACTTGGGCATTTTACATTACTTCCTGGGTTTAGAAGTCTGGTAGAAATCAGATGGCATCATACTAAATCAAGGAAAGTATACTATTGATATTCTGAAGAGATTTGGAATGTTGGATTGTAGACCCATGTCTACACCTATGGAAACCAACCTACACAAACTAAAAGAAGCAACAATAGAATCTAAGTTTGCAGATCCCACTCTATATAGACAAATAATTGGATCATTGATGTACCTGGTTAACACCAGACCTGGTATTTGCTATGTAGTGAATGCTCTAAGCCAATTCATGTGTGAGCCAAAGGAAATTCACCTTATGGCTGTGAAACACATATTGAGATATCTTCAAGGCACTATTGGATATGGTCTTCTTTACATAAATGACCAACTAGATCTACATGGATACTCTGATTCAGATTGGGCTAGAAGTGTAACCGATCGGAAAAGCACATCAGGATGTTGCTTCAGTTTAGGATTCGGCTATGATCTCTTGGAGCAGAAGAAAGCAGTCTTCAGTAGCACAAAGCTCGACAAAAGCTGAATATATTGCAGCCTCTATGGGGCCACGAGAAGCAATATGGCTCCGGAAACTGCTAGTGGGACTATTTGGTGAGCCCTTGAATCCTACTGTTATCCATTGTGACAATCAAAGTTGCATCAAGCTTTCAGTAAATCCAATATTCCATGATAGATCTAAGCATATTGAGATCCCTTACCACTATGTAAGAGACATGGTAGAAAGGAATGTGATCCAGTTGGAGTATATTAGTACAAATGTTCAAATAACAAACATTCTCACCAAGCCTCTCTCCAGAGTTAAAGTTGAACACTTCAGGAAGAAACTTGGTATGGTTGAAATGTAATTTGATATTGTGATTGAGATTCAAATTGTTTAGTTGTACTAATATATTTAAAGATGTTTAATGTGTAAACTCTTTTGTCGTATGTGTGACCCCATGACTTTAGGGGCCCTCTATCCCCCTGTGTACATTATTGAAAGGTGACGATCTTTCTAATTATGAACACTTGTATTTGACATTGTAAAGTGACGACTCTACATTGATGAGTTGAACTATCATGATAGATATCATGTGACTTGATATCTGTGGACATGTCATGATAGTATCTCGTGGACATTTTGATAGATATCATGAAGACTTGATATCAAATTGAAGATCATTATGATGCTTATGAGATAATCATGGTGGATAAATATATATATCCATGGACATGCCATGAATTATTATGGTAGACATCATATGACTTGATGTCAGTGCACATACCATAATGAAGATGTGTTATGAAGAATGTCATGTGACTTGACAAATTTTGGAAACATACCATATCCTCGATATCACGTGTAAGGTGATATCTATTCTTACTTGTTTTGAGTTATCTTCCCTAGCTAAGAGGGAGTGTTGATTTAAAGTAGCTTCGGTCAGATATTAATTATGATTGCATTTATGCATCATCATCATTTATATATAATCGAAATTACTTATCAAAGTATAACTCCTGAAAGTAAGTGATTCAAATTTCTGAGCATAAATAAATTCAAAATCATAAGATGATCGAACTTCATTTATTCTAATCCTTGCTTGCTAAATGCATGCGAGTGTTTAATGATTACCACCGATAATTATCGGTTGTGTAAAGGGAGCCCGCGTACTGAAGGGACACGTCCCATGAGCGGACGTTTCTTCACTTTGTGAAGACACGTCCTCTCATAGGACGCGTCTCTCCTTGAGGCGCGTCACCCCTTAAAGATAGAAAACATGATTTCAATTTCTATTGTAGACATTGAAATAGATGTTCTGCAATCATAAGATCTTAAATAAAGACTTTAGTAATCTGACTTAGAATACATACAAGTAAATTGAGATCTAGGATTTACTTATTATCCCTTAGAATATAATTTGATTAGATTTGATTAAATTTAACACTTACAGATATTCAAATCTTGTAATGTTAATTGGAACTGTCAGTATGATCCAATTAGGGCTATCTGCTGCAAATTCATCTCTTTTTGTTTATGTTTGCATAGAATAAATTGAAAACCAAATGTCCTTGGTCCCCAACTGGTTTGCTAGTCACTGCTTACCTCAAATTTCTTTTGGCTGCTGTATAGGAGTCCTTGTAGTTCATTCATCCCTGGCACACAATTTTGATATGTGTTCCTAAGAAACACCTATTGATGTTGGCTTGCCTTTGTTTTATCATTCTTATAATGCACTGGGACTGCTGCCATTGCTTGAAATGCATGTTTTCTTAATGGGATTGATGTGCTTATCCATGCTCCATTCATGTATTCCCTGTTAAAATGTTAAAATGCATGGGTAGGTAAATATCTGTAAATCTGTTGTGAAGCAGTAAAGTGAAGGTTTAAAATTTTAGTGAATATTTAAACTTTGATATGCACAATGATGATTGCTTTATTTATGAATCTAAGAAGAAGCTTTTGCCGACAGAAACAACTTGGACTCTATTTGTGGGATTGCTGCTAGAAAAAATATTGTTATCTTTGTGAAACATGGTAATTTGCATGTAAGGTTTCTAAATGAACAAACTCAACACAATTGGGATGGAGGAATGATTTGACATCAATAATTGATCTGTGCATCCCTGAAAATATGGATGACCATACAATAATAATAGATGATATCCTTTGTTCCCATAGCAAAAGGATCAAAGCAAAACACAAGAAGAAAATTTTAGTCCCAATTGTGAGTGTTTATTTCTAAATGCCTGCTGTGTGGTTAACCCTTATTTAGCTAATTGTTTCTAAAATCAAAAGATAAAGGAATGAGAGCCACTATTGTATACAAATACCAGTGTTACATGGGGTTTCGGGGATGGGGACGGGGGACGGTAGGGGACGTGTTTCGGGGACGCGGGGACGGGGGTTCTAATTTTGGGGGTGGCAGGGGGACGGCGGCGGGGGGGCAGCAAGGTGCTGAAATACATATAGTACTTGAAAAAATAGATATGAAAAGATGTATAAGTATAAGAATTATACATCTTGGAGACAACTAAGAGTCCTCTAGAGGGCTTGAGGTCACCCCAGAGTCCTCGAAGCACTAGTGGCATCTTGGAGACATTGACACTGGTTGTGGGATGGTGGCGCTGGTGGTGGGTTGATGGGGGGACGTCCCCCCCAACTAAGAGTCCTCTAGATGGCTTGAGGTCACCCCAGAGTCCTCGAAGCCCTAGCGGCGTCTTGGAGACATTGACAATGGTTGTGGGATGGTGGCGTTGGTGGTGGGTTGACGGGGGTATGTCCCCCCCAAGTCCCCAAGTCTCTGAGACATCCTCGTCTAGGAAACACGAGGTTTTTTGGGGGGGACGTGTTCCGTGGAAGACTGACAAATACTACATCTGATTATTTTACAGAGAATTATATTTCATGGAGAGCGGCTTACACCCTTAATGGTTTAGAATCCAGATACTAACAAGCATAGATTACATAATCTGCGATTACTTGCAGAGTAGCCGAGTAATCGCACATTTTTTGCCAGGGCGAGTACTCTTGACTTTTACTCGCCATTAGCCTGAACATATTCACTCGCCGATTATTTGTAGAGTACTCGCGAAAAAACCTCCAAGTACTCGCGAAAAAACATATTCACTCGTTGATTATTCTCTTTCAAGTTCCATGATACACATTATCAATTATCATAATGAACAGTTTAAGTTTTGTATATAGTTAACTTTTACTGTTATACACAGATTTTAGTGTCATTACCATCTTAAGTTACTGTTATACTGTTAACTTATACTGTTATACACAGATTTGATGGCATTACCAACATGTTAACTATTTTTAAGTTGCCGAGTCAAAAATTTTGGGCTTGCCGAGTACGCTCTGAGTCCGAGTATGCAAACTATGCTGAGAAGTTTCACCACATTGCTTTCTTTGCATCATTTTCTCTTGGTTCTTGCATTTAATATTGCTTTCAGACAATGTTGACCAGACATTCATTTGATGAAAACCTCAGATTTTTTTAGAGCAGCGAAAATAGTCAAATGTTTAGGGTCTGCACTCTTTAACAAGTATTTTCTAGTTGTCAAATTTACCTCTAATCTGTGGTCAACTATTTTTGTTTGCTTTTGTACTATATAACTATGCAATTCCTTGGAAAAGATGATGCCTTGAGTCACAATTGCTCAAGGAGTATGCTGATTATGTTATAGACTTGGGGAAATGACAATAGGTTGGATACAATAGTCAATAATAAATTTAAATGCCTGAAATTATCAAGAGACTATGACACTTTGGAGGTAATATCATGACAATTACATGTTTTGTTGGGACAGTGTTTGCAAAATTAGATATAATGGCAGAAATTGAAATGATATTTGTAATATCCACCAGACATATAGCTTCTATTATATCTTAGAATATCCTTGTCATTGCTTGACTTCAGGCTAAATAAGATCAATTTCAGGATGGCTTTATTCTCAATACTAACTTATGCTATTTGCTGTGTATGTACACTGGAGGAATTTGTTGTGTAATTTATTGTGCATGAGTGATTGGTTTGATGACAACATGTAAGGCATTAACTGGTAGCATGAATAATTTAATGTAAATGTTTAATGAAACAATGCCCTTTGGAGTCCTGGTACATAAAAGTAAAGTATTACTTGTCCCTGATAGACTTTCTGGTTTTCAGATGTGTATGATGTTAGAGGATGCCTCACATCTCTTGGATCTTTTAAGGGCATGGATTGCACCCCCAAATGATGCTAACTCTGCTTCCAGGTGAATTGTGGAGATGTTTTAGTGGTGGGAGATCAATGTTGAAAAATATTTTCTTTTTGAATGCAGTTAATTATTGTACATAATATAAGTATGCTTATTTTATTTGTTGTTTGCTTCAAGGCCTTATGGTCATCCACAGATGATCCGCTTTGGAGCCCACTTGGTTTTGGTTTTGAGGCACGTTCTTGCCGGTGATGCAATGGATGTCTTTAGGGAGAAACTTCAACTTATTGGTGACCTGATTCTTAATACGTAAGCAGATTTTTGAATTTGTTAAGCATGTTCACTTCAACCTTTGACCTTTAGTTTTCATTCTTCATTTGTTTTTCTAGTTTATGATCTTCTGAGCCCTACATTATGCTACTGTATCCTATAAACAAAACCTAGTTGCTTCACTTGAGTATTAAACTAGTTTGAAATAGTTACCTGACTTGAATAATGTTGCAATTTTAGGTATGCAATCTTTCTTTTTTCACAGAAGCGTGAGGAATTGGTTGGTGTATATGCTTCCCAACTTGCACCACATCTTTGTGTGGAGCTTTACGTGAACATGATGGAGTTGAGGCTGAATGATAGGTGTGTATTTCTTCCAATTAGCTTTGAAGGCATACCATTTTCTTATCACATTTTACTCAAACAACTCTTTACCTTTGTTTAAAATCTTAGGCCTTTCCATAGTTATATGTTTTACATTAAAGTTTCTTACCTCAAATAATCTGCTGTTATATGTTGAAATACTTTTTCTCCCATGTGACGTTGGAATTTCACAGAGTACATGTGAAATATAAAATTTTCCGATCTGCAATTCAGTACTTGCCGTTCTTTCCAGGGGATACAACAAAAGGTTGCATATCCGACATTCTTGAGAGGTACTCACTTATTACTGTTTTTTGTATTAATAATAGATCGTTAAACAGATACAATATATCACTTATGGTAAAAGACATACAAGTTCAGCCTATATACATTTCGCTGCCCTGTTGATTTCTTTACAAATTCAGATTTATATTCATTATACAAACAAATTTATTGGACATAAATATGTTGCTCTTCCTCCTCTCTTCCAGTAGAGCCATCTTCAAAAACTTGAGCTGCATTAAAGTCTTTTTGGAGTTCCCTTAGAGCTTGGAGAAAAGTCTTCTCATCTCCATGATTATGGTGCCACGTTTGATCAAACTTGCCCTCAGGTTTAATCGCTCCATCTGAAAGCAACCTCATGAGTTTAGCCATCGAAGTCTCCATTATTACAGTGACCTGCAAAACAATGGAAAGATGTGAGAGTCTTTTATTAGACTCATTAAGGCTTCTATTACACCCTTGAAACTTCTCTTTATTTCTAGCTTTCCAAATGAACCATAGAATTTCAGTAGACAAGCAGTCCCAGAAGCTCTGCAATTCATTTCTTAACTTCCTTGACTTAAATAAAATCTCAATCCACTTAATCTTCCCATTATCATTCCATATTGACATATTATTACAAAACATCTTCCAAACCTCTTTGGAATAGAAACAATCAAAGAAAATATGAACAATAGTCTCAGGAGTCCTGCAAATGCTTCAAATATCCACATCAGTATGATTAAATTTAATAGGGAGTCTTTGTAATAACAATTGCCATCTAAAACAAGCCTTCTTGGGCTCTTTAATATTCTTCCATATAGAAGATATGATTTTTCTCCATTTATACTCATCTACCTTAGTACCCCAACAGGCATTACACTTATTACTGTTCTTATCATTCAGTGGTTTATTTATATTTTGTTTCTTGACTTTATATAACCTATATATGTGCATAACTGTGTGATGTGTTGTATGGCATATAGGTTTATAACCTAATGGGCTGATTTGTACATCATTTTGTTTAACAGGGTTTTACTTAGATCTCGAGAAGTAAGACCTGGTACTCGCCACATGAAAACAGAAGATGCAGGAGAGCAGCATCGCCTAGAAAGCTTGGAGAAAGCCACTGCAGTACAGTGGCTTTGCTTGACTCCTCCAGCATCAATCTCTGATTCTGAGCTTATTAAGGCAGAGCTCCTTGCTCGGGCATTGCAGCATAGGTTAGAACTATGTTTACTGTCTGCCATCTTATGTTTTAAAGTGACAGGCTATGCGAGAAATCAGTTCTTGACAAGCTACAAATTATATTACTGCATGTTTTATTATCTGAAAATCGTACAGCTGGTTTGTTCTTCTAGCTTGCTTATGATTACTATGTATTTTCCATTTGGAGATTCCATAGCAGTCAGCTTGTGGAGATGCTTTTGGCATACAACACCACCTAATGTTGTAAATTTATTTGTTCAATACAGTAACATACTATTCCGGGAGTTTGCCCTTATAACTATATGGAGAACAACTAAAATGCCCGTTGGTGCTCATATGTTACTAAGCTACCTCGCAGAGCCTTTAAAACAACCAACTGAGCTCCTCCTTTCTTTGGAACAGCATAATGTATCAGAGAATCTCCAGGAATTTGAAGATTGGGTAAGAATGAGTGTAGAAGGCTTAAGCATGCCCTGGATTTTTTACATTGTGATTAAAGCAAAGAGAAGCCTGTAAATATGAATCTTATTACTGAGAAGTAATGAATACAATCTGTATGATTTTGTAATAGGTGAATCTTTCATATTTTATTTATATTTTAGAACTCAATTATTTTTTAAGTTATTCTTTTCTTATGCAAACTTCTCTAATGATTTTTCTCCTCTTATTTTTAGAGAGAGTATTATGCATGTGATGCTTTGTATCGCAATTGGCTGAAGATAGAAATAGACAATGATGAAGTTTCTCTTCTTGAACTTTCATCTGAAGAGAGAGAGAAAGCAATTATGGCAGCAAGGCAGGCCTTAAATGCATCATTGTCTTTATTGGGAAGTAAGTTTGCATAGACTGGAAATTTATTGTAGCAAGAAGGTTTTTTTAATATGATCAATTTATTATACAAATAAGTTTGGAAGAATCAGCCATTTGCCTTAAGCATGCTTCTTTTTATTTGAATTATTAAACCCATTATTGTTTATGGTTTGGAGATGTGGAGATATAGCCTTACACATTCTTTTTGGGCATGCCTAGAAAGAATCCAATTAATTATACTCCATCATATGATTTCATTCCTCTGAAATATTCGTTATGTTATTTAACCTAGAAACTTTAAGTTCACTTTGGATTTGGTTGCCCTCTTGTACAACTTTTATTTGAGGGAAAATTTGCTCGAGATGCGATAGCTGTCCTTTCTTGAAATTGTTTTCTTCTGAGAGACTTGCTCGTTGAATGTGATTGATCACTAGTACATAGATATTCATGCTTCTTTGCCTTGGATGTTTAAATTTATCAACATCTTCTTTATTGAAAGATGAAGTTGATACTAATTTCAGTATGTATACCTGCAGAAGCTTTTCCCTGACTAGATTGTCCACCCTTATCTCTGTATAAATTTGAGTGATCATTGAGAGGCACATTACATTGCTTTATATCACAGCATCATTATTTGATCTAATGTCTTTTTTCCAAGTTTAGAGATCCAGGTTTTCCCATTGAAATTTACAATATATTAAACCTCTTCATTGTAATAATACAGCTACTGAAATTCATACTACAATCAACAGAAGTTTAATTGTGATAATTGAGATTGAACTTCTGATTGGATGTAAATTTTTTTTTGAATTAATATAGTAGTCTTCTCTCAAAAAAATTCCGATTTGATAGGAAAACGTGGAGTGTTGTGTTGGGTTCCAAATTTGATTTACTACACTTGTGCTCTTAATAGTTCGAATGAAGTCCATGGTTGTACTTTAGATTGCTTTATTTGCAATAAACTAATCATTTTATTGGTCTAATTGCTGTTGGAAGAACATATACTATGCTTTGAAATTTATTTAGATTGAAAATAGAAGATTTTGATAAATGAATATTTTTCTGTCATTATCATCCCATCGGTTCCCTCCCATATAAATTTGTTTGAACCAATTTTATATGGTATAAAATCACAAACTATTTTGCATAGCTTACTCCACATGATCTCAATCTTATTACATGTGAAATAAAAGAGTTTCATTGTTTGAGGTCACAAAATCTTGAGTGACATAGCCAGATTTAATATTTTTAAGAATCAGTGAACCACACAATAATGATATTCTCATTACCCTTGAAAGTAATTTTATGTTTTAAAACTCAAAAAATTTAGAACTGTTATTGTACTTGTGACATTTTTGTCTTTCTACTCATTTCCAAGGCTCTCTTCTCTCTGTAAGAAATCAAGTTTAATTTGCTGCACAGGAAAAGGCATTCCCTGGTTGTCAGGAGTTCAAGGTATGCAGCAAGAAACAGTAGAGAGTGAATGGCTTGAGTTGCATGGATTTGCATTGTTCCGCCTTCCTTCTGGCGAATGCTTGCAACCAGATGCAACAATATGCACTGCGTTAACGAGTGCCTTATATTTCTCAGCTGGAGAAGGAGTCACAACACAACGGCAATTATCAGTATGTCTTGACTTTGTTCTGCCATCTTTTTGGTTGTTGAAATTGAGTTCAACTTTTTTATTTTAATGCTTCATTCAAGTAATGAATATATGGAAAAAGAACTCAAAAGGAAAATTTGATTTGTTACAAAAGAGAGAAGGTATACATCAGACTTTTAGAGTTACACAAGCATAGAGTTAGGTTGTGTATTCTGTGTTTGAAAAAACAATAATGAATATTTAGAGCTATTTTTTCTATTTAAAAAATTGTGTGATGAATCAGTTTATCTTTTCATTGCTTGAGATAAGGTTTAAGCAATTTTTGTAGTGGATTACTAGGTGTGAGAACAAGTTTATGAAATGTATGTTGTATGACTGCTTATTTAAAGTCATATGCCCCAACATATAACATGTTAGATAGGAAACCTAGTCTTTTTCTTACTTCAGTCTTCCATTATGATAGAGTTTGCAGTTTCTTTTCCTTCAAAATAGGAAGCAACTTTGATTTAATAGTAATATCATTCATATTAATATACAACATGATTGATTGGGCAGGAGATGCTTTAGGTAATCCCCACTGCTTATAGTATGTCTAATTGTGTTATTTGAGGTCCATTGATTTATTTTGATCATTTATGGACATTGATATGTTCTCATACTATTTGATTTTTAGTCTCAATCTTCGACAATCCCATAAGCTTTGAGAAATAACCACATTTGGTAAAATGTATCTTATTCAGTTTGAGTTTGATTCCATAGAAATAAGTATTGATGTGTATGGTCTCTTGATGGTGAATACCTTGATCACAATTGTTATTTTGTTGCAACTTGCAAGTACTACTTAAGTTTTCTGTTTCCATTTAATCTTATGATCTAATCAAGAGAGACATTAATGATGGCTTTTGACAGTTGATCATAAGGCATATTTGATGATGAGATTGACCAAATCAAATTATCTGTATTATCCTTGCTTTCAGAATAGTCAAGTCCTCACACCCTAGAGCATATAGGATGATTGACCATGGTATTTGAAAGTTCCTTTTGTTGGTATAAGCAAAATAATGAGATGGCAGAAGAGGCTTGTCAATCTTAGGAGGAGATGGTAGCCTTATATTATTGAGGAATGTCCAAAAATGACGGTAGTTATCAAGGCCATAAAAATGGCAGTTATGAAAGGGCAGAAACAAAAAGACAAGTGTAATGCCAGTTACAATATTATTTGTCATTATTTCAATATAGCACTAATATATCCTAATACCTACCCTTCACCCACCCCCTCCAGTCACGCCTCTCCCCCTTAATGACTAAACTAGAAACACCAGGCTTGTCCTGAAATGGGAAGAAATGAATGAGACCAAGTGTTTTTAGTCATTACATCAGCAGGCTATTCTTGAGAAGTGCAAAAATGGCTGGTAATATCTCCACACTCTACTAGTTGTTGGATAAAGTGGTGATGAATCTTGATGTGTTTGGTTTGAGCATGATACACATGATTCTTCACAAATATCAATGCCTTCTAATTATCACTGAAAAGTGGAGTTGGAGAATGCTGAGGAAGTTGAAAATCTGCCAAATTTGTACATAGCCAAACTAGTTCACAACCAATACTCACAACTGCCTTTTACTTGCTTCAGTGGAAGATAGGGCTATTGTTTGTTGAATCCTGTAATGTTTCTGTTTCGATCATGTTAGCATTGAATGTAGCTATGGATTTCTCGATGACCGTTAGTTGTGCCAGAAGGGATTTTTGATGTTCTTGAGGATCTATAGAGTATTTTGGCACCTTTAGATGTCACTTTTGATTAGATTTTTGTATTTTCCGCAATTTTAGTTGGTGGTGCGGGAAATAATTAATAATTAAATAATTAATTAAGTTGTCAAATAAAGCATAATTAAATGACGACTTAAATTAATTATTTATGAAGTGACATGTTTTGGAAAAGTAAAATATTTAATTAAAGTCACTTTTAGGGAAATGAGAAGTATAAAGTGGATTTGGAAGCTCATTTTGGATTATGATTGGTTTATTTTATCTAATTGGATTTTGGAGAGCTTCTTGAGGAGCTGAAACTCTAGGATGAAAACCCTAAGGATGAACCAGTTTCGGTAGTGGAAACTATCTATCCTAGCTGGCTATTGAAGAAGTCATCCAAATTTCATATTTGGATTCAAAGGTTAAAGTTTTCGAAATTCAGGAAGTCTTGTCCCAAGACGAATTTCCGAGTTTGTGTGAGTGTAAAGTTACAGAGTTGATTAATTAAAATATTACATTTGCAGCTAGTTTAAGTTGTGATATTATAGTTTTTTTGTGAGGGTCGATATATATATTACTCCTCAACTTTGAGCATTGCAAAGGGAATATGAACGACAGATTAATTTGAATAAATTGAATATTATATTTTCAATTCATTGCTAGTTGTACCCAATTTTTTTGAGGTTTGGTTTTAATTGTGGAAGAGCGCTGAACATATCTCCAACATTATAAATGGTAGAAGGAAGTTGTATTGAGCAGAAATAGTGTTTAGAAGAAGTCATGATAGTTTCTATTGTCTACACAGAGATTAGGGAATTTATTTGCAGCTATTGCCACATGAAGGACTCGTTTCACTAGCCAAACTGTTGCATACGGGAAGTAATGCCACGTGAGATAATGGTGAATGATGTGGAAAGATGGGAGTCAAAGGGGCAACTTATCATTCTTGAATGAAACCACAACTTCTTGGGGAAAAATCACAATTATATGAGGAATTGTTTATTTGGTGGCAGTTGCTAGTATTGGAGTTTGTAAAGAGGGTGTGGGAACTAATAAAATGATATGTATGATGTCTATGATTTAATTTCTACTGTTAAAAAGAAAAGGGATTCATGTTTATGGGAGTGGCCATTCAAATGAGCGAGTAAAAATAGAGAAAAGGTTGTAGATAAAACATAGGATAGCACGAGCTGGTTGACGAATCGGGTCAAAAAGGGGCATGGAATACTTTAGAAAGAGCTGTGTAGAGTTTGGATTGCCGACAACTCATTCACTTGTAGTCACCACTCATATAAGGCATCCTATTTTGTGGAGTCACAATCTTTTAAATGAGACATGGAAAGAACTCAAGGAGTTGACCACATCAAATAAAAACCAAGCGATTTAATTTGAACGGTATTTTGCTACTTCCTAGGTTAGCATAGTTCTAATATTTAATGCTGTATGAGTTATCTACTAGCAATATAAGATTATTAAAATTTTAAGTTTATATATTTTCAGCTGGTTATATTTCTATGTTGGGAATGTCTATGTTATGTAATTGAAATTATGAGGAAATTGTATTATGTATAAACCGCATAAAACGTTTTCAAAATTGGTGGAACAATTGAAACTTAAACTCAAAACGACATTCAGACAAATTGTTTGACGAATTGCCTACTCATGTCATGTCCTCACTTCCTAATAAGGCCCCAAATTCCAATTGGTGGGAAAAAGTGTTTTTTAACACTATTTTGAATTTTTAAATTAATATTTGTGTTACATGGGGATGCCTCCCTTGCCCCAAAACCCGCTTTTCTCATCCCTAGCCGTTCTCGGGACGGGGGGGACGCAAAGGGGATGTCCTCCTTTCTAAGGTGATTTTTGAGTTTGGTCTGTTTGACATTTTGTCAAACACTTGGCATGCAAAGTGATTGAGTTTTGATTTTTGAATGTTTATGCTTGTGATGATTGAATTTTAATGCCAAATCATCTGCATAAAACATAGAACTGATGAATGGCAACAGTTTGTAAAGGAATCCAAAGAGTTCCAATCCAACATGAGGTAAACCATGATGATTTGAAATGGTCCAACTGTTGAGAGGGTTGAATCAACAATTGGGTGCTGGTAAGATAGTGCAAAATGGTATTGAGGGCAGCAGCTCAAGTGTGATGAAACCATCAACCTCTACTAAGTTTTTCAAGGCCAAATTCTTGGACCAAGAGGCATGAAATGAACAAGAAGTACCACATGAAGAGGATGATATTGCAAGATTGCATAACGAATACCATGCTGTAAGTGCAACCATTCGTAGAGATATGACCTTCACAAAATTCCATGGCATGAAAACAAGAAGAGGGCATAGGAGGAGAAGGTATGAAGATAGAAAGGATATCCAACATCGCTTGGGCAATATCAATATTCCAGTTTTTGATGGATTTGGGAGTTCATCAACAAAGCCTTGGTTGTAGAAATTAGACATATTTCTCATTGAATCCCATGTATGAAGGAGAAGCCATCAAATTTGCAACCTTACATCTTGAGGGTTTGGCCCATGAATGGTGCTATCATAGTATTCTAACACAAGGCCAAAACTCCATCAAAACATTGGAAGAATTCAGTTAGAGGTTGATAGAGATATTTGATAGGAAGGATCCAAAAATTCATTTTTGGGAATTAGCACAGTTGAGGCAAGAAGGTAAAGTGGAGAATTATGTTGTTGGGTTTGATAGATTGGTCGTGATGGTCCTGTTGGTGTGCGTTTTAATACCCACCGAACACAGAATAAAATGCCCAAAGACACTCTATCCTCTCTTGAAAAATCACTGCGTATGCTAAGATTGCGAGAAGATCATATGGTGATTCCAAGGTTTCTTTTGTCGGGTCTTGACGTGTGGATAAGATCAGTGGGCGTTGTGATTTGCTGGTAATCACAAGGGGACTTACGTTAGAATTTATTTGCAAGCTAAGGACTTAGACGGTTTTGATATTGAAGGCTCTTTCTTTTTGGGTTTTCTCAATTTTAGGATTTCCAAAAAAAAACTGTAAAAAGGATAAGGGTTTAGGAGTGCTAATCTAATCCTAAGAATTCAAGAGACGGCGATGATTGGGTGAAACAAGGAACCACACTTTGTTTCACCTCCTTGGGACAACTACGCAAAGTGGGTGCAATCTTCTAGGGGTGTGATTATGATTTTCATGTCCAGAATAAGACTGAAGTTAAGCATCCGCAATTTAAGAGCTCAGGCTAACTTTACGCATTGGATACAAATCATCTATCCAAAGAAAGTATAAGCTAGATTTCACCAATCACCACTATCAGATCTATCATTCATTTACCAAACATTCAAATAAAATTCTACTCTAATTCTAATCTAAGTGTTGAAGGAGATATGTAACCTTGCACACCACTTGAAAATAAAAGTGATTCAAAGCAAATCATGCATAAGAGCTTTTATTAACGGAAATGATCTAACGCAACAATTTCATATTACTCACTTCACACCTTACAAATGAGGGGCAAGCTCAATTTATAGGCTCCCCAATTACAATTCAATGGCCAAGATTGATTTCGAATCAACGGTCGAGATTACAAAATAAAACCCTAATTAGGGCTTATCACAATTAACTACCTCTCGACCAATAAGAAAATTACAATTTGGGACACTTGTCTTTCTTGCTAAATATAAACCAACTCCATGGATAAGTCGAGTTCATTGAACCTAGACATGTTGACTTGGAACAATTTGATTGGTTGGAAGATGACGAGGCACCACCTCAACGTGTTGGATGTCCTCCTTGGTCTCCTTGTTCTTTTTTCCATGCACTTGCCTTAGAATATCTTTCTTTGCCAATGACTTTGTTCTTTGTGTTTGTACCTTCCTAGCTTTGATCTTGGATTTCCTTCGGGATTTTGATTTCTTCTTCTCACTTGCATCAGAATCTGGAAGTCTCCCCTTTGAGCAGTTATTGAACTTTTTCTTCCTGATTGCTTTGAAGTTCCTTCCAGCGCCTTGAATATGGAGAAGAACTCTCCTATGCTTTTGCCAAAATGGAGGAAATTGGAACATTCTTTGTGAGGTATTTCCCATACTTATCCAAATTTTGGCTATTCAACTTCATTCTGTAATGCCTTCATGTGGACCATTCAACACTTAGCCAAGATTTTGGCCATCTCTATGCTCGAATGAAGTTTGCCTGTGGATTTGTCTTCAATTCTGAGTTTGGCTTGCGTCAAGTAGGGCAGACTCCATCCTTGGGCAAGAATTTTATTTATTTCCTCTTTATTCCTCTTCATTTTTCCCATTTTCTTTCTGACAGTTAGTCAAAATTTGATCCTTTTATGTAGGAAAATTCCACACTTAGCCAATTTTATGAGTTTTCCTTGGCGGACTTCATAGTTGTTGCACCACTTTGCTCATTTGTTAAGGCGGAGTTTGTCTTCCTTGTGCTATTTCCATCTTGCTCTCAGGCGGACTTCATCTTCTCTTGGACAAGGCGGACTTTGAAGCTGGTTGGACAAGATGCATTTTCCTCTAAGAGTACTTGATCTTGTGGCTGGACCTGTTGGAAGGCGGACTTCACCAATGCTTGGACATGCTTCCCTGTTGGAAGGCGGACTTTGCCTTGTGCCTGCCATTGCTTTGGGTGAACTTTGCCAATGCTTAGACACTTCCTTTCTTGTGGCGTACTTTATACTTAACCAAACATCTGACGTAGTCAAAATTTTCAAATTTTCTCTCTCCTTCTGGGTTGGACGGACTTGGAGGTTTCTCTGCCATTTTGCATTTATGTACATGCCTTAGAAATTTATTTCATGTTGAGTTGGGCGGACTTCGTGTTTGCCTTGCCATACACTCTTCCTTCCATGCCAAAAAATTTTATTCCGTCATGCCGAGGAGTGGATTTCATGCTAGCTTGATCCCCTCTCTCTCTAGGCATATATATATATATATATATATATTTTTTTTTTTTATATCCATGCCTTAGAAAAATTTCCTCTCCCAAAGTTGGGCGGACTTCAACCTCTCCTTGACATTGGCGCACTTTAGCCTTGCTTTGTCCAAGGGCGGACTTGGACATCTCTCTGACATGGGCGGACTTGGAGGCTTGTCTTTCCATCCACTTCTCTCATGGGCGGACTTGGAGCTTGTCTTGCTAGTGCCTACCTTTGGCTTGCCAAAGGCAAGGGCGGACTTGCCATGATTCTCTGCCATCCTCTACTTCCGTATGGCAGACTTCATCCTTGTCTTGCAAATCACATTTTTCTCCGTGCCTTAGAAAATTTCTATCATGCTGAGGAAGGGCGGACTTCATGATGGCTTGGCCATCTTCCATACTTGGCGTATTTTTGGCCAATGCTTTAGACAAATCTCTCTTCTCTCCTCTGGGCGAGCTTCACCTTCCCTTTTCCATCTCTTCTTGGCTTGGGCAAACTTTGGAGGCTGGCTTCCATTGACTTTTGGGGCGGACTTTGACCTTGCTTGGACAGGGGCAGACTTGGCAAGCTCTTTGACATGGCGGACTTTTGGCTTTCTCTGCAAAGGGCGGACTTCATGCTCTGGCTTGTCAGTGGCGAGTTTCTCCAAGACTTGTGCTAGGGCGGACTTTGAGCTTGGCCTGCCATTCCCTTCCTTTGGCTTGCCAGAGGCAAGGGCGGACTTCATGCTTCTCATGCCATGGTGGACTTGGAGGCCTCTCATGCCATGGCGGACTTCAGCCTTGGCTTGCCAGTGCCTACCTTTGGCATGCCAAAGGTAGGGCGGACTTCATGCTCTGTCTGCCATTCTTTTCCCATGGGCACATTTCTCAGACTTAGCCATTTTTCAAAACTTTTGCCATTTTACCTTGATTTTCATGATTTCTGGAGGCGTGTTGACTTCATGCTCTGTGGGATCCGAAAATAGAAACTTTTTCCCAAAATAGAAACTTTCCAAAAATAGAAAAAGCAAAAAGCATCCCTAAAAAATAGGAACCCCAGAATGGCCTAAAAATGCCAAAAATAAAAAAAGCAAAAAGCAAAAAAGCAGAATCCCTAAAAAATAGGAAGTGTTAGAATTGGCCGAAAGCAATGGCGTTCCTCGTCTACCGGGCCTTCTGAGCATTTCCATGACGTCTAAGCACAAAAATGGGTTCAAAATATCAACTTGACTAGGATGACTCTCAAAAACTCAAACTCCTCATTGTAAATAAAAAGATGATAAGCAGTTGCGATGCCAAGGCAAGAAACCAAAAGCAAAAAGAAGGGGGTCCCCATTTGCAATGGGGCGATGTGTGAAATAGGTCACAACAGGTCCCAGATGTGACAGAAAGAAGACTCATAGTCCTCTGTGTTGAAGGCTTATCCAAACCTCCAAGAGGTTTGGTGAAGGCATTGGATCCTAGCTCACTACGAGATGCCATTAAGAGAGCTTTGAACTTGGAAACTGTTAGTTTTAGACCAGAATTGAAGAATACGCAGAAATACAAAATGATGAACAATCAAACACAGCAAAACCCTTGGAAAACCCTCCTTCTCGAGGGAGAAAAACCCAGCCAAAATATATCACTTATATATTGAATGAAGAGAGCAAAAATCTGCTTTACAACTTGGCCCAAACACAAGGCCGATTTGATTTAATGAAGGATAGCACCTCTTCCTAGATGCAAATATACAAACAATATGATTTCTCCTTGATATTGATTTGCTTCATGCAATATGTCGATCTGCTGCAAAAGTGCGAACTCCTCCTTGAAGTACGATTTTATCTCTAAATAAATTGAATGATCAAATGAATGATCATTGCCTTGTATATATACAAATCAAGGTGTCTCTTCATTTAGGGTCAGCCTCTTTCACAAAACAAGGCAACTTTTTAATTATTTATTTATAGCAAGTCCAACTTGCATTTATTTATTTATCATTTATTATTTTAAATAGGGCGAAGGATATCTCCAGCCACTATAACATCAACAGAAACTTCAACCACTAAAGGAAGATCATACTCCAACAAGGCACCTCTTGTTGTAACCAAGAAGTTTCCTCAAAGAGACTTTCCACCTCCAAGGATGGCACCACCCAAACCTAACTATTCAGACATATGCAAGAATGAGCTCCGAAGGAAGAAGTTATGTTTCGATTTGAAATATCCCCTTAGTTTTTTTTTTTTTGAAAATATTAGCACAATTTCACCATTGTTAGTGTTAGCTGCAAATATAAACCAGCTTGAAAAGTAACCCTTCACCTTTTGATCACCAAGATCCTGATGTGGGCGAGGTGAGAGCATACAGTGCTAGGGGATCGTTAGCAACTAGAAATGAAAGTACAATTGCAGGAGGCGGCTAGTCGGCCATATAAGAAAAGAAATTACAACTCGACCACTTATGTAGCGGGAGTGAAAAGTAAATTAACAATTAGGCAGCATGCCAACCATGATTCCTCTCTACCACTTTTCAGCGAGGGGAAAATTAAGAACAAAGTGCTGAAAGTAAAATCAATCTCAACCGCTTCTTCAGTGGGAGTATAAACAAGAATATAAAGTGTAGATTTAAACAATTGTTTTAGTACTACTAAAAGCACCTCTACAAATATAAACAATTGCACAACAACTTATTAGTTTGTCTCCAAATACATCAAATTGTTAGAGAAATATTCCCTAACTATTATAACATTAAAAATGATAAGAAATTAAGCACATTCAGCAGTATATCAGAGCTGATAAGTAATAGAAATGTAACAAAAAATCAGACTGAAATGTGCTAGTAATTTTTTCTTGGAATTTTCACAACACAACCATCACTAAACCAACTTATTAGCGTTAGCTCTCCAAAACCATAAGCAAACTGAAAGTTTCTCAACACCAAGAATGTGCCCTAAAACCCGATGTGGGTGAGGGGCTAGCATATGGTGGAGGTAAATGCTCAATAACTGAAAGAAAGTTACAGCTGAAAGTAATGAGGCGGTGAACCAGCCATGAACAATTTCCACACTTGCACTTATTTAGTGGGGGGAAGAAAGAAACAAAGCAAGCTAATTCATCCACTGCGGTAGGCATCCACTTGTGAGTGGGAATTCACCAGTTTTTAGTGGGTATAAATGAGAGATTATTAATTTCTTTTTCCACATTGGCGGTAAACCATCTAGGGGTTACAAATATGAGAAATTAAGCACAAGTAAGCAGTAAAGAGTCATTGAAACAGTACTACTGTTTTCAGACTTACAATGCAAAGAACTACTGCAACTTACAAGTGATTACAATTAGAATTCAAGCACAAGAAATAGAAGATCTCTCTCTCTAGAATCTCTCAATTATTGAAGTAATGAACTGAAATGAATCTGATATAAAATCAGCGAACTGAAAGTTTGAACCAACAAACATCAACTCACAAAAAATGTCAAATCTCTTACCACACACCACAGACTTGAACCAAACTGAAAGTATCTCTTCTATGGCTAGGTGACCAAGAAACTATCAGTTTTCAACCCTCAAAGTTAGCAAAGACAACCGACACACATTCCAATGTAGTGAATGAGTGGTACGGCCCTAGGAGAAGGTCGACCTCACTTATAAAATCAACCACTTCATATTAAATTTTGTCCTTGCACGAAAAGGGGTGCCTCTAGCATATAGATGAATAGAAACAATACCCATAAGCAAACAAAAATCACCCAAAGAGCTGTATGCAAATTCGACTTTCAGCCATGAGTGAACTAGGAACATCAAAATCTGAGAAATACATCAAATTCTCCAACAATGAAGCTTACTGTGCACTTCTGAATGAAGCACACTCTCAATCCACCATCTAGGGAACCATCGTTTCAGGCCCAAAGAATGAAGTCAAATTGCTAAGCTTCCCCTTAGCCGGGTTTTGAATTCAATCCAGCAGCATTTTGTTATAATTTTCCAAAGATACCAAAAGTTGGAACAAAAGCTTTCTTAAATAGAACTTTGAGGAGACTCTTCGAATTCCATCCTTTTCCCTCCAAAAGGGACGCCCAAGCTCATTAAAATATTTTCATTTTGTAAATATTTAATTCACCTCTTCTATAGGCGTCCAAGTCTTGAGGAGACAATAAACATTATAAAATATTTAATTCCCTCCAGATGAGGCGTCCACCCTTCAAGATCACACTTTAAAACAACTTTAAGTCATAACATTAGGCCAAGGGGGCCAATTTGAAAATATAACATTAATGACTTAAAATAAATCATTTTACCAAAAAGGGCCTCAAAATGCTGAAAGCCAATTATGCTCCAAACTGCATTGCCTGAAATGGAAACTGAGCTAACTGCTGATGCTATTGCCCAAGATGGCACTGCCAAAAATAGAACTTACTAAAAATAGTAAACTCTGAAAAGTTGCCCAATGACTTTGCATGGCATATCATTGCGAAGCTCTCTGAAAACCCAAAAAGAATCTGCAATCCTCATACATGCAAACCTTCTTCAAAAACCCTATAAAATAGGAAACCCTAATTTCACCTCTGACAAGCCTACGGGCTTCCGGGAATAGGCTATCAGATACTGAAGAGTGTATGGTTAAAAATGGGGACATTACACAGACTAATAGTATAGAATTCACCAAAATGTTCATATCTCTCTCCAAACACCTTCGATGAAGATGAAGCTAAATGCAAATGAAAGCTAGGAGCTGGGCAATCAAGTACCAATGGAGAAACCTCACCAAATATATTTGCACGCTTCCCAATGCAACCATAATGAAAACCTCAATCTCCAAAGAGGGGTGATCAGCTCTAGAAATTTATAGACACCTTCAAATAATATGAAACTTTGTGCAAAGAAGCACTCTAGCAAGGGAAAACCATAGAGCCAAACCCAAAACCAAGAGAAATTCGTCCAATGAGCTATGAATGAAAACGTGCTATAGCCAAGCACGAACGTGCAATAGTAGAACAGATTATACAACAACAATCTGCTTAAATAAATCAGAAATTGAAGCTCTATTTGCACTCCTAAGTGAAGCACAGTCTTTAGTAAGTCCAGCTAGGTACTATCTTTGAAGCACGAAGATTGGAAGAAGAAGCTAAGAGGTATGCATTCCTCGAAGCAAAGCTCTGAAAATATTTCAGTAGCATAACATTATCAGAATTTCCATAAGATAAGAATGAATGAGCAAGGCTTGAATAAATAGACTTCTCTTGGCATTCAAATCACCTTTGTAACTCTCAAGAAGGAACTAAATCATTTCATCTTCCCAAGAGGGACACCACCTTTTTGAAAGAAATGAATTATTAGTAAAACACTTTATTTCACAACTTAGGTGTCGAAATAAAGTAGCAATTAAAACTACTTTTAAAACATTAATATTCTCACTTTGGCGTCCCCTTAAGAAGTCCCACTTTCTAAAACAACTTGGAGTTGATCGCCTAGGCACAGGGTCCAAAATGCAACACTGGAAAAATGACTAAGCTATTAAAACTTAGCTCCAAGAGGAATGAAGAAGCTAGTGCCCAAACTAAACTGCTTAACTACGAAAAATAGAATGATGGATTGGAAATAATTGAGGTGTTGCTAAAAATAGCACTGCCATATATAGCACTTACTAAAAATAGCATATTGCTAAAAATAGTGTCTCCAAACTCATTTTGAGCACAATTCGAGCAGTCGTCGTAGCTTACTAAAAATAAAGTCTGGGAAAGGTTGTCAGATGCATATGCATGTTATACCATTCTGAAGCTCTCTGAAAACCCAAAAAAGCCTAGAAACCTTTCTTGCATGCAAACTTTTGATTGAAATGCATGTCACTTTTACAAAATTAATGTCACATCTCTCTGACGCTTTTGGAAAACCCAGAAAGATCTAGAAAACACATCGCCAAACTCTTGCATGCAAACCTTCAGAAGCTCAACTGAAACCTCCTACAAAATAGGAAACCCTAATTTCCACTTTTGACTAGCCTACAGGTCTTTAGAAATAGGCTAACAATCATTGAAGAGCGTAGGGCTAAAATGGGGACATTACACGATTGTAGGGAGCCATGGTAGCTAGGTCCATTGTTGTTTGGGGAAGGGTCATATACATTATATTGAGGTAGTTTCTGATGAGGACTTTGAAGAAGAAGTGGCTGATCCAGAACTAACTGTGATAGAAGAAGAGCATGAATCTAAAGAGGAGGGGCATCCAAGAGGAACACTTGTAGCCTTATTAGGAGCACCAAGGTATCATTTATTTCGAGTCAAGGGAGTCTTACAGGGGCAGCAAGTGATTGTTTTGATTGATAGTGGGGCTACCCACAATTTTATTGAAGACAAAGGACTTTGAAGGATCCAATGTCATAGTGGCTGTTGCCACACTCTACCCTGCAACCGAAGAATTCAATAGTTGAATTTGTCTCTTGGTGGTCATAAGATGAGAGATGACTTTTATGTGATTGGCATAGGTGACACCAAGATGGTTCTTGGAGGGAAATGGCTGCACTCACTCGGAGAATACACACAAAATAAGCAAACAATGGAGCTTAAGTTCAAATCTAATAAGGAGGTAGTCCTTCATGGCCTTTCCAATGAAGGCCCTATGGTGGCATCAACTAAGTGTATGGAGAGAGCATTTCATAGAGATCGAGTTGCTTGGGTAGCTGAATGCTTGATCATGGATACACAACCTTCCAAGGAAGGGAAGACCTTCCATGTTGACATTCAACCCATCTTGAGAGTTATAGTAAGGTCTTTGATGATATACCTCACGGCCTACCTCCGAAGAGGGGTTTCTAGCATGTGATTGAGCTTGAGGAAGGGGCAAAACTAGTCATCACTACACCCTACCATCATCCGCGAGCATATAAGGAGATAGAGAAAATGATAAGGAGTTGCTTGATATGGGGCATATTTGTCTCAGTTTTAGCCCTTTTGACTCATCGACGGTGTTGGTCAAGAAGAAGGATGGGACATTGAGGATGTGCATTGACTATAGAGCACTCAACAAGAGGACAATCAAAAATCGCTATTCCATTCCTAGGATCGATGAGTCGATAGATGAGCTTCATGGTCCAGTATATTTCTCCAAGATTGACTTGCGTTCAAGGTATCATCAAATAAGAATGAAGGAAGAAATGTGCACAAGACGACTTTCAGATGTCACCATGGACACTATGAGTTCTTGGTCATGCCATTTGGATTGACCAACGCCTCCACTACCTTCCAATCATGCATGAACCAGGTATTCATTCTACAATTGAGGAAATGTGCTGGTTTTCTTTGATGACATCTTTATCTATAGTAGGAAATGGGAGGATCACTTGAAGCACATAGATGAGGTGCTTTGCATACTTGAGCAACATTCATTCGATGCCAAGATGTCAAAATGTGAGTTTAGATTTACTAAAATTTTGTATTTGGGGCATAAGATTAGCGCCCAAGGGGTTAGGGTTGATGAGGAAAAGATCAAGGCAATCCAAGATTGGCCTAGACCAAGGAACTTGTCACAGTTGAGAGGATTTGTGGGTTTATGCAGCTACTACAGGAGATTTGTAAAAGGATTTTCACAACTTGCAACTCCATTGAACAATTTGACAAAGAAACGAGCATTCTCTTGGAGCCCTACATCGCAACAAACTTTTGATAAGCTTAAGGAGGTAATGAGTTCATGTCCTGTTTTGGCTATTCTAGATTTCTCACTCTCTTTGTACTATAGTGTGATGCTTCAGGAGAGGGTATTGGAACAGTTTTGATGTAGAATAGACATTCTATAGCATATGAGAGTAGGTAGCTCAAGGATTCAAAAAAAGGCTTTCTCTATTTACGACAAGGAGATGTTAGCTATCATGCATGCCCTTGCCAAATTTAGACAGTACTTGGTTTGTGGGAAATTTGTGGTGAAGACGGATCATAAGAGCCTCAAGTTCTTCCTCAATCAGCGTGATTTGAATGATAGACAAAAAAAATGGGTAAGCAAACTCCAAGCTTATGATTTTGATATTGAATATGTGAAGGGGAAAAACATTGTGGTGGCTGATGCACTCTCTAGGAAGCCTTATTTTTGCTCTTTTTTTGATATATTTGCTGATTGGAAGGCTGCCATAATAGCTGAATATGCCAAATATTCCTTTGCTAGTGATATTTTAGAGAGGAAGTTGCTTGATGATAGTTTGTAATGTCCCTGATTTAGCCCTACACTCTTCATTTGGATTTAGCCTATTTCCGAAAACTCGTAGGCTAAGCAGATTTGGAAATTAGGGTTTCCAATTTTATAGGAGGTTTTAGATGCAATTTTGAAGGTTTGCATGTGAGTGTTTTCGATGCATGTTTGGTGGAGCTTTCTGGGTTTTTGGAGAGCTTCAAGATGAGGTAACATGCATGTTGAGAAAATGACATGCATTTTTGTCTGGTGCTTTGCATGCAGGAAAGGTTTTTGGGTTTTTCTGAGTATTCAGAAATCTCCAGGGTGGTGTGACATGCATCTGAATCTGACAACCTTTCCAAGTACTTACTATTTATAGTAAGTCATGATGGCTGCCTGATTTGTGCTCATAAGGCATTTGGGAACACTTACTATTTATAGTAAGTCATGATTATTGCTTATTTGGTGTTTTGATGAAGTTTTGCAAACTTACGATTTATAGCAGTTTGCTATTTTTTGTAAGTCTATTTATAGCAGTGTCATTCTAGCAGCAACTCAATCATTTGCAGTTCACATTTCTATTTTTGGCAGTGAGGCTAGTCAGTTTGGGCATTGGCTTCTTCATTTTTGGAGCTAAGTATTCAATACTTAGTCAATTTTCAATTATGCCTTTTGGACCTCGGTGACTAGGTGGTCAACTTCAAGTTGTTTTTAAAAGGGGGACTTGTGATGAAGTTCAATATTTTAAAAGATATATTAATTACCTTGCCTTGGTCGCCTAAGTGGAGAAGTTTATTATTTTCTAAAGTTAAATTAAAATGGCATTTTAGTTTGGACGCCTAGAGTGAGAAATGAAAAAGGTTATTAATATTTCATTTGCAAAATTAAAAAGGTGGCATCCCTTGTGGAAGTTGAATGGTTCATCTTCTTGGAGTTATAATTGATTCATTTCCTCAATTGAAGATTATTTATGGAGCCTTGTTGAGTGTTTCTTATGTTTGAATATTATTGTAAAGTTATACTGCTAGATTGAATCCAGAACCTGGCTAAGGGGAAGCTTAGCAAACATTACATCCTTTGGGCTTGAAACTATGGCTACCTAGGTGGTTGAAGGAGACCATACTTCATTCAGGAGTGTGGATAGAGCTTATTTTTTGATTTCTCTAAACAGGTTGCTGCTGTATAATCTGTTTAAGACTGCTACTGAACATCATGGCTGAAGTGGTTTTCTGTTGATAGCTTCACCATTGATTTTTATTTCATTCTGGGTACTGGCCCAAGCTGTGTAACTGTGGAGGGTGCCCAATTTTACAAGTTTGCAGATTTTATCTTTGAGTTTCTAATTTTTGGTGGAAAGTCAACCTCCTTGAGGGGGCCATACCATTCTTGGCTTGCATTGGAATTCGTGCCTTCTGTGTTCTTTTGTCTTTGGCTCGATATTCCTGAGGAGTTTGGACGCCTTGCTCTTAGTTGTTGTTTGGCTATGGTTTGAGGGCATTCCGAGTTGTATGGGAGAAGATACGTCCATTTATGTGAGATTTAATTTTGCTGGTTTGATTTTCTGTTCATGCTGTTTCTAATCAAACTTAGTATTATTCTAGTATACTTCTGTTCTGAGGTCAATTTCCATATCATTCTCATATTGTATTAATTAGATACTTATACTCTAACTCCTTGTTGCTATAGTTGAATATCTTTGATGATTGTAGCTGAAACTCATTGTTTGTAAAGCTGGTTAGTAGTACTAACAACTGTTTTTGTTATTGCTGCGATTTATATGTTTGTATACACTCCCATTGAAGAAGTGGTTGAGTTAAATAATTCTATTTTCATTCTTGTTTATTTCCCCCCACTGAATAAGTGGCAGAGCGGAATATATTTTCATGGTCGGTTATTCGCCTACATTGTAATGTAGTTTCATTCATGGTCGGCTAGCCGCCTACAATTGCTTTGTAATTCCTTCCAGTTGCTAACGATCCCGGACACCATATGCTATCACCTCGCCCACATTGGGATCTTGGTGAACATTCTTGGTGAGGGTTTCTTTACAAGTTGGTTTATATTTGGAACTAACACTAATCAGTGGTCTTTGTGTTGGTTTATTTGTGATAAAATTAAAAAAAATTAAGGGGAATATTACATAGTTACAAGGTGGTTGAAGATCTTATCCTCTACAAAGATCGCGTGTGTCTTGTGCCAAAATCAAAAGTTAAGGAGAGGATTATGAGGGCATATCATGACACACCTCTTGGTGGTCATCCGTGTTTCTACAAGACATACAAGCGAGGGAGCATTTCTCATGTAAGGGGCTACAAAATGATGTATTGCAGCATGTTAAAGAGTGCTTGGTGTGCCAACAAAACAAGACCAAGCATGCCTTTCCAGTTGGTTTATTGCAGCCCCTACCCATTCCCAATTAGAAATGGGAAAGCATCTTCATGGATTTCACTACATGGTTGCCTAAGGTGAAAGGTAAGGACTGTATTTATGTGGTGGTTGATAGGCTTACAAAGTATGCTCATTTCCATGCCATTTCTTAAGAATTTAAGGCTGCACAAGTTGTTGATCTGTTCTTTAGAGAAATATTTAGACTTCATGGGTTGCCGAAGAACATTGTGAGTGATAGGGACAACAAGTTTATCACTTTTTGTGGCAAGAACTCTTTTGTCTAACTCACACATAATTGACTCCAAGCACTAGCTACCATCCACAAATAGACAGGCATACTGAAATCATGAATAAGTGGATTGAAGGCTACCTAAGGAACTATGTCATGGGGCAGCAAGCAACTTGGATGAAATGGTTGCATTTTGGAGAGTTTTGGTACAACACTATTCATCATATGTCTATTGGTATGTCACCCTTCAAAGCTCTTTGTGGTTATGATGCTACCTCATTGATTGATTTGAGTCTTACCAATAGTAGGGTCCCTAGAGCAAGGGATGTGGTGGATATCTTGCATTCTCTATAGGAGAATTTACAACATGCTCAAAACCAGCAAAAGATGTATGCAGATCGACACAAAACAAAGAGGGTTTTTGAGGTTGGTGATGTGGTTTACTCGAGGTTGCAGCCATATAAACAATCTACCCTCAAGGGAAATGGTGTAGAAAAGTTGAAGCCAAGGTTCTATGGTCCTTCCCGAATTGTGAGGAAGATTGGGGAGGTTTCTTATGAGCTTGAGTTGCCACAAGACAACATAATTCATAACATCTTTCATGTGTCATGTCTAAAAAGGGCAATTGGACAACAGATTGCACCCTCAATAGAGCTGCCCCCTCTTGATGATGAAGGCAAGTTGATACTTGCACCCTAAACAGTTTTGGATGTGATAGAAAAGGTTGAGAAACAAGATCATTTTGGAGTACTTGGTGAAATGGAAGAACCTTCCGATTGAAGACGCAACATGGGAGGGCGTTGAGATCTTCGAGCATCCAAAGTTGAATTTGCTTGAGGGAAAGCAACGTCTAGGCGGGGAGCGGGTGGCGGGTTATTGTCCCCGCTTCCTAATGAGGCCCTAAATTCTAATTGGTGGGGAAAAAGTGTTTTTAACACTATTCTGAATTTTAAAATTAATATTAAATAATAAATAAATTTAAATTATTAATTAATAATATTTAAATTTAATCTTTGTTGGCCAACCGATTTGGGAAGGCGCCAACCACGCATATATATCTTGAAGTTTTTGTCCTAGTTGAGTATGGACGATTGTGGAAGACATCTACTTGCTGACAGGGACAAAAACCTCTGCCAGTGACCCCTAGGTGAGACAAAATCCTCTACCTAGAAGTCGAATGTCTTCTACAATCCACATGAGCACTTGACAATGAAATGACCTAGACAAACATACGGGAGGGAGGACTTAGCGTTTGGACAATTAGCATCTAGCGGAGCCTTTGGCTCTCGCCTACTGCTCATTATGGGCGCACCGTTTCAGGATGCGACGATTCTTATGTAATTGATATCTCCATTTCCAGCACTGCCATCATTACTAGTTTCATTTTTGAGTTACGGGATTCCCGATTCCCTTGGACGATACGGAAACTCACACCAAAGAGCCGATAACATGTAGAGCATGTAGATTCGATGATGAATAAGAGTGATGTATGTTCAGAACTGTTGA
Organism: Sequoiadendron giganteum; assembly: GCA_007115665.2. Taxonomy (NCBI): domain Eukaryota; kingdom Viridiplantae; phylum Streptophyta; class Pinopsida; order Cupressales; family Cupressaceae; genus Sequoiadendron; species Sequoiadendron giganteum. The sequence continues at coordinate 249,158,370 of CM021109.1, read as the reverse complement.
GATTTCCGTTTGGTGCTTATGATCGACGAATTGTCCTTTGGGTAGCTGTGAATCTGAATTGCATCCATCATTCAATGTCGCCTCCTTCAGACTAAGTTGGAATTGAGGTAGTCGACCGTATGTATTGTTTTCCCTGAATACAATTTGCATCTTACACACTCAGCTAGTGAGTAATTACTACGGCTGTAGCACTGTTCTGTAATATTGCAAAACTGAATGTAATATGATTTCTAAGTATTTTGTGCCAACAACTGTTTACTACTTTTATAGATTTGATTATTGTTATTGGTGTATATGGTGTATTGGATGTCGGGAATATCTCAGTGATTACATCTTGTTCTCTGATTTTCATTTATGTTGTATAACTTGAGCTAAGGATATTTCAGCTCACATGAAATCATGAAATTGAATTTTTTTTTTTGCATGGTAATTTAGCTTGGGATATTTCAAAGCCTACGTTGCCAAGGAATCACTCTTGATCCTAAAGAGAAAATGTACCTTGTAGTAGATTGTTGAGTATCATCACATCCTACCCAATCAAAGCTTATATATCCAATCAAACTAAAATCTGCTGTCCTTTGAAACAATATGCCAAAGTCAAGAGTACCTTTGACATATTGGCAAAACTCGCTTTGGGGCTATCCGATGAGAAATCTTCAATTTTGAAAAGAACCAAGAGAGATAGCTAACAACAAAGTAGAGATTGAGTCTAGTGGTTGTAAAATATATCAAGCTACCCACTAATTGTCTATAAAGTGATTAATCAATGAGGGATGAATCATCTCAAAGGCAGATTACTTTAACCCAACCTCCATAGGTATAAAAGATAAGTCACAATTTGTCATTCAAAAATATTCCCAAAGATTTGTGGCATATTTGAACTAAAACAGGAGGATGCAATGATCAAATTGTGAAAACTCAATTTCTAGGCAGTCATATAGTTGACCTAGATCAGACATGTCAAAAGCTGCACATAGGTTTGATTTCACTTGCTGAATTCTATTGTTTTTCTTTTTCCAACAGCAAGATCATCAACATATACAACAATAATTACAATATCATCATCATTGCTTTTGATAGAAAGATTTGGATTAAAAAAACTCATTTCAAATCTATAATCTTTTAGATGCTTATCAATTTTGAAATATTAGGCTTGAACAACTTGTTTAAGCTCGTACAAGGACTTAATCAACTTGCAAATTTGATGTTCACATCTAGGAACTTGAAAAATCTCAAGGTACGCCACGTAACCTCCTTATCCAAATCTCATTTAGGAGGGTGCTTTTGACATCCATTTGATACATCATCCAACCAACCTAAGCTACTATGAAGAGAAACAACCAAAATGTTGAAATATCCCTCTTAGTTTTTTCCCCAATTTTTTGCACATAAACTTCACCCGTTAGTTTAGCCCAATGAAAGATTACAACTTGGAAGCAACCTTCCATTTTCTGATCACCCAGATCCCAGAGTGGGCAAGGTGAGAGCATATGGTGTAAGGGGATCTGATAATAATATGAAATGCTGAAAGTACAATAAGCTATTGGCGGCAAGCCAACCAATAGAGAAAATGTAAATGCTTAAGCGGCATGCCAGCCTCTTCCACTTTTCAGCGGGCTATAGGAAAAGTAAATGGAAGCAAAATGCTTGGCGACATAGCCAACCACTTCCACTTTTCGGCGGGCAACAAAAATTAAACAAAAACTCAACCACTTATCCAATGGGAGTGAAATACAAAATACTGAAGTAACAAGGTTGATTAGCATTACTAAACCAGCATTTACAATATAATATCTAACACAGTATATCAAGTGAGAAAACAAGCAATAGTGAAGCCCAAGTGTTAGGTATTCATCTCTAATCACTACAACGACAAGGTATCATTAAAATATGAAATAATGACAAAGATACAAGGTCTGATATGAAGGAGCAGCAGTCTGGTTTTTCTGATCAGCAAGCTTGGAACACCTTCAAATGCTCGTATCTCCCTCCATACTCCTCAGAATGACCTCAATCTGAATGCAAATGAAGCCTAAGGGCTAGGTGTCCAAGTTCTAACCACCAAACTCGATCAACCAACATTGACAAGTCAGGAATGCTTCCCAAGGATCCTGCTCCAAATGGTACAGCCCTCTACGGAGGTCGACCTCATGCCAGAAATCACTCTCAGCCATAAATCATCAAAACTGGAGCAAGGGGGTGCCCAATGAGCTCTCACCCACAAAATTTGTCCAACTCCTCAGGAAGATGTGAGCATAAATGTCGGTCAGCTGCAAATAAAGCACACCCAAAAAATCACCAAACAGCAAGAGAACACACCCAAAAATGCCTTAAAGGACATCAAAGCCACACCAAACTGAAAACAAGAATGAAGCCATCACCATTGAAGCTTGGATTGCAACCTCTGGATGAAGATGCACCAAATGATCAGCTAGGAGTTGACTTTCAAACTTGAAACTCATGAAGAGCTAGGAGGTATTCCAACCCCAAAGCAAGAGTTTGAAATAATTTCAGCAGCATTTCATTATGAGATGAAAATGAATAACCAAATGAAGAGGGAGAGGGTTGTATTTATATATTTTCAAACCGAGGAATTCAAATCTTCAATTCCCTACAAAAGGGACGTCCAAGAGAGGAGAATAAAATATTCTTTTTAATTTTCATCTTTGACTTGACTTTGGGCGCCCAACTTCACTTAGCAAAATAAACATTATAAAATGGGAATACTTCTAGAATTTGGATGACCACTTGAGAGTCCTGTTTTTAAAAACAACTTAAGTCATGTGTCCAGGCAAAGGTGCAATGTTTACATTTAGCATTATAAAAATATATCTTACCACCAGATTCCTGTGCTTGCATTTCCTTCAGTTGTGATGGTCAATAAGAATTGGCATTTGATTAAATTATATGTTCTAACAATAAGTAAAGGAATAGTAATTCATGTATGTAAGGATGCTGGAATCAGCAACTTTTTCATTTTTTTTTTATGTCAGTGTTTCATCAGCAATAGAGGTAGCAGTAACTTTTGAATCTAAAATCAATTCATTTGGCAGGTTGATGTTTCTATCTGCATGGGAGACAAGTACTGCATTGAGGTTGTTTTACGTTGCTTGGCAGTGAAAGGTGATGGAATTGGCCCTTGTATAGGAGAGGATGGTGGTCTTCTTGCATCTATTATGGCAGCTGCATTTAAAGGTATCTTATTCATGTTTTCTTCTTAATCTTTGCCATGTTCAAATATAAAATTGGAATCTTCTTGTTTTATTTCATGTCAAGAAACATTTTTGGGAAGATGGTTTCAAGATCAAATGAATAAATTTGAACAAAATATTGTTGCATTATATTTTATTGGGTGCTTACATTATTTTCTTCTTACAGGTAAATCACAGGCCAAGGAGTTTGTAGAATTTTGTGATGGTTATTCAATTGCTAAATAAGTCACATGAAAACAAGGCATTTCTTATTTTCATGTTAACAAGAAGTTGTTTACTGTTTACACACTCAATCAAGCTCAACAAAAGTGACATAAGAATAAATGCCTACTTGTGTGACAATGGAATTTTCTATTCTTTTTCTGGATGTTAGGTGAGCTGGAACATTTCCAAGTAGGGGTTGCACTTGAGGTCTTCCAACTTGATGCCTGGTATGATAAGGAGGGTTCCCAAGAAGCTCCTGCAAAGTTTATTGTGCAGGGTATCTGCCGTAGATGCTGCATACCCGAGCTTATTCTTCGTTGCATGCATGTAAGTCTTTTCATGGTTTCCTATTAGTACTGTATTCATTGTTGCTATTGTTCTGCAGCTTTTGGAAATAGAAATTACATTTTGAGGATGCATGATTTCTAGTATATTTGAATAATCAAAGATTGTGATGTTTTCATTCTTTCTGATCACAAATGAAATTTGAATGCTGTAAATAGTTGTTTAGAGAACAAACAATGCTGATACAATTGGGCTGCTGCATTGACAGATTACAGTTTCATTAGCAGACCTATCTGATGGTGTGCAAGAGAACCAAAATGAGCTAATTGAATTGATTGCATCCCCAGATTCTGAATTACATCATTTGTTCAGTCAGCAGCAGCTGCAGGTACATATGTTCTTCCTATATTTTGGTAGAATGAGTATATAACTTTTTAAGGTGATGGTGTTTCAACATCTTTGTTTACTCCTAATCATTTCCTGTAGTCCATGGAACACCACCCTTCAGTTCCCCACCCATGTCTACCTGTTTCCTTCACCTCTTTGTCATTCCTGTGCTATATTCCTATTTGAATTGCATTCCTAGGATTTTGGGGGTACTTCTAGGCATCCAGTTTTGTGTTCCTGTGTTTTCTTATCCTAAAAGAAGGACTTGGTTGAGCATCCCCTTATTCTCATTTTTCCACTGTATGATATAGGTCTGCTCTTTACAGCATCTTCAGCCTTCATTTTCCTTAGCCTCTTCATTTAATTTGATCAAACTTATTTTCCTTTGTCAAATAGGGTTTCTTCTTTAGCTGAGAATGGGTCCTTATTTGTATATATGTTTTTTCATATATTCATTTATTTTTAGTCCCAGCTACTTAAATGACTTTGATCTTATATATTTATCTTACTTGTGGTCATTATGTCTGTAAAAGCCTTTTGTAAAGTCATCTGTACAAGTATGGCTGTTCTCACTCCTTCAGCTGTTCATATGTTGTCAATGGTTATTCAACTGCCATCCAGTTGTCTTTCCTTATGGTTGCAAATCATCTTCTGTTCTGTCTTGTAGTGGCCATTCCTCTTCTAGGCAGGCCCTCTTGTATTCAGTCCTTTTTTTATCATGCAGGCGATCCTTTTTCTTTTTATTTCTATCTATGCTTCACATCATTTCTAGGATGGTGACAGCAAGGGGTGGGGAGATGCATTTTGCAGATAATAGTGTTGGGAGGTTTTTTTTTTTTGGGATGGAAGGGGATGTCAGTATATTATAATTGTAGATATACTGAAAATTTTACAAGTTAGCTGTACATGACATCTAGTTCAATTTTAGACATTAACATAAATGATAAATTGATAATGTACCAAATTGTTCAATGTTCATTGATTCAGATATAACAAAGGCCCAAATGCTAATATCTAGTGTTACTCGAGGATGTGTCTTTGGTCCAAGAACACCTGTCCCTATCCTGGGGACGGGGGGATGGCTAGGGGACGTCTCCTTGACATTCCCAAATTTGCAAAAAAATAGGGAAACGTCTCAAAAACCCGGGGACTTTAGGGTTTGAGGTAGGGGACGACCAGTCGTCCTAAGAACGTCTGGGGATGTTTAGGACGTCTCTCGACCGTCTCGGGGATAAATGGCCGTCCCCTGCCCAAACCCTTTATTTGAAAAAAACCTATGTTACACCGGCGTCGGGGACGGGGGGACGTCGGGACGGGGGGACAAGTTTCCGGGATGGGGGGACAAAGGGGCCTCAATTTGGGGACGGCGACGGGGGGGCGGGGGCTGTATATACTATATACTATACATATGGTACTTAAAATGCTAATTATGAAAAGATGTATAACAATATACTTGAACATTGAACATTGAACATTAACAATGAACTAGTGAATAAACCATTGAACATTGAAGTTTTCAAATTTGAAATTAGAATACTGAATACTACAATGTAACAATTGTCGAATCAGCAAATGGAAGATTTCTATTATATGATATATCATAAAGATGATTACAATGAGTAGCATGATATGAATATCAAAACAAGTACAAACTACAAAGTCAAAATGCCAAAATGTAGTGAAGCAGGGGGAGGCCTCTAATCATCCCTCGGGAGGTCAGCAAACTCCTCATCACTGGAACCACTAGACTCCCCAAGGTCAAGATCTGCCAAAGGAACACCAACCAGCCCTAAATCTGCAACATCCTCATCCTCATCAATCTGTGATGGCTCCTCTGGCTCTACATCCCATCGTGCTGCTGGGCTCTCCTTGTACACACGTGTTCTGCGATCAGTGATACGCAAGGCACTATGTACAGCCACTAGCTTCTCTGCTCTCCTAGAGGTAAGTCTGTTCCTCTTAAGAGAGTGGATGAAGCTATAAGTAGACCAATTCCTCTCAGAAGCTGAAGAACTAGAAACTTGAGACAACACACGAATGGCTAGTGTTTGAGTCAGTGATTTATGTCCATGACAAGTCCACCACAAAATCGGATCCTCCTGTGCCATAGTTCTTATATCCGCCTTTGCCGCAGCCTTGTAACCCCTAAGAGTAGCAAATTTTGTCCACTCAGTGCGAATGTTGCTAGCATCTTCAGCATCATACATCCTATCAATGCACTTGAAGAACCCTTCCTTCACCTCCTCATCCCGAATCGGTGTAACTCTACTAGGCCTAGGCATGTACCACTTCGGATTCAATGAATAAGCAGCCATGTGCAAGGGAGTGTTTAGGCTATCCCATCTGCGCTAAATAATAGGCTGAATGTAAACATTGTAGAATGCTAGAGTGGGGTCCTTCTCTCGCACAATTGCCCTCATTTGGCCAAGCATCAAATCAATGCACTTATACACCTCTCCAAGGTTAGGTGCATCCCCATCCCCATATTTGATGACTTGGACAACTGGTTCAATGATGGCAACAATATATTTTGCATCATTCCAAAATCCATCACTCTTCACTATCTCCTTCACCCTCTTCTCCTGCTCTGTCCTGGCCCCATCCCACCAATTCCATTCTTGCATCATAACCATGAGTTGCAGTGGCTCTTGCAACTCAAGCATTCTCTCCATAAGAATGAAATAGGATGCATATTGGGTCTCAACTGGTTTCAAGAACTCCTTCTTTGCGAAGCTCCTGAAGATGGCATGTGAAGTGTGGTGGTTGCAGATATACATCTGCACATCTCTAGCATTGTTGACCACTCCTCTAATCCACTCAATCTTCCCCATGTCCTTGAGTGCATTGTTCATGGCATGCACACAACATGGAGTCCACCAAATATGTCTGTATGTTGTCTCGATAAGCCTCCCTGCAGCTCTGCAGACATGTGCTGCATCTGTCACTACTTGGACCACATTTTGTGGCCCAATCTCCTCAATAGCTGCCCGAAGGATCTCAAACTGAAAATCAGCATCTTTTCGATGCCCTGAACAATCAACTGCCCTGAGAAAGAATGGGCCCTCTGAACATGTAACTATGACATTGATGAGTGGACGATGCCTAATGTCCGTCCACCCATCCATAACAATGCTGCATCCAGAATCCTCCCAACATGCCCTCATCGTCTCCATCAATGAATTGATCTTGGTATAGTTGTTATCCAAGATCGTTGTCCTCAATTTGTGCTCACCTGGTGGCACATATGATGGTCCTCCCTTCGCCACCATCGACATCATCTCCTTATAATAAGGAGATCGAGCTACATGAAATGGGATTCCATTGGCAAAAAAGAACTTGCCAATGGAATCATCTATCTGATCCTTCTGGTGCACATTAAATAAATCAGCTATGGGGTTAGGCTGATTTTGCATCCTGCGTTTCCCCTTGCCCTGTTGCGATTCAGGCATAACACTATAGGTGGATGAAGGTCCTGAGGCTGCCCTTGACAATGTTCCTGCTCTAATATGTGGCTGCCTCTGCATATGCTGCTCCTGAATCTGCTGTATAGTCTGAATATTTTGCCTACCAGACAAGGTAGTAGGCATAGGAATTGCCACGTCATTTGGAACACACCAAAGCTTGTTGAACTCAATTTTGTATTTCATATTTTTAGGGTCCTTCAAAAAAGCACATGCTCCCACACCTTTTCTTGGCCAAAAGAGGAAGTGAGCATTAACTCTGGTGATGCTCCCAAACCAATCATCACCACAAATGTTGCATTTCCATTTTCTCGTACCACCAGATGATGATGTTGGGGCTGTTATTCTTGTTGCAAATTGTTTTAGAGGAGATTTGGGATCATAAGGACCCCTAGCCCACTCTGCCAAAAGCTGAGAGGGGCAATCAGTAGCAACTGCTGCACTAGCTATGGAACTAGTTTGCCTTTCTGGATTTGACCCATGTTCACCCCCCTCATTGTGCTCATCCTCATGCTCGGGTTCATATTCTGAATGGCTTGCATTATGAGAATGAGTTTCCAATTCCATCTCATCCTCACTCATTTCATGACTGTGGGAGCTCATTTTGACACTGCATTTCACAAAATGAAAAAAAAAATTCAATAAACACATAGTTTCAGCCTATGCCCTACTTTAAAATTAAAAAAATAAAACTCTATATTTTAAATTTTAAATTGCAAAACAAACTGAAAATCTTAACTAATTTAGAAAATGAATCAACAAGAATTAGAAATGAAACAAGAAAATGAAACAACAAGAACTAAGAACTTAGAATTTAGAAATGAAAATGAGAAAATTCAAAAAACTAAAACAATGAACATTGAAAATCAAAAAATAAAAGAAAAAATCAGTTCAAAACCTTACCTTTTGCTTGAAAAATCTCTTCAACAAGCTGAAGAATCTTCCTCCTTTTCTTCTTCTTGCTCCTTGACACTCCTCTTTCACTTGCAATCACTCCTTTCACTCCTCCAATCACTCTTTCCTCAGCTCTTCACTCTTCTTCTTCTTGTTGTAGCAGACAAGTAGAAATGCAAATGTGAATAAAAATGAAGTTAGAAGGGGCTTTTGATAGCATAGAAGAGTGTAGATGGGCCCCACATGCCCTTAGGGTTCGAATAGAACAAAAAAAACAATTAAAAAATGAGTGTTTTTAATTAAAAAAACCGGCCTTTATGACTGTTCGCCGCGGGAGACGCCTGGGCGTCCCCGAGATGCTCGAGGGACGCGTAGGCATCTCCCTCAGCGTCTCGGAGACGCCGTTGCGTTTTGGCGTCTTCGGCGGTGGTGGAGCGTCCAGAGACGTGGAGACGCCGTCCCCACATCTCCGGGACGTCCCCGTTCCGGGAACGCTAGGGCCTAGGGGGGGGGACGCGTCCCCGAGGTTCACTGAAAAAAACACTTTAAAATTAAAAAAAAAGCATTATTTTTATTGTCTTGTGGGTCCTCACCTCCCAACTTGCCCTTATGAGGAATAAACTTGCCATTTTGAGTCATTTGAACATTTGTATGAGAAGAAAATATAGGAGCAGCTGTAGGGTTTAAAGCTACCCATTGCAAGAGGAGGAACAACAAGGTATAGAAGGTAAAGAGATTGAATCTATAGCAAGTGGGGCTGCAAATCCTTCAAAGAGGTAAGCATTTTCTTTTCTTTTTCTTTTTCTTTCCAATTTTTTTTCAAAGTTTGAAGCAAAAATGTCTGATTATTATTATTATTATAATTATTTTCATTTTTGAGTTTAAAATTGCATTCAAAGTCAAAACATGAGCAGCAATGAGAGTGAGAGTGGAAGTGAGAATGAAGTGGAAATAGTTGATAGAAATACAAGAGGAAGTGGTGAGGGTGGTAGTGGACAACAACCAAACCCATTTAAATGCCCTTCAAAAATCATGGAAATATATGCAAAGGGCCCTTTGAGCAAGAAAAAACTTTTTCTCCAATATGTTACCTATGGATCAAAAGCAAAAAAATTCAAGGGCGAATAGGGTGTGGAATTGTCATGTTTGCAAGAAAGATTTTAGAGGCAGCTACACAAGGGTATGGTCTCATTTTTTGGGTGTTTCAGGCTGTGGAGTCAAAATGTGTCCATATTTAAAAGAACATGAGAAGATAGAGTGTCATAGATTGCAAATGGAGGTGGACATGGGGGCTCAAGGTGTGACAATGCCGACACCTTCTTTTGCAAGTGCACATTCATCTATGCCTATGCCATCCACAGTTGGTAGTAGTGAAGTTGCCACAAGAGGAAAGATGAAGATGAGTGGTAGTGACAAGGGAGCTTCAGTTGAAGCTATGTTTAATGTGCAAGCATGAGAAGCTACAGAGTCTTCCATTGCCAAATTCTCTTTTGCTCATGCTATCCCATTTTATATGGCTCGTTCCTCATACTTCAAACAAATGATTAGAGATGTAGCCATTATTGGTCCCTCATTCATACCCCCTAGAGATCATAAGCTACACACTACCCTCCTAGACAAAGAGTATTCCAAGGTTAATGTGCTAATGGAGGATATGAGGCAAACTTGGATGAGCACAAATTGCTCTATTGTGATGGATGGGTGGACTGATGTTAGACATCGTCCACTCATCAATATCATAGTCACATGCTTTGCTGGTTCTTATTTTCTCAGAGTCGTGGATTGTTTCGGGGAAGCGTAAGGATGCAAATTTCTAGTTTACCATTTTGAGAGATGCCATAGAGGAGGTTGGGCTTGCTAATGTTGTATAGGTGATCATCGATTCAACACGTGTGTGCAAATCAGCTGGTTTGATGGTGGAGGGTGCTTACAAGCACATCTTTTGGACGCCATATTGTGTTCATGCATTGAACAATGCATTGAAACACATAGGGAAGCTAGATTGGGTGAAGCAAGTGGTGGTAGAAGCTAGAGAAATTTAAATGTTCATTTGCAACCACCACACCTCACTTGCTCTCTTCAAGACATTTTGAAAGGAGTTCCTTAAACCTATTGAGACAAGGTATGCCACTTCATTTTGTTTCACTTTCAAATTTTGAAACTTCAAACATTTGTATTCCAAATTTGATTTTCCAATTACATTGAACCTTATATTGCGTTTGCCTGTTAATGAAGTAGGTATGCCACATACTTCATCTTGTTGGAGATGATGCTTGATCCTCTACAATTGATGATGGTGAATTCAGAGTGGAGTAGATGGCCTAATTGAAGTTTTACTCAAGGAAAATCCATCAAACAAAAGATCCTTGATGACGATTGATGGTCCAATGTGAGGTAAGACATTGTTGATTTTAGTATTAAATTGCTGATTTTATTAAAAACTAAATATTAGACTGTTGATTTTCATATTAAATTTCCGATTTTATATTTTAATTTTATTGTCCAATGTTCCAATTTTTCGAAGTTTCTAACATGTCAATAAATTCTTTTGAACTTTTTGTTCGCATTTTGCAAATATATTTGCTCTTTCATCTCAGCTATTGTAGATGTCATTAGATATGCTGATATAGACTCTCTTAGTCTTGGAGAGATATATGAGACATTTGACAATATGCTTGGGAAGATAAAGCAAACAATTTTTGCTAAGGATTCTTCTTTGAGTTTATATGAGGAACATATTAGGACCATTTCGATGCAGAGGTGGAACACAATGAACACGATGTTTCATATAGCTACCTTTGTTGCAAATCGCAAATGGTATGCACCAAGGGATGGTAGGGTGCCTCGATGTGATGACCCAAAGGTTTTAGATGGATTCACATGGGCCATTGATAAGATGTATTCAGAGGAGTAGGCTTTAATACTTCGCACACAATTCTTTGATTTTGCAAATCTTTGTGGTACAACATTGAGTAAACCACAGGCGAGGTTGGATAGAGCTATACTACCTCAAACTGACCCTACTGGATGGTGGACATGGCATGGGAGGGATACACCACAATTGAAGATACTCGCCACTCGCCTCCTTGCACAGGTTGCTAATTTCTCTGTTGCAGAGAGGAATTGGTCCACATATAACTTTATCCACTCCCTCAAGAGGAATAGCTTACTTCTAGATGAGTAGAGAAGCTAGTGGTTGTGCATAGTGCTCTTTGGCTTTAGAATCATCAAACTCCATAGTATCGATAGACTCAATGTTCCACAGGGAGGCGTCCCCCGCGAAATTCTGGACAAACTCGAGACGGGGATGTTTTTGAGATGCGAGGAAACCTAGGAAATGTCTCCCCGCCGTCCCCCCATTTCGCTGTCATCCCCTAGACGTTTCTTCCAAAAGGAGACTTCCAGGCATCTCTGAGTCTCTTGGATGTCTCTGAGGCTGTGAGGCGACTTCTGGGCATCCCCCACAAAAATGTATTAAAATAATGATTTTTTTTTTAAATTAAAAAAAATAAAATGAAAACTATTACAACTTAAAAGATTTAAGTTAAATTTAATATTATTTGTTACCCTAAGACTTAAGTCAAAGACATAGTATCATTTTTTTTTTGTTTTCATTTACCTGAACTACCCATGCACGCGTGAGAGAGTCTGAGACAAAGCGTGAGAGCCAAAGGCGAGAGCTGAAGCCTGCGTGTGAGATTCAAGGGTGCCATTACCAAGTATGTTACAATTTAGCTTTTAGGTTTTTATTTTTTTGTATTTTCATTTTTTTTCATTCAAAATAGTTGTCGGCTAGCATCAACAATAGGGCATGGGAAGGCAGGTGAAATGTTTGAACGAATGCCTCAAAGGGATATCAACCCATGGAATACAAATGCCTTAAAGTATTATGTTTTTGAAGTTTGAAGTTTGAACATTGTTGATTGTAATTATGAATCATGATTATGAAATTCAAATTATGAAACATCTAGTTCTCGTTCCAATGTCTATTAAGTATATTTTGATTTTCAATCTTCACTAGTTCATTGAAATCATTGCAATGTGTTTAAATTTTAAACTTTACTTATTCCTTAGGCGTCTACAATTATACATCTTTTTATAACTGATTTTTCAAGTACTATATGTATTTCAGTGCATCGCTCCCCCAGCGCCCCCCTGTCGTTGTCCCCTCGCTCTCCCCTCGCCGCCCCCAAAATTAGATCCCCCGTCCTTGTGTCCCCGAAATGCGTCTTCTGTCGTCCCCCCATCCTCGTCCTCGAAACCTCATGGAACACTAGACATACTCCAACTTTATGGTGGGATATTGAACTTGAAGACGTGGCCCAAGTTGATGAGGAGGAGACACCGGAGGGATTGGTTGGGATTTCGTTGCCTGAGGTGGACCATCACAGTGGCAGTGACTGAAAGGAAGACTTTGTTTTTGATGCAGTGATGGGAAATGCATATTAGGGACAAGAGTGCACTTTTTTTTTTGTATTTTGATTTTCATATCATATGTAAACTATATGGCAGAAGTGTAGCCTTTGGGCTTTTGTTATAAGTTTATAAATTATAACTTGTAAGTTGTATGCTATTTTTTAATATCACAATTCACATGCATATTGACAATGAATTTTGAATTTTGAATGCATATCAGTGTTCCACGGAGTTTCCTGAAGGGGATGTGTCTCGGGGATAGGGGGACAAGGGGTCTAAGTTCGGGGGGGGGGGTGTGGGGGGGCAGTGCTGATATACATATGGTACTTGAATAACTAGTTATAAAAAGATGTTTAAGAATAACATTTCAAATAAAATTTTGGCAAATTAGTAAAATTGCCAATACTAACATTTTGAATACTTGAATACTATTACTAAAAGACAAAGTAAATAAAAATTAAAATTTGAAAAATGAAATTATTGAATTTGAGATTTCTATTATATGAATATCGAAAATATGACATGTGACATCAAAATATCATATCATAAAAATGATTACAATGAGTAGCATGATTCATTGATATCATAATCAAAATAAGTACAAATTGCAAAAATGTAGTGAAAGGAGGCCTCTAATCATCCCCAAACTCCTCATCACACAAACTACTGGAATCCTCGCGCTCAAGCTTTGCCAAACTAACACCAACCAGCCCTGTATTTGAAGCCGAAACTGAAGCATCCTCATCAATTTGTTCTGGCTCCTCTGGCTCTACATCCCACCGTGTTGCTGGACTTTCTTTGTACAAAAGTGTTTTGCAATCAATGAGACGCAAAGCACTATGTATAGCCACAAGCTTCTCTGCTCTCCTAGAGGTAAGTTTGTTCCTCTTAAGAGAGTGGATGAAGCTATATGTAGACCAGTTCCTCTTAGCAGCTGAAGAACTAGAAACCCGAGATAACAATTAGATGGCTAGAGTGGTAGTCAAAGATCCTGATCCATGGAAAGTCCACCACAAAATTGGGTCCTCCTGCGCCATAGTTTGCATATCCATCTTGGCTGCATCTAAATAACCCCTAAGAGTGGCAAATTTGGTCCACTCAGTACGAATCATGCTGGCATCTACATCATCATACATCCTTTCAATGCACCTGAAGAACCATGCCTTCACCTCTGCATCTTCTATCGGTGTCACTCTACCAAGCCTAGTCAAGTACCACTTAGGATTAAGTGCATAGGCTGCCATGTGCAAGGGAGTGTTGGGCTTCTCCCATCTCCTGTGAATGATTGGCTGAATGTGCTCGTGGTAGAATGCTAATGTGGGGTCCCTCTCTCACACAACAACCCTCATCTGATCAAGCATAGAATCGATGCATTCATACAACTCTCCAAGGCTAGGTGCATCTGCATCTCCATATCTGATAACTTGGAAAACTGGTTTAATGATGGTGACGATATATTTTGCATCACCCCAGAACACATCGCTCTTCATCGTATCCTTCACCCTCCTCCCTGCTTTGTCTTAGACTTGGCCCACCTACTCCAATCTGCTGTCATGACCATGAGTTGTAGTGCCTCTTGCAACTCAATCATTCTTTCCAAGAGAATGAAATAGGAAGCATATCTTGTATCAGTAGGTTTCAGGAACTCCTTCTTAGCGAAGGTCTTGAAGAGTGCATGTGATGTGTGGTGGTTGCAGATAAACATTTGCACATCTCTCGCATCATTAACCACTACTCTAATCCAATCAATCTTTCCCATGTCCTTGAGTGCATTGTTCATGGTATGCACACAACATGGGGTCCACCAAATATGCTTGTAAGTAGCCTCAACAAGTCTCCCTGTAGCTTTGCACACATGTGCAACATCTGTCACAACTTGGACCACATTTTGTGGCCCAACCTCCTCAATAGCATCCTTGAGAACTTCAAACTGAAAAGCAGCATCTTTGTGATGCCTTGAACAATCAACTGCCTTAAGAAAATATGGGCCCTCAGTACATGTAACCATGATGTTAATGAGTGGACGATGGCTAATGTCCATCCACCCATCCATGACTATGTTGATCCTGTCTTAACCCAACACTCCATCTTCTCCATCAACAAATTGATCTTGGAATAGTTCTTATCCAAGATCGTGGTCCTCAATTTCGTCTCACCTGGTGGTGCATATGATGGTCCTCCCTTTGCCACCATCGATATCATCTCCTTATAATAAAGAGATAGAGCAACATGAAACGGGATGCCATTGGCAAAGAAGAACTTGCCAATGGCATCATCTATGTCATCCTTGAGCTGCACATTAAACAAATCTGCTATGGGGTTACTTTGAGTTTGACTTTGCAATTTCCATTTCCCCCTCCACTCTTCTGCATAGGCACTAGAAGAAGAACCTGGTGTCCCTCCTACTCTCGTCTGCAAAGTATGGTTGGATCTTTGTGGCTGGCTATGCTAAAGATGTGTCCTATGCAACAAAGTAGTAGGCATAGGTGCATCTAGAGTATCATCAGGAACACCCCATAACTTATTTATTTCAACTTTGTATTCCATGTTTTCTGGTTTGGCCAAAAAATCACATATCGCCTCACCTTTTCCTTTAATGAAAAGAAGATGTGCATTCACTCTAGTGATGCTCCCATACCACCCCTCACCACAAAAGTTGCACTTCCACCTCCTTGTGCCACCGGATGTTGCCCCTTGCCTGCTTAGATCTTTTGTTGCAAATTGTTTGAGAGGGGATTTGGGATCGAAAGAACCCTTAGGATACTTTGCCAATACTGTAGAAGGGCACTCTAAAGTACTTGTTTCACTGGCCATGGAACTAGTTTGGGCTTCATGCTCAGCCCCATGGTCACCCCCCTCAGCCTTAGGTGCATACTCAGGATTACTATCACTATGTGAATGGACCTCATCCTCACTCATGATGATGTCATGAGAGCTCATCGTGACATTGCAATAAACAAATAAATTCTATAAGTGCCTAGTTTAACAAATTTGAAAATAAGATTTTAAAATTTCATGTTGAATCTTGATGGAAAGATAAAAAAAAAAAAGAGCCTTGAAATGAAAATTCAAAATATGAATATGCATTTGCAGCCATGCATATGAAATTATGATTAATTTTTTAATCATAATTTACTAAGTTACCGGTTCGGGTTCGGGGACGGGTTCGGGAACGAGAACCCGGTACGTGGGTACGTGAAATTTTTTTTTAGGGGTTTGGGTACGTATGGGTACATGTATATATATACAAAAAAAAGAGAAATATACAGAATTGTAAAACTAAATCATTTCATAGTATGATACTTGATCATTGATCAATGCCAAATGCCAAAGATAAATATTAAATGTCAATTGATAGTTGAAAAATATTCAAATGCGCCATATCAATGATATCAATTATGGAAATCATCACAGCTACTGAATTACAAAATGTAGTTCATGAAAGTTGAAACATGATTCAATTTCAATGTTCATCAATCATCAAAAGGATTATCAAAAAAGTCATCGTGATTTGGATTTTCAGTGGCTTCAACTTCAAGATCATCATCATTTGAACCCAAAGCGGTTCCACTTCCACTTCCAGCACCATGCATGTCATGATCATCATTATCATCCACATCATCCATAGTGGCTCTAGCAAGATCCTGAATGGTTGCATCCAAGTCAGCAGACTCGGGTGCTACATCCCAAAGCTTTGCTGCCCCTTGCTTGTATTGAGGTTCCTTACGTGACAAAAGACGCAAATTGGAATGAAAATACTCCAAGTCTTCAGCTCTTTTTGCAGCCAACCGGTTACGCTTCATTGAGTGGATAAATGAGTATGTACTTCAATTCCGTTCAGCAGCAGAAGAGCTTGCAACCTAGAGAGAAAACCAACAAAATAAAAAATAAAAAATGCAAGATAAATTCAAGAATGTTAAGTGTTAAATTCTACAATACAAGTGGCAAAAAAAAAAACCTTCCTTGTGAGAGGATCTTGATTGCAAGAGGCTGGAGGTACATATAAACTTGACCATGGAGGTACCACCATGTAATACCATCCATTTTGTATTGGTCTTTGACAACAAAAGGGCTAAGATTTTTTCCTATGATAAACATTCCAAATTCTTTCATAACACTTGTCTCCACTTCTAGATCAGTGAAGAGTCTATTAAATGCACTCTTATACCCTCTAGCAACTTCAAGATCTCTATATGGCGGTATTCTCCCTGGAATAGAAAGTACTTCTCTAGTATAGTACCTTGGAGATAGGGCATATGCAAGGAGGTGCAATGGTGCTGTCATCTTGTTCCAACGATAAAGAACGATTGCTTCCACCCTTTTTTAAAGGGTGTCTTCAGGATCATTCTCTTTCTTTTGTATTTCAATTTTTATTTTCTCCAACAGTGTGTCCATGCTATCATAGACATCCCCCAAGCATGGTTCATTTGTATCAGCAAACCGAAGCATAGACATGATAGGTTCGGTGATCTCCAATACATAATTCACACGATCCCACCAATTGTCATCCAAGATCAATGCCTTGACCTTTTGGGCCCTTTCTGAATTTGATTGCTTCCATATACCCCATTGGTTGCTAATAACCATTTGACTCAATGCCTCTTTCACCTTCACAAGTCGCCTCAGAACAATTGTGTGAGATGCAAATCGGGTCTCAACAACTTAAGAACATGTAAATAACTAAATAAGTAAAAAAAAATATTTTATTCAATTATGTAAAATATGACATAAATGAAACTAAATAAATTAAATTTACCTTCAACAATTCCAATCTTGAAAACATTATGAAAATTGCTTGTGACATATGGTGGTTTGTCACAAACATCTAGATCTCCTCGGCCTCTTGGTATATTTCTTTCACCCACTCTATTTGGTTTCCAATTGCTTGCATCACCAAATTGAGGGAGTGTACGGTGCAAGGTGTCCAAAAGATGTGCTCATATCTAGCCTCTGCCAAAGCACCTGCAGCCCTGCAAACTTTTGCATTGTCCGTAATTACTTGGACAACATTTTCATCACCCACCATCTCTATGGAGTCAATGAGAATCTTGGAAATGAACTCTGCATCTTTCATTTCCCCTTCACAGTCAACTGCCCTCAAAAACATTGCCCCCTTGGGGGACACTGCAATAACATTGATCAATGGACGGTTTTTGCAATCTTTCCATCCATCGGAAACAATAGATACACCTGTTTCAATCCAAGAATCTTTAATTGGTTTTAGTTGGGCCTCTAAAGATTTTTTCTCTCTTTGCAATAAGGTGGTACTCACCTTTTCAAACCCAGGACTTGTGAAACCAGGAGGTGCACTATTTATTGCTGACACCATGTCCCGCCAATATGGTGATCTCACCAAGTTGAATGGAAGACCATTGGCATAGAGGCAACGTGCAATTTTTTCTTCAGCAATATCTGTTGCCTCCATTTTAAATGCCCTCTCCAATGGACCTCTCTTGCGGGTGGTGATTTGTTGTTCATTTTCATCTTCCTCTTCCGTAGAGGGCATAGACAAGAAGGGATGTCTGGAGGCCCTAACTGTCTGAGAGGGTAATGTTGGTGTTTTTTTCTTTCCGGAAGAATAACTATTTTCTTTTCCTTTTGCAATTGATTTGTCAGCATCTTCTTGTTCTTTTATAAATTCTACTATTTGTACAGAAGAAAACCCCTTCTTATTTGGGCCCACACACATATTAATCCCTTTGCCACTTGGGCCCATAAAATGAAGTTTCACTCGGTAATAGGAGCTATTATATTGTGCATTGCATAAATTACACTTCCAAATAGAACCCCCCCCTCCAGGAATTTGTGAAATTCTTGTGGTATGTGCCCATAAAGGAGATCCTTTCTCAATTTTGAACTTTTGACTTCCTTCCCCACCCACTGAACTTTGACTACTGGCCATTGTTGCAATCTACAAAAAAAATGAAAAAAAAAAGAAAGTTTGAAAAAATTCTTCACAAACTTGAAAAAATCCATTAAAAACTAAGAAACTTGAAAAAATAGTTCAAAAGATCAAAGAATAGGGTTTAAGTGCATACCTTAAACACTTAAATCTCCTTTGTAGAAGCTATTTGGCACTCCACAATCGATCTCCTTCGAATACAATCACCTCCCTTCAAAATGCCAAGATGTAGAGAAAATATGGTGAGAGCAAAATGAGAAGTAAAGATGAAATGTTTTAGTGTTGAAAGGCCTCATATTGGGCCGGATTAGGGTTAGGAAACATTATAATATTAAAAAAAATGTTTTTTATTTATGTTTGGGCGCACTTTATAAATTTTGGGCCATGGGTTCTTCCAGGTACGCCCGGGTACATGCCTGGTACCTTCGGGTCCACGCACCAATCAACTGGGTGTGCCCTATGTACGCACGCTGGGCGCACCCGCAGGCGAACCCGGGAGAACCCACAGGCCTGGGCACGCACCCTGTGCGTACCCAAGGCGCACTCGCAGGCGAAGCCGTATCGGGTTTGAGGCCTTTGGGTGCGAACCCGGTAACTTAGATAATTTCATAGATCTGGCTGCAAATGCATATTCATGTTTTGATTTTCATTTCAATGCCCATTTCAAACATCAAACTACATTTTCAAAATGAATCTAAAAACTTGGAAAACAAAACAATTTTTTTTTGACAAAACTTCAAAAAAGTCATAAAACCCTACCTTGTGCTTGAAAAATCCTTCAAAATTGGTGTAGAATGCTCCTCCTCTTCTTCTTCTTTCTCCTTCTCACCCCTCTTGCACTTGCAACACCTCAAACTCACTCTTTCACTCACTCTTCTCGCTGGTTTTCCTCTTTTTCACCTAGCTGCTCCAAAACATCAAATGCATATGAGTAAAAAAATGAGCAATTAGAGTGTTTTATTTTATTTAGAGGCTTTTAGATGGGTCCCACAAGCCTTTAAGGTTCGGCCCTAGGCACAAAGATCAATAAAAATAAAAGAAATTAAAAAAGAAACACTTTTTAGACTGTCCCAGTGTGGGGGACATCTGGGCGTGTCCGAGACATCTTGGGGATGCCCAAAAAAACACTTTTTAAACCGTCCCAGTGCGGGGGATGCTTGGGCATCTCTGAGACGCCCAGGCATCCCCTACGTCTCTCTGATGTTTCTCACGTCTCGGTGGTGGTGGAAGGACGGCAGAGGGACGTTTCCTAGCTGTCTCCAAGTCTCTGAAACGTTCAGGACGGCTAAAATTTAGGGGGGGACGTGTCCCCGTGGAACACTGAATTGTATATTGAGTATTGCCAATGAATTTTGAAAACAAATGTTATATGTTAAGGTTCTATAATGTATATTATGCATGCGTTATCCATGTTTTCATATGAATATTTCAAATTTCCTTATATATTTTAAATAGGATGCACTTTGATGGCCCTAGGTGCATATCACTTGTTCATTGTGTTACACCTTTGTGTGAACATAGTTCTAATATGCTCATAAAATTCCAATCTAGGGCCTTTACCATGAATTATATGTTTTGTTTTGCCAAAGATGTTATCAAATGTCCTATAAATCTTTCCAAGATTAGGAAAGCTTGTATTGGCATATCTTATTACTCCCATTGTTAGTGTGATCAAAGAGTAAATATCAAAGGTAAAATAACTTTAAAGTAAAAATCGAAAGTTTACATCCTTGCTCTTCCTTGAGCAATGGATAGCTCTAAAAACAAAATTGAGACAGCAAAACTTGTAACAATAATATTGATGAGTGGTTGACACCGAAAATCAAACTACTTATCTATAGTAATGGAGTAACTTTTCTTTATCCACATTTGTCTCATTTTCTTCATTAACAAGTTCCCTTGAATATTGTTTGTCGAGGAGGGTGGTACGTAATCCATGTTCTTTAAAGGGGCATATGAGGATCCAGTTGTGTTTATCCTTTTCAATATCTCATTGAAATATGGAGAACATGCCACATGAAATGAGATGGCATTAGCATTGGAGAATTTGACTACATTGCCCTTGTGTGTTTGCAACTTGAACAACCTTGAAATTGAATTTTGCCTATCACCTATGTCCTTTCCTTTTCCATTTACTAGAATCCACTCCTCCCACAACATACATCCTAGCAAATGACAACAAATTAGGATGATTTATCACAACTTTTCAAGGTATCCCTCTATCTCTTACCTCACCCTCCTCCCTAAACAATATAGCCCATTTTAGCCCTCTCTTTTATTGTTATTTTATCACAAACTATAATCCCATTTCCAATCATGCCTGGCAAATGGTTAGAAACCTTAATGTAATGCCCTTTGAATTTAGTTATACAAAATGACACAACAATGTTTGCTCCCCTTGAAATTTTTGGACTTGGATTTGTCCACAATATTCACATGCTGCGATAAGGGTATTGTTGGTTTGAATTGGCTTTTTGCATAAGTTTTGAGAATGGCTGAAGAGAATTCAAAAGGGTTTGTCATTTCTTGTCCCGCAACACTTGCATTCCCAAAAGAATCACCAACACCTAGTTCCTTGACATTTACTTCTTCCCGATCCTAGTCATTACTTGTAATGTCCCCTTCTCAAATCTAGTTAGCTATTGTATCAGATAGCCTATACTAGAGTTCCCATAGGCTAATTGGAAATGGTTAGGGGACTCCAAGATTCTTGGAGAGCTCAGTATCAAGTTTTCTTGGCATCTAGTGATTGTCTGGCATTCAAATGGCACTGAAGTTGGTAGTGGTGTTCTATGTTGTGTTTTTGGCAACTGGGTTGTTCTCCTCATTTCTTGGAGAACACGACTATTTTTAGTAAGTGTATGTTTTGATACCTAGCATTTTCCCTCAACATCAGTAGCTTCTTGGTGCATCCAATTTCTATTTCGGGTATCTTGGTGGTGCATTCCATAAGGTGGTTGGGATTATTTTAATATTTACACTAAAGTTATAAAGTAATGTTTTAATATTTACTTTAGTGTTAAATATAATAAAGTGAAATTATATTTCCCCAAGTTGGATGCCTAGGGAAAAGTGTATGGGGACTTAAGATGTTTAACATTATGAAGGGGTCTTTTCAAGGGAAAATAAAATATTTGAATTTTAAAAAGGGCAATTTTTCTCTACAACCCAATATAATGGAGTTTTGGCTCTCATTTCATTTATTCGAATGTGCACACACAACGGGCTGGTGTTGATGTGAACATTGAGTTCTTTCAAGAATTGATTGAGGACAAAAATCCTCATCAATCTTCACTAGTTTCGATGGTACAAGATCAATCCTAGCTGGTTTGGTGTTTTCATTTAGGAAACACATTGATTTTCAGGAAGTATTGCTTTTTTAGGGTTTTTAATATGAAGATATATGAGGTCTTTTGAAGTGTGGTTTCTGGTATGGTTATGTTGGCGTTACAATTCGCATCTCTGGAGTGCGTATTGGCAATGGACAGCTATGCACAGTATTAACTGCTCTTCAAATGAGGAGGGGAAGCTCCCTCTTTTGCTGATATGCGTGAAAAAGTGAAGTATTCTAAAATCCTATCTTTTTTGATTTAGTTGGTAGAGGCACAAGGTTAAGAAACCCAATACATTGCAGCTAAGGTTTTTCTCTGGTTTCCATAGATCTTAACTACAACTAGGCTAACACTAAAACTATCCTATCTACTCTAGATAAACAAAGCAAGAGGAATTAGGAGCAAGGAATTGGTATACAATAAACTTTATATCAGGATTCCCAAGGAGGAACCCCTATCCAAGGTGTAGGCTGAAAGTAACTTACTGGAAACAAACACTTAAATGACAATCTTTATTTCTAAATTCCCAAGGAGGAGAAACCCCTATCCGATGTGTAGATATGAAAGAAAGATTATTATCAACAACATCAAACAATAAACTTTATTTCTAAATTCCCAAGGAGGAGAAACCCCATTTTGAGGTGTAGATATGAAATAAGCCTATTAAAAACAAATAAATTTGGGACAGAAAATTGCATGAAGGACCTATAACACAATGAATGATCAACCAACTTTATATTAAACAAAGTGAACAAGTACAAAATAGCAATATTGCATGGCAAGGTGGGCACATCAATTTGTTATCACAAAAAAAGTTAAAATACAAATGAGCAAGGGTGCTCTTATTTATAGAAGCTCAAGGAGTAGGGAACCCTAAAATATCCCTAAGTTTACACTCAGTCTTGCAAGCATGCAAGAATTTATTCTTAAGTCTAAATGTATGCAACCTAACAGTTAACTGGAAAAACTACATCAGTTAACTGATTTTGAACTATACTAAATGGATGTTGCAACATGCAAGTCTTTATTGAAATGAGAGTCAACTGATAATTAACATTAGTTAACTAGATTTAACTGAAAGTCCGACCTCCTCCAAAGATATCCCTGAAGATGAGATAAACATGCATGAAATCAGCAATCGAAACTCAAAAGTGATGTTGAGTTGATTGCTGCTTATGATTCTATCCTCAGGAACAACTGTGGGATCCATCTGTCTAGCTACTCCAAGGCATCTTGAACCATCATCTCTTCCAAGGATTCATTAACTGTATCATCTTCAAGCACTTTGATGCTATCCAAGATGATAAACTATCTGCTCAACGCCTTGTCTCCATCCTTGACTATTTTCTGATACTCTTTGACCTCCTCAGCTACTTTGTTGAACATCATTGACATCACCGAGAAATGGTTCAACTTGGACACCACAGGATCACCATCAAGACCATCATGAACCAAACTCTGAAATTCAGTTTGCACAACATCGAGATCAGCGTAGGTACCATCTTCATGAACATAATGGCACGGGATTTGAGTGACAAACCAGCTTACAAGTTTTAGAGCATCGACATCTTCTTTGATTCCAGCCAACTTTGCAGAGATTCTTTCATAAGTTTCTACTTTGAAGAGGTCTTGTTCTCTCCAAGCAAAAAGTTTTCTTTTATCTTCATCTGCTACAATGGCATCATATGCGACTGCCAACTGAGAAATAAGGATCAAATCTTTTGGTTTGCCCTTTGCCATAGTCAACTCAAACTGTTGGATTCCTTGATGAAGATCATGAGCATTGTACCTTAATTGATACAACTTTGTGAGAAGGTCTCTGCCTGCAACAATGAAATCCTCGAATGAGTTCTCCAAAAATTTTCCATGATTGACTAACCGACCCAACTTTTGTTGATTTGCAGGTGTCTCTCGGAGTTGTGGAAGAATAGCTCCCTTGCTCGAGGTCCCATGAAGAAGATCCGACATGTATTGTCGCAGTTGCTTATTCTCAGCTTTGAGGGCTTCCTTGTCTTCTTCGTCCTTCATCACCTGCTCTTCAAGATTACTTGCAACAACCTTAAAGAGGCTCACATCCACGTGTCGAGTGCTCCTGCCAAGACTAGCTTTGACAAAGGTGAAATCACCAACTTCAACTTTATCCAAACTCTTTCCCTTTGGTGGTGTGGCCACCTCAACAACAATCTCTGCCTCAGGAGTCTTTTCTATGTGTACTTGCTTCTTGATCTTCTTGTTTGACGTATCTTGATAGGGATTGCCAAACTCTAAAAGATCAAGCTAATAGGAAGGTTTTTGCCTTCTTCTTCCAAAAGTCTTCTCAAGCCAACATGAGTGATCAATGTTAACTTCTCTAGGCGAAACTGTTGTAGCTCTGTTGACTTTTGGTGAATTAACTGGTATTGAGGTTTCACGAACCGGTGATTCTGGCTCTGAGTCAATCTGAATGGGAGGTTACTGGGGAGAAAATGGCATGCTAGGAGATGAAGACCCGACTTCAATTTGCACCACTGGCTCTATTGGAACTTCATGTACCTTCTAGATTTGTTCTTTTTGACTTCCGTTTCCTCTCTTCGTTCTTCCACTAACTCTGGCACCTTCAGGTGGATTGCTCCATTGCTTCACTCTGGGTCTTGATCGTGATGTGGAAGGTAGTGAAAAAAACTCTATTGGCAGCTTTGCAACTGGCACTACCTTTTGCCTCCTTTTGCTGTCCAAGAAATACATGCTAGTCTTGATAACTCCTCTCGACAAGTCCTCAACTGAAGTACTCTCTTTGGTGTACCAATCCGGTTGTCGAAGCGGCTGGCAAGCAACTTGATCCTTAACGAATGTGCTAAGTAACAGCTCTTTTTCATCATCTGACAAACCTTCAACGTCTTCTGATAAGAAATCAGCAAGATGAGGAAGAGTGAGTCTGCAATAGTGATGCTCGAGTACTTCAAATTCATCTTCACAGTTGACCCAAAAGTCTTCAAGTGCGGGCCTGTGTGAATGACTTCACTCCAACCGAGCTGCATAGTAACCCAAAGTATCATAGGAGCATTTTCTCGCTGAGGTATTTGAGATGGAGTTTTGACAACTCGTTGCTCATCAACTTGCAATCGGTTGCTGATTTGCATTTGAAAATGCCCAATCCACATGGAAAAGTGAATGCTTGCTTGTGTCGATTGTGAAGAAAAGTATGAACCTCGTGAACCTGTCTTAGGAACTCCATGAACAAAACCTTGTTTGATGGGTACCTTGGTAACATCAAAGGCTCTCTTGTGTGACCATACACTCGAATATAGGTGAATGTGGGAAATTGGATAAACCAATCTGCCCAACTCTCCATTCTTGATTTAGCATCTGCTGAAATTCTAATGTGCATCTCATTATCAAGATCTTTGACTATCTTCATCAAGAAGTGATCGTTCACTTATTGGAAAGCCTGTTCAGCTTTTGAGAACTCCAACTGTGGGAAATATTCATGCACATGCTGAACGCCAAGAGTTCCATTGGTTTTCAAAGTTCTAAAATTGCCTTGGAATGCCATCAAATAGACAAGATAAGAAACCATATGAAACTCATGGATTTTAAGAAATCATGTGATCTGTTGGTGAAGAACCTCACTGATCAACTAAGCCCAATCAAAGTGTTCCTTATTATTGATAATTTGGGAGATAACATAGAACATCCATGGTTGAAACACATGAGCCTCCTCTTGACCTATAACCCGGTTGAGTAAGGTAATCATAATAGCTATCTCGTCCTTGAACTCTCGACGCTCAAGCTTCTTTGGTAAGTTGGTTTTCTATTCTTGACCTGTAACTCGGTCGAATAAGGTAATACTTAAGATGATTATACCGCCAAAGAATAGTGATTTCTGTGCATTTAATATTTTTGATATTGGATGGTAGTACTGCCAATGGGTTTGATCAATGCTTATTGAAGTATGTACTTACGCCATTGAACAAGTGGTTACATTTGTATTTTTCTTTCCTATTGAATAAGTGGATGTTTGTAATTACACACTTTATTGAATAAGCATGAAGTGTTCTTTATTTCAATATTGCATAAGAACTTCACTTAATACGTGAAATTGGTCGATTTGCCGCTTCGCACATTTACTTTTCAGTTGCAAGCATTTCAATTAATTGTATAGTTCTGATTACTTCTGAACACTTTATGCTCTCACCTTGCCCATCATGAGAATTAGGTGATCAGAAAGTGACTTGCACATTTCATTGTATTTCAATTGCAAAATTTTCAAAATTTTGTAGGTGTGGTTATTACACATTGGTTTGAGGAATTCTTTCCTTGAAAAAGTCCTAAAGAGAGTAAGATTTGATGGTTGCAAATGAGTATTTGTATGTCTGGTTTTTTCCATCATTGCTTTCACCCAATCTGTCTTCCCATTGTCCTTCAATGTGTTGTTCAATGCATGAACACAACATTAGGTCTAGAAAATGTGTTTGTAAGTACAATCTACCATCAAGCCAACGGACTTATATATACAAGTTGAATCAGTCACCATTGTACAACATTTGAGGGCCCAACCTCCTCTATGCATTCTTCAAAATCTGAAATTGATGTTTGCATCCATCCTCTCCCCTAAACAATCAATAACTTAAAGAAAATAATAGCCGATTGAACATGTGACAATGATATTGATGAGGGGCTGATGTCTAATATTGGTGCCTCCATCCATGATGATAGAGTAGTCTATTCTCATCCAAGTTTGCCTTGTGTCCTCCATCACCACATTGACCTTAGAATACTCTCTATTAAGGAGGTTGGTGTGTAGTTTACATTTTCCAAGGGGGAAAACAAGGGACCGACAACAATTGCATCTTTGAATATTTGTTTGAAATAGGAAGAACATATCACATGAAATAATATGGCGTGGGTAAAGAAACATTTGGCAATTGAAGACCCTACTAGTTTTTGTGATTGCATATTGAACATCCTTGTAACACTAGTAGCTCTTCTCTCCTTTGGTAGAACCTTCTCCTCTTTGACTTCCAACATCCACGGTTTGGGTAGGCGATGGCATATTAAATTGCATAGTCGCTGCTAACATTCTCTTATTTCTTGGCTCACCCTCTATACAATCTAGTAACCTTGGCTTTCTCAACGAGGATTCTTTTTACAATCATTTATCTCTTGTCCATTTATACCCAAAGGTTGAGAATAAACCCTTGTGTAGCTGTCTTATAACCCTTGTTGCACAAATGACATAACCAAACTCTACACCTGGTTGAATTGTTTGAGGATTGAATGGGCCTTCCGCATAAATTTTGTTTTCAAGAGGGAATTTAAATGGGTTATTTGAAGTTTGAACCCATAGTCCTTACAGCACTCCCATTCCCAGAAAAACTCCCACTAGCACCTCTGCGACCTTTTTGTTGAATCTGAACTTCTTCACCTTCACTGTTGCTCGGTGTTTTTTTCTTATGAAAACTCAAAACACAACATTTGTGAAAATAAACAATTGATAGTAAACTTTACTTCAAATGATGTAGTTTTGATGCTTTCTTGCCATCTTCTCACAACTGTTCTCTTTTTGTCTTCTTCGCAAAATATAAAATAACAAAACGAGTTTGGTTTTGTTTTTAGTTGTTAGTGTAACTGTTACAGGTTTAGGGTTGGCATAAATGATTGGAGGAGCCCTTGTTGCCCGCCAACTGCCCCCACCACCACACTGTCGTTTTTTTTTTCCAATTTTGTGTTTTAATATTTTCTTTCTTTGACCGGGCCTTAGGCTATCCCTTGCCGTTTCCTAACAAAATATCACTGTCCTAGGGACATTTCTAGAATTTTGAGCAGATGGGGATGGTTCGGAGACATTTTTGACCTGTTCCTGTGTCCCCAAAACATTTTTGGTAAAGGGCAGGCTCTGAAAACATAGAGAATGCGTCCATAGGGTATATAGGTCAAATCTGAATTTGAAGGCTGGTAGCAGCTGTTAGATAATTTTGCAGGGAGAATTGTATCACCATTTTTTTATATACTACCTATGTTCCATGGCATTTCCAAAATGGGGACAGCCAGATGGCAGGGGATATGTTTAGGGATGGCAGTCCAAGGGCCATCTTTTGGGGATGGCAGGGGATGACAATAGATATGAAATATATATATATATATATATATATATATATATATATATATTCAGAGAGAGAGAGAGAGAGAGAGAGAGAGAGATTTTCAATTTCTACAAGTTAATGAACAGCAGTAGAATAGCAGCAATATAGCATGCTATTGTTAAAATGATGTTGGATGATGTTTGCGGAAGCATGCATGCCAACCATATTCCAAAAGGAAATTGTTTATTTGCACTTCTCACACAATACTACATTGTACTAGACCATGGCCAATGCACCTTTAATCTCTTTTGCAATTGACAATAATAACCGACTCTAATACCATATCAATATTTTTAAAGTTTGAGACTTTTTTGAATAATGAAATTAGAAATCCAAATTAACTGTTATATAACTTATATCATTAACCATGAATCTGAATCATGATATATTTATTGTTGTTATACTACAGTTGTTGCTATCACTGCTGTCATGATTAATTTAGTTGCTGTTATGCTGCTGTCATCATATATTTAACAATCTTTTTTTTAATGTTATGAACAATTTAAAAAAAATATAACAAGGAATTGCTTTGATGTAGGGGATGCCTGATCGTCCCTGGGATGGTTGAGGGATGTCTGAGACGTCCCTAGTTGTGTTGGGGACAGCCAGGCATCTCCTAACCATTTCCCGTTGTCTCTTAAGATTGGGATTGGTTTTCGAGACCTTTCTAGAATTTGCTTGTTGAGAGGGGAGGGAGGGCAGCCAGGGGACATCCTTTGCCCACCCGCTGTCCCCGAACTGCCTAAGTGGATGGGACAGGGGTTTGAGGGCTGGGGATGTGTCCTTGCGTAACATAGTACTACTGAAATAAATGCAGATACAGCAGATAACCCCTTGATTTTTCATTGTGCTTCAAACTGCTTAAAAGAGTGGAGGAGCAAAGAATAGTATGCTATGGGCTCCTCTCTTAGTTTATCAGATGGAGGTGTAGGAGATCCTATCGGCTATGGGGAAATTTAATCTTTAGTGAAAAAACAATGTGGAAGTGTAGTTACTGGTGTGGATTTTCTGCCATAGATTCCAAAATCTAGGGAATGCTGTGTGAACCACATTATTTTTTTGTTCTTTATTATTGTTCACAAGTCGAGAAATTGTAATTGAAAAAGAAAAATAAAATATAAGCAAACTACAGAAGATACAATGGACAAATGTTTTCCTTCTTGAAAAACATGTTGAAGTATTGAAGTGTATTTATAAATTTTTACTTTTATTTTCAACAGGAGATTGAGTCTTTGATTGGAAAGTCATACTGTTCTGTTATTGCAGGAATTTTTGCTGTTTGAAAGAGAATTTTGTGTGCGTAGGATGGAAGCACAGGAGGATAAAGCAGTTGATAATACGTATTAGTAACATCGATTTTTTAATGCATGTTCTTTGTATCTAAAAAGAATGGTTTAAAAAAGGTAGTTATCATTATATGCAGTAAAACTTGATATGCTTTAACTTATCCAAGCTGGAGAGTGTACTTGCTCACTCGAGTGCTCCTATTGATTTCTTGGGAAGTTACGGCATTTGATGGCCTTTCTCAGCCCTTTTATCCTCCAATGTAACTAGCTTGCTATTTACACGTTATCTGCTTGGCTATACAAACACTTATCGAGGCATACTCAAATCATTCTACTTGTAAATGTAAATCCGCACGAAAATATCTAATCAATCTTGGTTAGCTACTTATTTTGGCTTATTAGCTTTAAATGGCAAGTGTGAAGAGAACATTATAAAGGATAAAATTAAATATTTTAGAGGAACTTAAAGCTTCTATAATTAAAATCTATACTTCCAGAAATATTTGGCATCAGGAAAATTCACCGCCAACATCGCCATGACAAATTCACCTCAAGGAAAATTCACCGCCAGCAATCCAGCAATTCCCCGCCACAAAAAATTAATCGCATTAACATTTTTTAATATATATTTCCAAAACTTTGATTTTATTTTACAAAAGAATAATTTCAACTGCATTTTTATTATCATAAATCAAATTATTCTTTTGCAAAAAAAATTTGAAGTTTTTGAAATATATATTAAAAATTGTTAATATGATAATTTTCCGGTGGTGAATTTTCCTTGAGGTGAATTTTTCCGTGATGAATTGTTGACGGTTAATTTTCCTGCAGTGAATTGCCGACGGTAAATTTTCCTAGAACCGAAATATTCAAAATACCGTTTATGGATCTTTTAAATAGATGCTAAATTTGAAGCTCTCTCATTATGGGTAATTTCTTTAGAGGGAAGTCGGTCAATCCCTAAGAATGTAGGTGATGAATGAATATTTATCAGATTATCTTCATTATTTCCGCCAATGTTTGTTTTGAAATAATAATTGTGTACTGTCACTTCAACAAAAAATTACGATAGATGCCACTTCTAGCAGATACTATCTGCTTTTGATTGAATGTAAAAAGCAAATCAGCATTTCCCAGAAATTAGTACAAATTTTTCCTATTTGCAGAAGAATAAAATGAAATCACAGTTCCACCGTTTATTATAATCTTAATTTGATTAAATTATCATTTTGTTGGTTGAAGTAGAATTGTTTTTTAAAGGATGTTACTGAGAGTCCTTGTAAGTACTGTTTCCTTTGAGATTTGTTTTGACCAACTGATATTTTACTTTAATATTGTTAACTAACCTTGTGTAAACTACATTATGTCGTGTTTTTAATTGACATCGTTACAGGCTCTCCCAAATGTGGTTCTAAATGTAGTGAAGGGGCAACTAAGTCCAATTCTCTTTCTTGAAACTCTGGCCTCGCCTTGATCTGTAGAGAAACCATCTTACATTGAGAAGGGATAGAGCCAAATTTACCCTTGAAATCTAAAGAAATTTAATTTATCCTCTATTGATCTATCTTTTTTCAGAAAATCGGCCATGGCACTAAAGGATGATTTAAGGGCAGCCAAATGCTTAGGATGTTGCAAGTATAACTGATTTTGAGAAGAGAGTTTTAAGGTCAAGAGAGAAGAGAAAATTACTTTGTAGATTCCCATTCCAAACATTAATGCTTGTTCTTTTATTTTATTTTTTTGAAGTTCTGAGACTTGTTTGAGCATCTAGTATATTTAAGCGGACACAAATGGGCTTTCTTTGGATGCTTGTAAGTGGGCTTACACACAGTTGAAGAGAAGAGAACAATTTTAACATATGGGTCCTTTTCATAAGTAAAAGATGATTAACTTGTCAATTGAAATTATGTTTATTTTTTTAATTTTGATTAAGGTAAAAATATAGGAAGGGTCTAGACCCAATTACAAACCAGTCAAGAAGGTGAACAAATGGAATCTCACAAGAAGAAAGATTGAAACCAACAAAACACGATCAAAGGAGAAAAAAATAAGCAAGAGAAGCAAAGCTATAGATTGGAGCAGGACTATGTTTATTTTATTAGTTGATTTTTATACAGTTAATTTATATTATTATAATAATATAAAAACCAAATTATTATAAATGTTTGAATACTAAAAATAGTAAAAATTTAAATGTGTGATGTCTTCGAATTTATATATATTTTTTGATCAGTAATAATAATTATTTTTATTAATATAAAAGCATCAAAATGCAACTTCTTCAAAGTTCTCCAAAAACCCATCAACCATTTAGTCCATCATCTGCCATACTCCAAAAACTCAAAAGTTATAACTAAACTATAGAGATTACAGTAAAACCTTACGGTACTTCATTTGATACTAAAGCCCAAATACAAATTCACCTTGTTTATCTAACAAAACTTCTACCTACCCATCCTCCTAGTATGACTTTCCTACTATCCCCAAAGCGTTAGACAATAAAACCCCCAAAAACTAGTGACAACTGTTAGTTCAAAACACATAACAAAAATTTAAGTTTACTATTGCAGAGCCATGTGCGAGTTGCTCGCCTCAACATCTTTGTTCTTCCCGTTCATCTTCTTCTTCCGTTGTGGACGTTGCTCCTTCTCTAATCGTGTCACTTCAGCCTTAGCTTGCACTATTACCGCCTCCACTTCTATCGACTCCATTAATTTCAAAGCTTCCCACCCTCATGCTACCCGTTCTCTCCATTTGGCCTTACATTTCCCCTCTGGCCATTTAACAAATGGTATACATTTCTCCATTTCCTCGTCCTCATTGTCAACCCCTTCATTGATGTCTATTCCCACTCTCGGAGTTGCCCACTCCAACAAAGACTCCATTTCCTCCAGATAATTCTTATGCACCAATGATTTCATCACCTTTGCCACTACTTTAGTCCACTCGCCCAAGTCTAACCCCCACGCCATTTTTAGTGAATAGATGTCCATATTGGTTCTGTATCTATGCATGAGCTTGCCAAAACCTTTCCCCAAAATTAGCTGCATCGCCTTCACTAACTGTTCATCACTATAGAGGAAACACCCCATTAACCTCTTTGTATATGCCTCTCCAATTAATGGAGAGAGTTGCTTCCTCGTTTGCAATGAGAACCTAGCCTCCATCACCTTTACACCTACAGTGCAGCCACCTCCTAATCACCGTTGCTTCACCAATAACCAAACATATGGAGGAAGCATCGAGAATAGAGCCTCAAGAGATTTAAAAACATTAATTCGTCACCTTCCCATTAAAGCTTGGTGTACGATTTGCGTTGCTATTTACCTCCACTTACTACTCACATTCATTTCGATGGCTTGAGGGCACTCAAGTATTCTTTTCTTAAATTTTGTAATATACCACTTCTCTCGTCACTTCTTCCTCTAAATTTAAATTTCTAAAATCTTCAATTCTAATGTCTCCAACTTTTTGAAACGTTAAAACCCACTTAGATAGTATGTTTGCCTCAACATTTCCTTCTCTCCTGGTATGACTTATCTTGAAATCATCAAAGCTTGCTAATTCATCATTGATTTTCTCAATCACATTTTGTAAATGCCATGCCCTAATATTACCTTTCATCACAACTTGAATTATTACAAGAGAATCACCCTCCAAATGTATTTTCGATACCCCTAATCGTTTGCCAAGCATCACAATTGTTAACGTTGCTTGAGCTTCAATTGTGCTATTAGTCCTGTACTCCAACTTTTTTGCTCCCAAAGGCAAAACATTTCCCCTCCAATTCTTGGCAATGAACCTTGCTCCAGAAGGTCTCGAGTTTCCTTTAGACGCCCCGTCAAAATTCACCTTCCACCAACCTTCCATTGGTCTTTCCCATCTAATCTCTATTGTCCCCTTAAGAGTTGGATTAACCCAACTAGGCCCCTTAATGGGCCTTAGACAAATTGTCGACCATGTAGCTTGAATTTGTTTATCTTCCAAGGTGTAAGGGGTACTTAGGTTGAAGAACTGTGAGGCAGCTGCACCAACCACTTTCTCTATGGCATGGTTGATCCTAAACTTCAATCTTTCTATCGACTCTTCCTTTTCTACAAAAATATGCCCATTTCTTTCGTTCCACAGCTCCTAGACTACAATGGATGGAGTTACTTTCTATATGCAAGATAAAGTCGATTTCCTTTTCTGTAGAGGCCAGCGTTGAAAAACTTTTTGCAAAGTGTTTGGTAAAGGGCCTTGCCATTCCAGTGAACTAAACACCATTGCCCAACACAAATACGCCATCTTACAGTGGAGTAATAAATGATCCACCGATTCCTCCGCCTTTGCGCACATCACACACCTAGACAGATCACAAAACCCTACCTTTCCTTCGTTCTGTTGTCAAAATACGCCCCCTTATTGCCAACCATACAAATGCCCCTGCTTTTGGGAGACATTCCTTTCCCCGACATAAATCAACTGGCCATTCCTCAGCTCCTACTCCCATGTCCAAAAATCTATAGCCTAGCTTGATCGAATATTTTTCATTTGAGGCCCCACACCATACCACTTTGTCCTCTTTATTTGACCTTATAATCTTTTTGGCATGAAGTATGTCCTGCATAAGAGATTTTTGTGTATATGAAATTCCTAGATCTTGAATGGATTTCCACCCCCAATCGCCCCTCAGTACATTCTCTTTAAATTCCAGATAATCACTAACCTTCTCCCCCCAATGCTGGGTGAACCATTGTCTTAAATCCTGCAGTTCTGCATTTTCTTTTAAAGTTGGAAAGTCGGCCCAAGAATCATCCCAGAACTTGGCCTTTGCACCATTTCCAATCTGCCACGTTAAACGGTCTATTACTACCTGCCTGCAGGAAACAATGAAATTCCATATTGCCGACCCATGAGGTGGGTTTTGAATGGTAAGAATCTTGTTATCTTTCATGGAATCCAAATACTTTGCTTTGAGAATTTTCACCCACATCTGAGAGGGCTTCGTATAAATGTTCCAAACCAATTTCACCCCCAAAACTTCATTCAAAATATTCCAATCTCGTAGACCTGCTCCCACATTTTCTTTCGCTGTACAAATCTTTTCCCATGTGAGAAGGGGAATCTTATCCTGTTCATTTGCCCCATTCCAAAAAAAATTCCGCATTCTTTGCCCAACTACCCTTGTAATTTTCTTTTGTACTTGAAGGCACATCATAGAAAAAATCGGAATGGCTGAAATGACTGACTTTAACATCAAAATCATACTAGCCGAAGTTAACTATCTGCTCTTCCAACCATCCATCCTTTTAGGCAACTGTCTACTAGCTCCTTCCAAATTGTTGACTTGCTTGCTCCTCCAAAGAGAGGAATACCCAAATATTTACTCGGTAAAGAACCCAATCTCATGCCTAAAATTGAACAATTTTCCCTTTGTTTTTGACCACTAGAATTAAAGAAAAAAATCTCCGATTTTCGCTAGTTTATACATTGTTTAGAAGCTTTGCTATATTTGTCTAAAATTTCTTTCATCATCCAAGCTTCCCTAAAGGAAGCTTCCCCCTTCAAGAGAGTGTCATCTGTAAACTATAAATGTGAAAGAGGATTTATACCTTTTGACATCCTAATACCTTTCCAAAGAGCAACCTGTCTCTTTTTTGCAATCAACCTTCCCAAAACCTTAGCCATTATTATGAAAAAAAAAGGCAATAATGGATCCCCCTATCTCAATCCCTTCTCCATCTCAAAAAAACTTTGAGGGTTGCCATTCACTAATACCAAGACTCTAGGAGTTGTAATGCAACTTTCCACCCATTTCACCCATGCTTCACGGAAACCAAATTGTTGAAGAACCTTTAACAAAAATTCTCTATTGACTTCATCATAAGCCTTTCTAATATCCAATTTCACCAACATCCTTTATGTTTGAGTTCTCTTGATGGAATGGATTACTTCATGAGCAACTATTATCCCTTCATAGATAGATCTATTCGGTGAGAAACCACTCTGCTCAGAAGAAATCACCGAGTCTAGGACCCTCTTCAATCTATTAGCCAACATCTTGGAAATTACCTTGTATATCGTATTGCACAAAGAAATAGGCTTGGAATCACCAAAAGATTCTATTGCTTCTTTTTTGGGTACTAGAGCAATAAATGTGTTATTAAAATCTTTTAAAACAAACCCACTAGATCTTGATTCCTCCACCACCTCTTAGAGCTCATTTGCCACCAAATTCCACCACTTTTGGAAGAAAACAGTCGGAAATCCATCTGGGCTTGGAGCTTTATCTCCACGAAGACTAAAGAGAGCAATTTTAACTTCCTCCATTGTAACAACTTTAGTGAGATCTACATTCTGAGCAGCTGATATACACGAGGGAATGACATCTAGAATTTCTTCTACATGAGGATTACCAACCTGTGAACTTCTAAAACCTTTTGAAAAGAAGCGTACAACTTCATTATAAATATCATCTTTTTTTGAGAGATTATTTCCAAACTTGTCCTAGATTGAAAAAAGTTTGTTACTTGATCTCCTGACGTTAGCCAAGTTATGGAAAAATTGTGTTACGATCTCCCTCATTTAGCCACGTCTCTCTTGATTTCTGCCTCCAAAATATTTCTTCTCTTGCCAAAATCTCCGAATATTTTTTATTGAGGTCTTTTTCTTTTAGGAAATCCTCCTCTCTCATTCTTGCTTCAATGACCTTTGAATGCAACTCTCCTAGTTCTTGTTCCAATCTGAACTTTTCCATGAAGATGTTTTTGAAAACCTCCCTATTCCACTTCTTTAACTGTTCATTAACATATTGCAATTTTTTAATGAAAACAAAAGGTCTATTCCCAATTCTTGGCAGTGCATTGGACCACCAACCAACAACGAAATCAAACACACCTTCATCTCTTAACCACATTTTCTCAAACTTAAAAGGGTATCGATTTGGTACCTCATCCTCCTGAATTTTGACACTAATTGGATAGTGATCAGAACTTGTGATGGGTAAAATATCCACCTGAAACGTCCATTGCATGTTTGCCCAATTTCTAGCTAATAAGAATTTGTCTACTTTTTTAGCTATGTTTAGAAAACCACTTCTCCTATTTGTCCAGGTAAAATCCCCATTTTTAAACTTTACTTCAAACAACCCATTGTTAGCTACAAAATCACTAAAATCCCTATGTTTTTGATTTAACCAACCAATCCCACCTCTTTTTTCAAGTCTTAAAATAGCATTGAAATCACCTCCCAACAAAAATAAACAATCACCATTTATAGAAAGAACATCTCAAATTTCAGTCCAAACTCTTCTCATTTTTGCTACATTATTTGGTCCATACACATTTATAATAAAAAAACTTGATAATAGTTGCTTAGATTAAACCCTAACCCATTGCGAAGATTTTCTAGAACGAATTACTTGGATCTCTGCAACTGCCTCTTTGGGAAAAACTCCTATCCCACCAGATGCCCCTTCTACTTCCACCGCCGAACACTTCCAGTTGTCGAACGTCCTTTTGAAAGACACTAAATCATCGCCACTTAGTTTTAACTCTTGTAAGAGAACAATGTCTGATCTCGTTTGATCAAAACACCGTTTGATCAAACGAATCTTGTCAGGGGCATTGCAGCCCCTGACATTCCATGATAAGACCTTCATGGCTCCTAGGAAAAGGCATAGCCTTTTCTCAATCTCAATTTTTTCTACCCCACCGCACTTCCTATTATTTCTAATTTCACCCGTAATGGTTTTGGTCCTTTCTTCTTCTTTTCTCCCACCTTCACCTTTTCTTGTTTAGCCATAGACAGTTCAAGAGTTCTCTTTTCTACAATGCGCTGCTTCGCATTGAGACTTAGATCATCCCCCCCTGTTTCATCTTTAGATGGGGTTTATATTCATAATCTTCAAAAAGACCCCCTGCTTCTCTGGCTTCTCAAAGGAGCTCTCTAAATTTCTTACTGGTGAGATTTGAATATCTTTAAAGGTTGGGTCTTTTGTTTCCCAATTATTTTCCTAATTTGTGATTTTATTTTCATGAAAAGACTGACATACCTCTATCTCATCCACTGGTTTCTCCTCTCTCCATTTACCTCGATGTTCTTTGCTACCACTTCTAGGATTTGCAGGACATGTCAGAAAAACCTCACCAACTTCGACTCTTTGCCTCTTTGAACCCTCTAAGCTCAAGAATTTCTCTGATAAATTTACCACCGTTTCTGGACTGCCATGTTGCCCGTTATCTCGCTTTTCCTTCTAGCTATTCTCGAGAGAAGCTACCATTTGCTCATCCACTGTCCCTAAAGTCATATTCCCCGTCCCTAAAGTCATATTCCCCGTTTCTTTCTCCTAGCTTAAAGTTTGTAGTTCATAAGATTCAAGATTTTGGCTTACTAGTTCTGCCTCAGGATTAGTATTAAAACTCCTCACAGCTTCCACACACCCCCAAGTTGAAGAATTCAAACCCCCCCTTTCTTGGTACCGTGCCCATGAATCCAAAATTAAACCATATTCTCTCAAACAACACTCCTCCCAAGTGGATTGATCCCTCACTTGTGCCATGGACTTTAAGAAGTTGTTTTCTTTTGCTTGGAATATCCTTTCTTTTACTAACATCAAATCTGTTAAGACATTTTACCCTATTCCCTTGCCTTTATCCAAAACTTTACATCCCCCTACCGGGTGCCCTATGCCTTTACATATAGAGCACATTTCAAACGATTCTTCAACCTCAATCCCTTGTTTCCAACTACCTTCCCCTATCTTTATTTCTACCATTTTCGGAAGGGGATGTTCCGGTTGCGAGAGGATGCAAATCCACGCATACATGTTGTAGTCTTTATTTGTTATGGCTTCATCCGTCTTAACAAAAGTCCCAAGTTTGTTCCCAATTTTCTTTAGGGTTTCCTCATGCTAATATTCATGAGGAAGATTGTATAGCCGAATCCAAATCGACACCTCCGATATGCTTTCAATTTTGGGGTTAAAATTAGGGGTCCAATTTTTATCCTTTGCAGATGGACAATCAAGAAAGGGCCACTATTGAAAATCCATTCTTTATCCTTTGCAGATGGACAAACAACCAAATAAAAACCATTTGGAAGTGTTTTCAATATGGTGGACTCACCGCAGTGTTGAGTACACCGGCTTCTTACTCTGCCAAAATCCGACGATGGCCCACTCCATTTCATAAAAAAATCTTTCTCTTTAAAGTGAGCCACCAATTCATTCCAAGCTTTACCGTCAACCAACGAAGACACAATCGTGCTTTGTTCCAAGTTAGGGTTTACCTTATCCATTTGTTGTGAATCTGCCTACGATTTTGATCTCTATAACTTCCTCTCAATCTTGTGCATGTCCACTGGAGTCGTCAGCCACATACTCGCATAACCCCATCGATTCCTTGGCTCGAGCTCCTGATGTGTCGGTCTTTCATTTCCAGGGTTGTGAGTACCTTTACCACTATTTATCGAAGCCTTCCAAGCTTGCTGTGGTGCTCTCCACGGTGGACTCTGAGGTCTACCACCATTTCTCCGATTGTAAGTCCACCTACTTGGATCTCGGCCTGCCCCCACGAAACCCCTGCGACCTGCGTGCTCCTTGTTCTCACCGTTGCTCCGCCATTCCTTAACTAGATTAGGACTATTTTGAATTTGTATTTTTAAATTGAATTAAAACATTCATATAAATAAAATTACATTAGGATCTTACTTTAGTTATTTGCAATCTTTAAAACAAGATTAGCAAAATAATTCTTTTCATGTGACGAGTCCATAAAACCATAAAAAACAGTTATACTAATATTCAAAAATAATAGAATAACTTCAATTGAATTTAAATATATAATCTGAAAAGGACAAAGTAATATGTATCTAAAAATAATTTTATATCTTATATATGGAGAAATATTATTCATTTCAAAATGAAATGTGGAAGATAGTCAACAATGGAGTATTGGCGAGTATTCCTTGGTGGTATAAAATATATTCCTATATATATTTTAAATAATTAATAATTTAAAAATCCAAAAAAGGCACTTTTAGTATTTAAGGTTGTAGAATTTGTTGTAGAACTCAAGGTGGCCACACACCTATTGGTTTTTGATATGCAAGTTATTTGAACAAGATACTTGTGTGGTGAAATTTGAAGGACAATGTGTTATACATAGGCATCTTTCATGCTCGGCAATATCAATTGGGGTTGGACATTCAATACTATTGAGAATGATAATAGGGTATAAAATAAAGTTCAATCTTTTGTATTATTATGAAGTTAAAAAAAACTTTGTAGGTAGATGATCACAAACTTTCATGGTTGTTCTTAGAGGCAAGCTGTAAATTTAACATGAAGTATTTAAATATTATATCACATTTTAGAAATGGATGGTTATGGATGTTTTATACTAATAATTATTATTGGTATTAATTATATTAATAAATAATTTTTGGTTTTATTTTGAGATCATTAATTATGTGTTGGTAAGGATTTATGTTTGTTTTTATATAAATCGTAAGTTTATTATGAAGTATTTAAATATTGTATGTATTTAAAAAATGATGGTTGTGGATATATTATTGTTAGTGTCAACAATGTTTATATATCTAGATAGGATATCGCCTTTCTAGGATTGTTTTTTTCAAATTTAACTTTAGTTGGGTTTTTTATGTTTTTGTCTCACCTCATGTGGTTGAGACATGTGCTCATCATTTGAGACACCTAGTACATGCATACTTAACACTTTTTCACACACTTGTCAAGTGAGCTCACAAGTGTCACTCCTTTGGAGGGATAGTTAGACATTGTGTTCCAGCTTCCTACCTTCTCTATCTTGCTCATATATGCAAGATTTTATGTACATTTTACATGCTCTTAATTTATTGATAGACACACTATTGTGCTCAATTTTTTTACTTGTGGAAGGTTATTAATTCACGCTTTCAGATATTGGTTAATTCAAACAAAGTATTAAATCCATGGATAAGCGTTCCTTCCCACATCAAGGTGAATCTAGCACTTACCCTATCATAAGAGTGTCATGCCAACTGAATATCGCCATCAAGTTCAGAAGGTCCAAGAAACAAAGAATAGCCTTTTGTTTGAAAAAAAATGTTGACTTTAATTTGCTTTCATTTTTTTTATTTCTTTGTACTTGTATTATACAATTTTGTATGATACATAAAAGTTGTTAAAAAGTGATTTTTTATTTTTTCAAAAATTGTTGAATCATCATTTGCCCTTCATCATTTTGGATCAATTTTTTTTTGTTAAAATGCATTTTTTTTGTAGAGGATTGTCCAACCCCTTGCAATTATGTTAATTTAGGTCAAAAATTTGTTTGTTATAGGCTTTTTGTGGCCTCTCTAGCCTATTTGCAAGATTTCATGGTAATTATTGCAAGTTTTGGACACAATTTCTTTGTTTGTGATATTTTTGGATGGTCATCAACCTCTCTGGTGGTAGAAATACATCAACCTCTTTGGTTTTCCTTTATTTGGGCATGTTTTTGGCTTGAAAGGCCTCCAAGTTCCCTTCTTTTTACCTTCACGTGCTCTTTTGATGGGTTTGGAGGTCCACATTTTGTAGGAGTTTAGTTTTTTGGGCGAATATTTTTTGGGTGCATTTATCCCTACACTGCAACTAGAGTGCTTCTTGTATTGTTCCTTCATTAGATATAGTGGTTGTTTGAAAGCTTTCCAATAGGCTTTCATTTTTCTATAAATATTTGTGACTTATTTGTGTGCAAGGTTTGAAAACCAATGCTCATAAGCTAAGGGTTTTGTTGATATTTGCTCTCTACATTTTATCAATGGTTTGAAACTCCTCTTTCTAGCAGATTAAGATTTCAACACCACATTTTCTAGTGTTGCCACATTGGTTTTGGAGATCAAATTGGAAAGTCCATTTTCTTGCATGACCTACACACTACACTTGCACATCATATCCAAAGAAGTGATTGTTGGTGGCCAATCCTTTCCAACACCTCACCCATTTGAAGAAGTTTACTCTCAATTATTGAAGAATCTGTGTCTCCATTCCCTCATTAAACACTTGACTTCATCCACATTCAAGGTGGCACCAACATCCATTAGTTGTGTAGAGCATATGAGTTTAAGGAGCACACTCTATGCTAGCATTGAGGGTTTCTTCCCATGCAACCACATCTGCATTATCAACCACTCCTTTGCCCCACCTAGTTGAGAGAAACTCCATATCTTTATTCTTTCTAATGGAATCCTTCATTGACTTGGTAAACTCCCCCACAAAGTCGTACAATATCCTCAATGACTCCCATTTAGTTGCTAACATTTGGCAGTTTTTTCAAGTATGTTGAAATTATCAAATTTAAGCTAGTGGTTAGGTTCAACCATCAAGTCTTTATTAGTGCTCTAAAGGGGGGGGGGGGGTTCGTTTTTCTATAACTTGCAAATGGGTATGTATTTTTTCAAGTGTAAATAGTTGATGAGAAGCTAGTTCCATTTTCTACACTTTGGCATCAAGATGATTTTGATTTTACGTTGTTTTGATGTATTTCTTGACTTTAGAAGTCAATATTGTAAGCAAATTTCAATAGGGCATAACTTTCACCCTAGTTATTGAAATTTGGCAAAAAAAATTTGTATTC
The DNA here is from genome assembly GCA_007115665.2 of Sequoiadendron giganteum. NCBI lineage: Eukaryota > Viridiplantae > Streptophyta > Pinopsida > Cupressales > Cupressaceae > Sequoiadendron > Sequoiadendron giganteum. The sequence goes on along the minus strand of CM021109.1, from coordinate 249,116,267 downwards.
CTTTCAAAATTTCACAAGGAATTCAAATTTGACAGTGCCTCGAAAGCTAAATTTTATTTATATTTTATTATTATAAATCTGGACATTTTATCATTATGTCTCAGATTTGATGGTCAATATTTTATTAGCTTGACTTGCCCTAGAAGGCAACCCTATTTTATGAGGGCATTGTATTATGACTATGTATTGTGATGTATTCTAAGAGTCTGATAGCAGTCACGTTGCCTCTAGATCTCTTGTTAGTGATACTCCTATGAGAAGCTTTCTTTGCAAGTATATTGTAATCTTCATGATTTCTGAATAATATATTAGACGACTTTTGCATTGGGTTTTTTCTCTCAAAAAGGTTTTTCCAACGTAAATCATTGTGTTGTGGTATGCATGATATTTATGTTTATTTCTATTTAACTTTTTGTAATTGTTGAAAAGATTTGTAAAGTTTTGCATTATCCTCCTCTCAAGATTAGTGTAGGAAGTTGTGCTATCTTAGCTTCCTTACAATATATGCAAGACTTCTATGTACATTTTACACACTTTTCATATATTGATAAACATACTATTGTGCTTAAGTTTGTTCACTTGTGGAAGGTTATCAATTCGTGCCTTCAAATATTGGCTAATCCCAACACTTATAATATCAAATATTTAATATTTTTTTTAATAAAAAGATAAAAGAGGAAGAATTTGAAAGATTCCTAATATTTCAACATATGAAAGAGGAAGAATAAAAGATAATATCAAATATTTAATAATTTTTTTTAATAAAAAGATAAAAGAGGAAGATTTTTTTTTTAATATTTTAACATATGAAATATTGGCTAATCCCAACACTTATAATATCAAATATTTAATATTTTTTTTTAATAAAAAGATAAAAGAGGAAGAATTTGAAAGATTCCTAATATTTTAACATCTCCCCGGCTGAGTCCAAAGGTCCCATTCAGAAACCCCACCTAGGTGCGACTGATAATCCTAAGCCCAAGCCCGCTACCAAAAAACTCAAGGGGAACACAAGAAATGTCCAGACGAGTGTTGCGGCCAGTTTGTGTGAACTAAAGGCAACCCCGGCCAAAACTGCTTACAAAGCCATGTCAAAGAAGAAAGATAAAGATGCCACAAAAGGCTTGATGGAGCCTCTCGCGAAAGAGGGTAGAGGTAAAAATATTGTGGGGAAGGACTCTAAGGGTGATACGGTGGTGGAGGCGATGGTTGTGACTGGAGGAGAGATCATAATTCAAAGGTCTCAGAGATTGGCCAAAAATAATAAAAAAATACAGGTGGTTTTGGACTCGGAGGAGGAGTGGTCGGACAATACAGATTACAAGGATGATGAGATGTCTGAGGAGGAAGAGGAGGAGTATGTGAAAGGGCCCCACACCATTCCTAATAATAGTAAAGAGGAGAAAGAGAATTCAGCCTCCCAGTCCTCGCACCCGTTGGATGCTAAACATACTGAGGACATGAAGGTTGCTGATGGTGGGGAGGAGCGTAATGTGTTGAAGGAGAGAATGGACAAACTTGACAAGAAATTCAGGGCTTGACCCACTTTACTATGAAGCTCGTCCACTTTGTCACAACACTCTGTCTACGGTGATTAAAGATGAGTTGGAAGGGAAGAATGCTAACGAGGATCAAGAATGGGTCAGGGATGATGCTATGGACCTCTTGTCAAAGAATTGGGATAATGCCAGTTAGATGTTTTTTAGTCTATATTTTTGCTATCTATTGTTAGTCCGTGGTCGGTGTTCTATTTTTTGGCTAGTTTTAATGTTATTTGGACTTGATCTTTTTGGCCCATGTGGCTCAATGTGTTAAGGGTACAACACCTTGTAAATGTTGTTTACCTTATCAAAAACATATGAAGAAAAAAATATTTAAAACAAAAATGACTATGCAACATCACTAAAACATAGTTATAGCAAAAACAATACCATATAAAAATAGACAACCAAAACCATAGAAAACACAAGAAAAAAGAATAAAAAAAGACTAGTGATCAAAGCTCGTTTAGAGCTATTATTTCCTTCCATTCATCTTGCAAGGCTTGGAGATGGGAGCTAATGACTTTAGAATTCAAAGGATTCATAACTTTGACCTTTCCACACCTGGTTTGAGAATTAGACCCATTAGAGCTTAGCCTTGGGTGATCTTTACCTTCTTGTAGAGATCTTTGATGTTTATTGAGTTGGTAATTGTGGCTTTATTGAAATTGATGATATTTTGTAGGATTCCCTTAATCTTTACAATGCTAGACTCTGATTTCTAGAGCCTTTCTTCTCTTTTCACCATATAATCCTTAAGTTCTCATAAATCTTCCTTGGCATTTTACTCTTCCATAAGTGAGTTCTAAATCTCATTTGTGTTGAAGTCAACAAAAAATCATTTAAGGATCTCATGGTGGGTTTTAGTTTCTTTATACAATTCATATTTTTTTCGGCCAAGGTATTATAGTAATGATATTGTTTAGAGTAAAAGAAGGGAATGTGAGTTGTATCCCATTAGTAACTTAGAGCACGAATAATCTACCTTTGGAATTCTATTCTCAACATTGATATCTTCTTGTTCTTGTATTTTCATTTTTCCCTTTTCATCATTGTGGGTTATATCCATTAGAAGTCCACCACTGCCAATTTTCAAAACCACAAGGGGCTTAGACCTTGATTCTCTTTAAAATTAGTTTCATTTTTCCAATCCTTGAAGTTTTAAGAGAAGGGAAATTTTAGAATATAGTGAGACATGGTTGAAAAGGGGAGAGGTGGTTTGTAGGAGAAGAAGCTTTCATTTCGGGGATTCGACAAGAAGGGGCCTAGCAAAAGAAGTATGAGCCATCATCGAGGGATGAAGTTTAAGATACATGCCATTAGGGACAAATTAAAGAAACACCTATAGAAAAAATATTTAAAATCCTAACAAATCTTTTATTATTTTCAAAAAATATTAATTCTATTGGTGAATCTTTATATTTTTTGGAAAATTTGTTTAAATCTCTAGAAATTTATAAAAAATCTTGGTGAATTATATTTGTATTCAAACAAATAAGATAATGTCATTAGAGAATTATGCATGCATAAAAAAATATAAAATAATTTTGTTGGCAAATTAAACTTGTATTAAATAAATAAAATAATTTTGTTTGTATTCAAAAAATAAAATATGTTCAATGGTAAATTATATAAGTATTATAAAATATAAAATTAATTATTTGGAGAATGTGCTAGTAAGTTTTTGAAAAATCATAATGTGGGTGTTGAAAATATCAAATTATAAATGATAATTATTAAGTTACTTGGTGAATTTATAAATTTGAATATATTTACATATACATTGTTGGATGATTGTAGATCAACAAGATAAGTTGCATTTCAGGTTGAAGTTCTGACACAACCAAATTCATACATAAAGTCTTTGGAATGGGGGGCAAGTGTTAACAAGTCTCTAGGATGTGCTTAATGTATTGGTAGTTGAAAAAAAATCTTGGCCTTTGGTTGTTCATTCTCTTGGGTTAGTTTGCCAACATTTAGTGAACTAATATGTCAAACCATCTATAGTATATTGTTGGACCTTATGTCTTATTGGTAGTTTTTTTACTAACATTGTGTGTGTCTTATGGTGAATTAAATGATGAAGGGTTGAGTATTGTTGTTTGATGGGTATCTACTTCATTTGTGGTGATTTTTTTTGGAAAGTGAATTTGGCCATGGAGTCCATCCCATAAACTCATAAATATTTGTTGGGAAACTTGTTGTTTTCCATCTCTTATATAATTTATTTGTATTTATCAATATTTAAAAAAACTCTAAAAGAAAAAAAAAACTATTATAGATCTAAATCATTAAAGGAGTGACAAAATTCATCATTTTTGATAGTAAATGACCATGAAACAAAATTCCCATTATGGTATAGATCTATTAATTGGTAGATTTATACTATTATTTTTCTTTTGATATTATCATATCTATAAATATTAAACAGTATTACATATGGCTAAGATTTTGATATTATCTACCTAGACCTAGTCATGCCATCCTTAGAGAAATAGAACGACAAGTTGACAAAAGCCTCATTAGATTCCCTTTCCATGTGTGAATTCGAGACCTAATGATGCATTTTTTCCTTGAAGCCTCCACATTGTATCCAATAACTTCAACCACAAATGACCCACTATGTGAGGGAAAAATGACTAGCCACAAACAATTTCCAGTGTGAAACCCTAATCCAATGATTACATTCTCCAAAGCCTCACTAAGTCCACCACACCACAATAATAGATTTTTCATCCCAAAGATCCAACATAATGGCCACAAACATAGAGATGATATCCATGTTCACATGATATTTGTGAGTTGCTGCAAATAAAACATCTCCCAACACCATTCTAATCACATGTAGGAAAAATAGAACATTTAAAAATATTATAATGCCTAACATCAATTATTGCACCCCTAAAAGTAAGATGTGACCTATTCCAAGAATTCCAACATTAGAATCTATAAAAATAAGTGAAGAAGAAACCCAACCATTCCAATATTTAACATCATTTTTTTATTGGAAAATATGTGAAATAAATGAGCTATATAGACCTTTCTAGAGCAATCACTTGCCTCCATCCAAATGTCTTTTCAATATCGAATCTTAATAAATTTTGCTTTCTTCCAATCATAAGAGGAGATTATTGTTGTTGTTTAAAGATCTCCCATTCATTTAAATTTCAAATTATTAGTATTGAAGTAGGCAACATGCATGTTAATAGCCATGTTTGCAATCTCATTCACCTCCATGTTGGCCTCACAAAAAATAGGTGAATTATTATTGTTGCCATTTGGTTGCATCATACATGAAATTTTTGAGTTAGAAAATAAATTACATTGTATATTTGATTTACATACATTGTTGGATGATTGTAGATCAACACCACAAGTTTTATTCTAGGCCAAAGTTATAATACACCCAAATTCGTACATAAAGTTTCTAGAAAATAGACAAGTGTCAACGAGTCTTTGGGAAGTGCTCAATGTATTGGGAATTGAACAGATTTATTGGCCTATGGTGAATTAAATGTTGAAAGAATAAGTATTGATGTCTTTGATTTATATATACTTTTCCAACACTTATGTTCTTAATTTAATTTTTTGGTGGGAGATCTTAAAAAAAAAAATCTCCTCTTTTGATCATAAGCAAGTGAAGTTTATTGAGTCAATATTGAAAATAACATGAGGTACAACTGGCCATTTAATTTTTAATCTTTTATATCCTCCTTTATTGTAGTTAAACACTCCCAATAGATTTTGTATAATTTCAATGCTTTAAAGTACTATGCTTGAAGCTAGATGTCAAATCCAAATAACATTTGTAATGAGTCTCCCATGTGTTGACAGTGCCTCCAAAAAGAAGGAATTATACCTCACATGAGTAAATTCTATTAAATTATATCTTTGGTAAGATTTCAAGCATGTGTGCTAGCATTTAAAGGCTTTGCAAGAATCCAAATTCCACAAATTTTGGATATTTAATGATTAGGTGTAATTAATATCGAATGTTGGGTTATGTTCAAAATTGTGCTATAAAGAGGGATGGTGAGTTCAATTAAAATTGTTCTTAAGTCAATAAAATAGTTGAGTGCAGTGGTTTGAATGTCGATAATTCTTTTGTGAGGTTAATAAGGATGATGTTGTGATATTATTGGGGTTACTCTAAATTCTTGAGCCTCAAGCTATGCAGATTTAGAGGAAAAGAGAGACAAATTCTCTTCAAAATGGGTGCAATTGGAAAGAAGTTTATCTAGTTCACCTGGCCTTTATGCCTAATTTTGAACTAGGATGAAGAACTTTAATAAATATAAGTGCTTTTACTAGGTGTGTGGGAGTATAAATTTTTCAATATTCTCCCCTTGGAAACATGTTAATTTCTCATGCTCTATTTTGACAGAGGCCCTCAAAGAGGAACTATGGGCTTTTGATGTCATGCTGATCCTTCTTGGTGGCTTGGTCCTACTTGAGGATGGTGGTAGCAAATTTAATATCCCTTCAAATTATTCTTAGGACCTCCAATTAGTATCAATGTGTAAATCTCATTTACATACACCTTGAGGTTCTACAATTTATGATATGTACATTTTCTATGTTCACAACTTCAAAGTGTGCTAGAAATCCACATGGTCTAAGGATATGATCTCCTTCACATCCACATACTTTTCCACCACTAATGCTTCAACCACAACTCAAATTCTGAAACTAAAGCTTAGCGAATCTTTAACCTTTGTAACAAGTTGGATAAAATCCAACAAGCACTTGTACCCATTCCATTACACCACCACTAGACTCGTACTATCAATTGTGTCAAATGTAAAAGTGACATGTGTCACTTATACATGATCTTGCATGCTCAACTTATTTTTAGAAACAAATGTAACATTATAATTCATTTGTATTAGGATAAAGGGTTGTGTTATTCTTTGTTATTTATTTGTAGTATTTTTGTGTGTGTTAAGTTTCTATTCAAGTTACAAGTAATAGTATAATGTCATTCATGGAGAGTAATTAGAATTAATGTTACTAAATTTTGACAATCTATGATATAGTCACTTTTCTTGTTTTTGGATTTTATTGCGTGAGAGTTTTTAAAATCAATGATAGAGAGCTCAAGGAGATGTAAAATGGTTAGTTGCATACCAAGTCTAACTAAAAAGAGAGGTGAAAGTGTGGAAAGAGAGAGGGGAGGTGGCACATGGTACCTGGAGAAGGAATGAGACAACAAAAATATTAATAAAAAAATATTTGTGAAAAGAAAAAATAAAACCAACTTCATATTAATGTAATACTTATTTACTTATTTAATTAATTTGACTATAGCAAGCTTAAGAAGAAAACTAGTTATATTTGTAAATAGTTTTTTTATAAAAATTAAAGATATATAATTACTACAAAAAACTAAAATATATAAATCTATGGATATAAGTATATATACTCAAATTTGAATAAAAGTGAATTTATAGCATATTTTATGCAAAAAATATCACACAATCAAATCCAAATTCTAGAAACAACAAAAGTGATAGTAATTATAATGTTTACTCTATAAATGTGAATCATGTATCTATGGCAGATTATTATTTGTACCACATGGATTCAATATTTTATTGGAGGCTAGTAGAACACTTCATGTTGTATGCTAGTTGTGTGCCACTTTAGTCCTAATTGGTGTGCTCTTATTCACATCCCATGGTTTTAGTTCATTGCATGCTCTTAAAAGATTCAAATCTCAAGGTTGTGATAGTGTGCAATTATGACATGTGGCAATGATGTCATAGTGGGAACGAGGTTTCATTTGTTGTGTATATGGCCTAGTGAAGGATGAGTAAGATCTACTTGTTATTTCATGCACTCTCTTCATATCACAAGTTCTAAAATTATGAACCATCCAAATTTTTGATGGCATGAAATGGTGACATTTGTCCCAAACTTTTGTCATGGCATGCTAGCTATGTATCCTCATCCAAAGTTCTAGTGATCAAAGTGGGATAGTTAAGATGACTTGTAAAGTTTCTTTATAGATTGCTTTTTATTTTATTTCATTTGTTCATTCTAATGTATTGCAACTTCAATACAAATGATTTTAAAATAAAGTAAAAGGCCATGATCAACTGAAGATCAACAGTCCCTATTCAAAATTGAGAAAAATATTTGATATTTGCCAACACTCTATTCACGTGTATGAAACCTAATGGTGGAAATATGCCAATATCTATCAGATTTCCTTAGAATTTTGAGTCATTTTCATCTCTTCGAGTTTTCAAGAGCCCTCAAAAGTAACCAGTGTGAAGAATTTATAAAATTTAAGCTATACAACAATTGTAGAGGTGAAATAGGGTTATTTGAGCAAAGAATGGGTAAGTCCTAAGTTCATGCCCTAAATAACATAATTACTATTGAAATTATGCGCTTCTAATTCATAGGGTTCTATTGTTATTTTGAAGATTTTTAAAAATTCCTAGAATATTTTAGTTGTTAGAATTATTCCTATAATTTGAAACCCTATCCATCACTAAATCTTAAAATGGTTCAAGCAAGCTCACAACCATCAAGAACTAGATTAGTGTTAAATGAAGACCTTTTAATCCAACTCTATGGATCATCAAGGAAAGATATGCATTCCCAAGGGTTTGATATTATCAGACTAAATATTTTAAAAAGGAGGAGAAGTAAGAGATGCAACTATCCCTATGCATGGATGAAATTTGTTTGAGTACAAGTATTGGAGGGATTTTTCTAAGCAACCCATATCCAAAATCTGGAACTTTCACCTTGTTAACTTGGTGGTTTTGAATGATTTTATGAATGTTTATCTAATTAGGACAATAGAAAAGAGAGATGATGTAGAGAATATAGTAGTTTTTACTCCCAAGGGTTACATGTTGTTAACTTTGAACAAGGAATAAATATGACATGTCTTCAATTTGAATATGGTAGAAAACAAGCCCATTGACTTCAATTCCTTATGTAATGAATGTATGCATGTAAAACGGATAAAAATAGAAATATGTATAAAAATAGCTTAAATCAAACCAAAACACATGTAAACCTCAAAAGACATCAAATACATGCAAACCTTAAAATATAGAATGTATTATGTTAAGTTGTTGAAGATTTGAATGTGGTTACTCATGATTCTAGTAGCATGACATTAGCATAAAAGATGTTGATGTCAAAATGACAATGATAGGTCTCTTTTATAGAAAACCAAATTGAATGAAGGGCTAGGATTAAAATTCAATATGACATGACAATAAATTGCCAAGATTGAAAGATGTAGTATGAAATAGGGTTAGGGCTAAATTAGGGCAAAGATAAGACTAGGTTAAGGATGGATAGTTGAGATTAAACTATAAAATAATTCAATTAAGAGTGGAAATTAAATGAGATGTGAAGAGATAAGGATGACACAAATAAAGAGAATGGCACATAAAAAGAGGTTGTTGGAGAAAATTAAATAATTATAAAATTATTTAATTTAGGAGGGAAAGTGAATAATTAAATAATTGAAACAATTATTTAATTATAGTAAAACAATGACAATAACTAAATAAATAAGCATTTATTTAATTATAGAGAAAAAGGGACTAATTAGTGACACAATTAAATACACATAATTTATTTAATTAATCAAAGGAAGAATAAAGGGAAAAATGAATTAATTAAATAATTAAAAATTATTTAATTAATAGAGGAATATGACCTTAGAAGATAATTAAATAATTAAAATTATTTAATTATGCAAGTAGAAGGAGGAATTGATATGAAAATGTGGGTTCGTAGGCAAAGGACAATTTTTAGTGTCTACATTTTTCCCCTCTTTGAGATAATGTTGCGATTACAAGAAGTAACATCATTTAAAAGAATAAAACTTAGTCGGTAGGAAAGGGATGAGGACTAGAAGAATGATGTCCTAGTCACTAGCGAGGATGAAAAAGGATGACGAGGAGGTAGTGTTATGCCCCCTCGAGAGGACATGTAGGTTCAAAGAACACGAGTGTGCTCTCTAAATGGATGAGAGGACTAAATGATGAAGGATAAAAGTATAGAGAAAAATAGAGAAGTATGATGAAAATATGGATGGAGAGGGAGGATGGAGGATCGCCATGTTGCAATGATATGAGCAACCTAGATTTAATATTGTACTTGACATTATGCACCAAATTATAAGGAACCAAGATGACAATCTGCCTAGTATGTGATCAAAAAGGTCAAGTGCAAACATATGCCCCATAACACCATGATATGGAAGACCATGATACCCTTGTGATAATATAATTCAAAAGACCATGAGAAATGCAAACAATGATAAACACACAAGTAGCAAGCAAGAATGCACAAAAAACCAAAAGCAACTAAGGACAATGCTCCAAGTCAAGCTTAGAACCGATTGATGGATTGATTGATGATGATGATGACAACGTTGTTTGACATGGGAAAGACACATCCTAAAACAACATGAGGATTGGGAAAGACATATCCCTATTGTGATAATGTATTAAAGTGGATCAATAGATTGTCAATTGATTTGGATTAAAATCATGGATTGCTTATGGATGATGCACTAGATTGCAAGATTCGATTGCATGGATTACAATTGATTACATTGGATGGAATTGGATGGGCATGGTTGGGGGATAGTTGGATTGGAAGGATAGAGGATAAATGGACTAGATAAGATAAAATTGGATAGAGGATTGAATGAGATCCAATGGAAAGGGAGGACCAAGGCATGGTAAAGGATGGAAGGATGGAGGAATCCCATGGGATAGGAGAGGACTTTGGATAATGGATGGTGATGGGAGATATGATGGTGGTGGATGGAGGATAGGAAGATGAAGCTCCAAGGACTAGTTTCAAAGGACTAAGATGCCCCACACTAGAGGTAGCCTAATCATGGATGGAAGATGATAAGTGATGTATGATATGGAAGGATAGTGCATGATGGTACTTTTAAAATTTATCAAAATTCTGCCTAATTTGGGCATGACTGGTTACTTTTAAATGATTGGAGGTCTAATATTTTGGGTTTAGGGTTTAGATCACCCATGGAAAATTGATTGGTACCTTTTAAAACCCTCGCGTTATATTTTAACATTGACTTTTTACTGAGGGTTACCGGTCACATAAGTCATTTGATCGAGCCTTTTCTTTGTGCTCTTACTGGCCCCTTTTCACCTGACCTATCGGTCTTCTCTTTGCCACTTAGGCCTAAATTTTTGTGTTGTCAAGGGTTTTTTTGGCCGACCCCACCATTATATTATATTTATTTTTATGCAGCTTGGCAGATCGTGCGATCATGGGTTTTGATCTGGACCATTCCTTGTGAACCTCGCAAGTTTTTCTACTGATGTCACTAAGGTGGTGCAAGGTGTGCGAGATGCTGCCATCTGTCAAGTACGGAGGTGGGGCCCTCTCCTGATGCACCAACAGTGACAGGTGGATATATTTTCACTGATAGGAATTAAATGACAGGGATTAATGATGACCATCCCTCGTAGGCTTCGCACGATCAGATTAGTATTCTCAAAGGTACTATGAGGTTTGTGAAACGGTGACACATGGCTTGGCTCTTGGAACAATAGGGGCTAGGTGGGGCCTATCACTCATTCGCAGCTTCCTATTTTTGAGGGGTATGATTGGCTATTGTTTTTACCAGGCAGGGATGTGGATTTTCAACCATCATTGACTCAATTCGAGTCATTCGAATTGCCAGATCCTTTTCACATCAACAGTTTGATTTCAAAGGGTTACTGTTCACCCGTGTGAGGAGTTTTTTGCGTTCTGCAAGTTGTTTTCATTTGATGGCGTAGATTTTTCAATGGATCTCCTCCTTATCTCCTTGCATGCGAACGGTATCCTCCTGATAAATTCAATGATGGGCTATATGCCATTGTTCCATAAGCCTAGAATAATTTTGTGGTGGTGACATCAACCACTAATCACTCGCATGCTCGTACAACATTTGGGCAATTAATATTCCCTGCACCAATTTTCTCTATAAATGCCTGCTAAATTGCTTAGTGTTATCATTGCATTTTGAGTCGGTATATTTGTAGGTGGTCGATTTTCTAGTGGTTTCGAGCTCGAATTTTCAATGGATATGTCTGTAGTGTAACAAAGTGCTAGAGTGGGCGCAAGGAATTCACAGCGCAAAGAGGAACAACCTATTCCTAGTGCTCTTGAAGCGATTGCTCGAGGTGTGGGCAAGCGGTCTGGGCACTGCAATTCCCCCTATTGTGCTCTCTTCGAGCTCTGGTAGCGATGGGTTTGAGACTAACTCAGACTATCATTACTATCTTGTGGCCATGACTGAGCTCATGGGGGTTGACGAGGAGGTCCTTGCGGTTTCCCCAATTATTGCAATGGCACCGTGCCATGTTGCCGGGACTAGTGCTGGTATGGACAAGAAAAAGAGAATGGTTTCACTTCACAGTGAAGTGAGAACTAGGAGCGGTTTCCTGTACTAGGGCCGTGTGTTGGCTAAGTGATGTTGGTGGGTCATGTGTGTTGCTGGGGTGGTGCTCTTTTGTTGTCTGATGTTGTTTCGATGGTTCGTTTTGATGTGGACGTGTGCGTGTGTGGCACAGTCTTTTGTTTTCTCCTCCAACTGGTTACTGGGGTGTAACCGTTTTGATTCCTCAAATCGTTTATTGTTACTTCTAATGATGAGGAATATTTTTTGGAATGTGAATTCAAATTTCATTTCATTAGAATGAAATTCATTTTGAAATTCACAATGGAGCCCGGTGCTTGTTGCTCTCCTGTTCTATAAAGGAGATTTTACGGCTCACTGTTATGGTCAGATTTTTGTGTTCAAAAGCTTAGTGTATGTACAATTAGTTTTTACTGTGGGTTTTTTTGAAGGTATTAACTAGTAAATCTTTCTAGGTCAGGAATATTATGAAATAAGCAAGCTTTTCTTATGTAATAACAAATATTGAAGCAAATAAAAATCTATTAGAACAATTGCTCTCCTGGTTACATGTCATGGATTGTGAATGAGTTTTATCAATGGTATATTCATTCAACTTCAATGGTATATTTGAATGTGTACTTCATTTTCTTGCTTGAACTTAATGAGTTAATCAAACACTTGAAAATGAGTTACAGATTTGTGATGATATACTCAGGATTCATTAAGGAGTACTATTTTAAAAAAGAAACTGAAAATCTCATAGTGTAAATCATTATGGTGATAAGTTCATGATGTCTGGGTTATGTTTTGTATGACTCCCACCTAATGGATGAGATACTGGGTAATTTCTTCAATATTTTTTTGAGGCTTAAGGTTGTAGTTCTAAGTATGGTGGTTTAAGATCTAAACAATTTAAAATATCAAACCCTATCTCTTTTGAGATACAAATCTTACGTTAATTTTCAGTCTCATTGCTTTAAGATAATTGTTATTATTCTTTGGTTTGCCACAACCAGGGTAATTTCTATCTAACTGCATTGGTGGGGACTGTATCTATATGAAGAAGTGTTCTTACAATCATAAAACATTTTTATGAACACACTTAGGAAAACCCTCCTTGGTTTCACACAGCCAAAAGTGTAGGAGATCTCGGTCTTTGACTGAATCTCGTTAGTTGGCCACTAACTTTGTTAGTTCTTGAATATAGAGGTTGGCTACGTCCTAGGGAATTACAAAGCCTTAGCTGGAAAAAACACCAATAGTGCATAAAGGACATAAATGGAAATAAAAGTAAGGATTGAATTGTCCAAAGCATGCATGGATATTTTTCCCCTAGCCTTATTAAGATCAAGGGTGAAAAGAGGGGAGGAATTATATAGGATATGGGGATGGAATTAGGATAAGGGATCTAGGATGGAGGATAGGAAGATGGAGGTACAAGGAATAGTTTCAAAGGAGTAAGATGCCCCCACACTAGAGGTAGTGCAATAACAGATGGAAGATGATAAGTGATGTATGATATGGAAGGATAGTGTATAAAGGACATTAGTGGTAGAGGAAGTAAGGCTTGAATTGTCCAAATAATGCAAGTATATTTTTCCCCTAGCCCTATCAAGATCAAGGGTGAAAAGATAGGGTGACTTGGATAGGATGGAAGTAGGATAGAGGATATGGATAGGATGATCAAGATCAAGTGTATAGGATATGTATGCATGGATATTTGACCCCTAAGCTATTCATCAAGATCAATTATGGGAAGGGGGGATGAATGTAAGTAGGATAATGGATAGGAAATGAGGGATAAAGGGAGGTGTGGTAGATACGATAACATGGATGCAACTTGCCCCCAAGTGTAGAGTACAAGAGACTAATGAATTACACATGATGCCTATTTTCCAGGTTTTCATCATGGTACCTATCCAAGTCACCACAAGAAGTGGTTTTCACCATTGGACGAATTTTTTCTCTTTACTTTTTTATTTTTCATGTTTGCTTCTTTTTTTCCTTTTTTTTTGTTTTTTTTGAGAATAGAATGGATGGAGAAGGATAAGGATATAGATAAGTGGATTTGGAAAATAGTGTATGCATGAAGGGATGAATCAAGAATCTATTTCCATGGATGGTATCCCTTGAATATGTGCTCCATTAGATCATGGAAAATTGGAGGTATGCTCATAGACATTGGTAGAATGATGGTAAGGGGCATGAAATGCATGGTAATATGGTGAGGGATATGGATTTATGCAAAGGGTTGGATAAGAGGGATGAAAGGATGAAAGATGGATGTTGGATAATGGATGGTTTGATGGAAGAATTATAGATGAGTGGATGGAAATGTTGGCAAGATCGACATTGGAACACACCTTGAAGGGTGGTGGAGTTATGGAAGAGAAGTGGACTTTGTATTTTGAGGTTTTGATGGAGGAGTGGATGTGGATTTTTGGATATAAGGACCCAAAATGGATGGAAAGTATGAATGATTATTAGATAGGGTGAAGGACTTAGGATTGGATAAGCAATTTTGGATGCCAATTCTGATTTTTCTTTGGGTTGGATTGATTCTATGAGTATTTTTGGAATCCACATGGTTTTTGATTTTTTTTCTTCATGGGCCTTTGTGGCATTTGGGATTTATATTTTTGATTTTGGATCATACTTTTCTTTGTTTTTGCATGTCTTTTTGATGGGACATGTTGATCCTTTATTTTTCTGGATTTTTGGCTTTTTGCATTTGAGATTTGGCATCCAAATTGCTTCCAAGAGAAATGGGATTGGTGGATGGATATGAATGATGTGGATTTATTATGGATGGGTTGGTGTAGGTATATTGGAAAAGGTTCAAGGGTGTGTGCCTTTGTAGATCTTGATTAGGGATATGAGATGATGGATAAAGAGGATAATGGGATCTTGGAGTAGGAGTGATAGGTGGCGAAATGTAAGGACCCAAGATGGATGGAAGGGATGAATGAATTTGTTTTGGGACATACAGACCCAAAATGGATGGAAGGGATGATGGACTGAGATTTGGAATATAAGGGCCCAAGATAGATTTTGAGGATGGGGAATGTGGAAATTTGGATTTAAGTGGAGGGATTTTGGATTTAGGATGGGGGAAGGAGTGTCAACGTCTAGAGACTTGTAGCCAAGGCCATGATAATTTAGAATTGCTTGGATATGGATGGGTTCTAATATGCCTTCCTCATGTAGGCCTAACCCTTTGCCTTGATAATGAATTTTTTGACAAATCATTTTTCCAATGGGATACTTATTATTTTGAAAATAAAATGTGAGTCCATTTTGAGGGGGATATGGTATGAAAGGAATGATAAATTCTTGGAGGAAACCGGTTTGGATGAAAGTGGAGGAACCCAATTGATTAGTAGGATGTTCATGGGTATCTTGGATATGGGTGATGGGATCTTGCAGAGGATTAGGATCATAACATGAAGATGAAGGGGTGCTTTGATCTTGACTTATGGTAGGATCATGGGATGGGGTGGATGGTATAGTTTTCTCTTGGTTATGAGATGGAAGGGGATCATGACATGTAGATGAAGGTATGCTTTGATCTTGACTTAGAGGAAGGGGATCATTGCATGGAATATAAGTTAGACTTTGATCTTGATTTAGAGAGGGATCATGAAATGGAAGGGGATCATGAGGTGGAAGGGGATTATGCAATGGAGTGGATGAGACATCTTGATCTTGATTGAGAGGGGTATAATTAGATGGGGTAATGGATGGAAAGCTTTTTTATTCTGATGGACTAGGGTCATGCCATAAAGGTGGTATGATATGATCATGATATAAGGTGGATATGCACGTAAAATGGATAGAAATATAAATATGTATAAACATAGCTTAGATCAAACCAGAACACATGAAAAACTCAAAAGACATTAAATACATGTAAACCTCAAAAGGTTGAATGTATTATGTTGAGTTGTTGAAGATTTGCATGTGGTTGCTCATGATTCTAGCAACATGAAATTAGCATAAAAGATGTTGATGTCAAAATGACAATGATAGGTCTCTTTTATAGAAAACCAAATTGGAATGAAGGGCTAGGATTAAAAGCCAATAGTGCATGACAATCAATGGACAAGATTGAAAGATGTAGTATGAAATAGGGTTATGGCTAAATTAGGGCAAAGATAGGACTAGGTTAAGGATGGATGGTTGAGATTCAAGGGTGGAAATTAAATGAGATGTGAAGAGATAAGTATGGAATGGATAAAGAGAATGACACAAAAAAAGATGTTGTTGGAGAAAATTAAATAATTATAAAATTATTTAATTTAGGAGGGAAAGTGAATAGTTAAATAATTAAAACAATTATTTAATCATAGAAGAGGAAGTTGACTTTTAAATTAAATAATAATTTAATTCAAAAGTGGAAGAAAAGGACAAATTAGTAAATAATTAAATAAATAAAATTTATTCAATCCATAGGAGAAGAGGATAATGAATAATTAAAGAATTAAAATAAATATTTAATTATAGTAAAAAATTATAATAATTAAATAAATAATCATTTATTTAATTATAGAGAGAAAGGGGCTAATTAGTGACATAATTAAGTAAACATAATTTATTTAATTAATTAAAGGAAGAATAAAGGAAAAAATGAATTAATTAAATAATTAAGAATTATTTAATTAATAGAGGAATATGACCTTACAAGATAATTAAATAATTAAAATTATTTAATTATGCAAGCAGAAGGAGGAATTGATATGAAAATGTGGGTTCGTAGGTGAAGAATTTTCAATGTCTACAATGAATACCAAAGAGATAGACACAAAAATATGGTTTACTAGCTTCCTCAACATAGAACTAGGGGCACATATAGAAATTTGATAAAGTTCTCTTAAAATGAAACATAACCTTTTGATAAGTGATATCTTTTAGGACTATTTTGTCAAAACATATCATGCACCATACCAAGTATTAGGAGTTGATATGAAGCCACATATTCTTGTGCACTTGATGATGTTGGTTGTTGATATCCAAAATGTAAATTTCAATAGAGAATTTGATTATACCACCTTCATCTTAGATGGAATTCATAGGGAGTTGAAGGCTATAAAGAGTGATGAAAAAATTGCATACTTTAAATGGTACTCCCTACTTTGCCACATCTTCCTATTCAATGAAATGAAGATATGGGTTAAATACATGAAATTAAGATGTCACGATGATAAAAAGGCTCCACTACTAGCTCAATTTTGGACACACATTTAGGATATGTACTTCCCAAATTCAAATTACGTGGTGTTTGAAGAGTGATTTATGCAATCTATTCTAAAGAATTTGGGTATTAAATCAAGAATTTTACCAAAAGCAATGGAAAGATTCTTAAGGTTGAAAGACAAGAAACCTGAGCTGGGTATCCAACATAATTGGGGAGATTGGTATCTCCACTCAAACTGAACAATGATAAGGGTGTATGGATCTCTAAGGATCTCATATATTGCTAAGAACAATTCCTAGTATTATTTCTTTTTTCGAGGTCATATAAAAATTGAATGAAATATATAAGCATCATTTGAGGAACCATAAGAAGGGTTCCCTTTTCCCCACATCTATTATATTTTTTAATTTTTTAGTGAGAAAAGGAAGGATTGGAGTTGTTATACCCAAACATACAAGATAATTTGGATGTGCACAAGATTTGTGATCCAGAGCATTTTATCAGCTAGACTAGGATAAATGCTAAGAGATCAATCTTCTACCACAAATTTGTCATGGTAGAAGATGTTATAAGAATTTCACTACTAATGAGGAAGTGACAATAAAGGAAAAAATGGAGTCCAATTATGAAGGGTGATGAATAAATGAAAAAAGGAAAATCCTAACTATCTTAGGGCTTACTCTAAAATTGATGATCCCATAAGTATATTCCAAGTTATGTTAGATAATTTGGAAGTTATTAGTTATAAGCATTAGTTGTCAAAAATAATATTAAAGGAAAGAACACCTATAAGGGAAGAAAAATAGGGTGAATTGATAGTCATGTCCCATAAAATGCAATCAAATAAAGAACCTTCAATGTCCTCCACCTAATTAGCTAAGGAATGCGAAGAAGATAGATCAACCCTTGGTGAGTTATTTTTATGGATTATTCAAAGAATGATGATACATGTTAGAATGTTGTGGATGAAGAATAAGTTAATTATATTATGCCCTCTCCTCAAAGGTTCCAAATTTATGATGTGCCCCAAGATAGATTGGTCATCAATTTTAGGGTAGTAGGAGATGAGATCACTGACATCAGAAGGAGAGATAACATCTCCTTCGAAGTTAATAACATCACTCTTGAAGAAGGAAATATAATAGTGCAGGAGAGTGGATTAATCCTACTAATATATTGGGACATCTTGGCCATTGCCCTTGACACCATACGAAGGAAAGACATAGATGAAGAATCATTTTCCATAGAGGAGCAAGAAATACAAGCATACTTTGGTTTAAGGTTTAGTACTAAATATGAAACCTTTTCTATTTGGGTAATTTCCTCTTAAAACCCATAAGCCACAGGTGAAAAATAAATGTTAGAGAATTAACTAGAAAACTCATTTTTAGGATGCTTGTTGATACCACATCCCCTCAAGAAATTTCCTTGGTGGTTAGCACAACTTTATTCAATGAGGCAGCAGTAAAGAAGCTTTAAGAAAATTTGATAAGTTGCAGAAGGTACACATTAGATTAGTGTAAGAATACAATAAGGTCTTGTCATTGATTCCACCACCACAAAGTATTGTTGCACCACCAAATTCTCCTCAACCAAGCTTATTGGATACTTCTATCCAAGATATAGAAACATTGTCCCCGATAATTAAGGAGCTAAAGAATTAATAGAGAAACAAAGGAAAAATGGATTAAAAGGATTATTAACATGGTTTATGACCTAATTGGCCACATGAAACAATGCATTTTCCACAATATGAATGACTCTCGGATAGGATATAATGGTCTAAGGAATCCTTACATAAAATACTCGTAATATCATCATATTTGAAGGACATATTCAATACTTTGACACCCAAATATTTAACCATAAATGAGATATGTAACCAAGCTAGATATGATCCAAATATATTAGAGATATTGGTAGATAATAATAAGGTTGATATCTTGTCAGAGGAGGTTTCAAAATTGCAATCTAGGCTGGAGATTGAATTGAAGATAATTTAAAGTCTTTTCAAACTTTAGAAGAGAGAATAATGCCTAGAATTTTAGATAAAAATGGAGTTGTTAAGCCTTCTGATCAGTGGAAGGTAGAATTTGGTACTATTATACCATCTCTATGCTCATTCATATTTCCTAATGGGGATCCTAATTCAACATTATTGACTAAATATTTGAATGAATTAATAAAACTGGAGGTAAATTTGGATAGCTTCAACAAAGAGGCCAAGATGGTACTGGATACTAAATATAGTTCTCATACTAGCAAGGTTTCTAAAGTATTATAATTATAGTGGCCCTTAGAGGAAACCCATGCTTCTTGGTTGGAGAAATTCAATGAATAAGATTCCAAATAAAATTTTAATTGGTCATTTGGTTTCCTCCACCTTAGCTTCTATATCATGGTGGCTCCAACTTTGTCTTCTTCAACGGTTTCATCTTCAAAGTTCTTCAGTGGGCTCAACAAATTTTTAGTTCAAAGAGAAAAAAAGGAATATTATTTTGTAATGGGTTATTGTTGTACCTGTTCTGTTCCAATAGGAATGTAAGTGTCAATTGTACCATGTGATACCCATGTCTAGGCTCATGAGCCTATGTTCTCATCTTGTTATTGAAGAGGATATGAGCCTCATTGTAAAGGGTTTTGGGAAATGTAATTTTGGGTGGGAATTAGTTTATAATTGTCAAGTGTCTTAGGCTATAAAGATTGAAGTTTTATAAATGCAAATTATTTGTAATAGAAAATTTCATTTCAAGTGAAATATATGAATACATGCTTCAAGAATAGTTGTCTCCAAATTATAACACAACAATATCTTTTGAATAAAATAATCAAGGGTTATTGAATTTTTCTATACATTTTTGTGTATTGAGTATATTTTTGATTGAATTTTGTTAAAGTAATGAAGTAACTTCTTTCTTAAAATATTGAGAAATGTTGTGTCTCATAAGGATTATTAAGTAGAATTATGTTTTAAGCCTTTCATAGGATGTATTTTTGTAAAGAAATGATGCTAATTATCTATTGAACTATGTTAAATTATTGTTAAGAGGAATTCACATGATCATAAGACTCTATAGCTCTTGATAAGCATCTACCTGTAGTAGGCTAATTTGTTTCAAAAAAATAGGATAATTTCTAAATTGAAAATATCAAGTGATGTTTAATTTATTCTTAATAATCTAATTAACATAATCATGGAAAAAATGAGTTTTCTATTTTTTCCTTTAAAATTATAACATTCCATTTAACATATCAAATTATCAAAATATATCAATTTTATTATATTTCTATTTATTAAAGTACATAATTACGTAATATTTTATAATAAATATATTCATTTCATATTGATATGATAATGATATATCCTTAAAAAATTAGAAATAATGTATCAAAATATTATATTGTTTGATGAATGTTTGATGGACAATTATAGTTGAATTCCATAACGAAAGGCACATAGCAATAGATTTGTGAACTCAAACCTTCAGATTCACCCTAGAGCCATTATATTTGCAAAGATCAGTGTTTGAGATTTTATTTTAGATCAAATGAAGCTACCTCTTGTTGAACATGATGAATTAACTAGAGCCATAAAAATTAGGCCAAGTGTTGAGTTTCATTTGAAGTGTCAATATAGAATTGTAATGTAATAATTGTGGAGTTGATAGGTAACACATTTCATTTGATTTTATATTTGAGAACAAGAAGAAAAATAAGAATTGAACTTGCAATTTCTAATTGATATTATTTTGAAGTGAGAGGGTTAGGGAGATTGCAATGCACCAAGGAGTTTGTAGGATCCAACTGATTCAATTTTTTCCAATATTTGTATTCATTTTTTCAAATTTTAGGTAAGTGAAAGACAAAAATCCTATGTTCCATCAATTTTTAATTTTCAATCTTGGGGTTTAGGGTTCAGGGCTTACAAGAATGTATACCATCACCACCAGACCAATTATTGGGAAAGAAAAATAAAATAAAGAAAAAACTATGTTGGACTACTTAAAACCCCAAATTTCACTAATGAATTCCATAATAATTATGATACTGCGATCTATGGTAGGATTAACTTAGAACTTATATTTTCATGTGACAAGGTTTTAATGTAAATGCAAACAACTAATTTGACCAATTAATAGTATCATTGCACCATGTGGTTGGATTGGGATGCATGATGTTACCTGAGGTTTTTCATTACCCAAATTTATCATGGTCTATACCCAAAATTATGATGATAAAAAAAAGTAGTATTAAGAAAATAAGCCAAGAAGTAATGTTACCCATTATTGAAAAATAATTTAGGAGTGTGTTGGGGTTTCCAGTTGAAGATTTTGAAAATGTCTGCATTGACCTAGAAAAACTTGTTAGTGATTATGAAGCAACCCCTAAAATACCCAAAACTTAAAAAAATAACAATGGATGACAATGTACTCAAAGAGAACCATAAGCCTCATAAAATTGATATTGTAAAACTAGGGGTTCAAGATACTATTTCCATGCTAGCATTTTCCCTCAGATTGGATAGTAATAGGAACCTAGGTGCAAGCCTCCTTGAAATGATATATAATATCCATCATGTCACTCCACCTATTAAATGAGCACATTGTAGAATTTATGCAAAAATAATTTTTAATGATTAAAGGAGGTTCTAGTTAGACATTTACATTCACAACCTACTTGTGCTTTTTATTTCTAGTGAAACTTAGTGGAATTTTTCTAGCTAATAAGCTTTGGATTAAACCCTATACAAATGTTGAGGCAAAAATAATGGCTCCACTATATGATTTGACCACTAAGATGAGGATGTGTGATAATAAAAGGAACTACAATCACGTTTTAGACTACATTTTGGCTTCATTATATCAAGAAATTACAAATACTCCAATGCCTATATTTCTTGTTCGTCTTATAGAGATTTCATTCAACACAAATCAAAAATACAATTGGTTGACTAGCACTTCATGAAATACTATACTATGATAAAATTTTATAGATCATGATGAGATCCCAAAAAACTTTCAATACATGTGACAAAGGTTTTTTGCATTGAAATATGTACAAGAGATGGAGAGTACAAATCAACTATAATTTTTTAGTCAACAAAAGAAGAGAATATTTCCTTCATCACCTTTTTCATGTGGAGGGTTTACATTCAAGAGAAAATAATTTACTATGGTACACAATTTAAAAAAAATAAAAAAATTGATGTCAAATCTCACTAGAAGTATGACCTATCTGATGTCATTAAATCAAGGCTTGTGGCCAATAATAATTTTGCAGGTAGAATTCAACATCAAAGTAAAACCTTGCTAAAATATTGAAAACCAAGAATTATTGGGATGAGGTCAAAAAAATGTTGGAGGAAATTGCTGTTGAGAAAGGCATTTATTTTGAATAATATTTAGTAAAAATAATGGCATTGCACCCACAAAGAGAAGAAAAGATACCAATCAATATGTATGAATTTTTTTAATAAAAAAGTTGATTGGCCATCTACTTCAAAAAATACTACAAGTTTTCAAGAGATCCCAAAAGATAATAAGTTTAGCAAGTTGTGGAATATAAAGCATCCCTATGAAGCAATTGATCATCAATCTAGTGATGATAGGGAAGAGAAACCCTTGGATACCATTCCTAGTGTAGACTATGCATACAAACCTATTTTGAGTGAGAGAAAAAAATAAACATATACTTTAGGGGAATCCATACTTGAAAAAATGGGTTATGAGGGTGGTGGTTTGGCATCCAAAGAAAAAGGTTCTTTGATGTTGATAGAGGTAGAATAGAGAAAATCAAGTGAGTTTTGAAGTATTGGAGATAATAAACAAGTCCAATGGTTTACAAGGATAGGTGGTACAAGTCATTTTGTTAAATCTTCAAATCTCTATCGTCAAATGCATTCACAACTAGGACATGGTGGAGAATCTATTTTTATTTCCATTTGTGGTGATGGTATGGGTAGTAGTATTAGTAGTGGCCAACAAGTGCTACAACAAAAAATTACTCACAAGGAACCATAATAGAAGATACTATATAGAAACCTAGTGATCAAGGCATTATGAAGAAGCAAAAGATTATGACAGGTCCAATTCCAACTACCTCCATTTCCACCTCCAAGGAATTATTTCCACTTCCAAAAGGAACCCCTTCAATTGATAGTGTGACTGGTACATAGAGATTCTACCATCATTGCAAGTAATCCTTCACCATTCAATAATTTTATTGTGTTAGTAGTCCTAGATTTTGATTACAATGTTAAGTTTAGAAATAAATCATAAAAATATAAATAACACAAGAAGAAAATGATAGAGAGTACAACTATTGTAACTTAAAAGCATAAACAAAAGGTATTTCTCATATATGAACCAAATATAAAAACCATGGAGTACATGTTTGTTGTGCTCAAAGTTTAAAATAATCCATAGAATCAAATGCATCACTCTAAATTTGAGGTGAGTAGTGTCCAAATAGATTTTTTTGGAATGAAAAATTGTGAAAAAATTAATATATAAAAAATAACAACAAAGTGGTGTACACATCATTTCTAAAGCAAGAGAGAGAGAGACATAAATAGGCTATATAACCAAATATAAAAGTTAAAAGAAGACCTAGAGAATGAGAAAGATAAGAGGAAAGCAACAAATAACAAGAACAATGAATTAGAGAAAAGGATACAAATTTGCCTCCACATCTACAAGAAAAGAGAATGAACAGAAAAAGGTGGAACTAAATGAACTAATGCAAAGGTTAAATGAAAGCATCAATTAATATGATAATGAAAGAGCAAATTTATGAAAAAAAAAGAACTTGGAAAAGCCAATGCCTTAGCAAATACATTAAAAACCAATCTAGATGAATAAAAAGAAAGATTTAAATTGTGGGAACAAAAAATGGAAGAGAGAAGAAACACTGAAAAATGATGCCAGGGTTGAAGAAAGCAGAAAATAAAATAAAGTCTTCACAAAAAATATTAACTCTATTTTATAGAAAAATAATGAGGTATATAAAAAATATATATATATTTGGGAGGAAATAATGTAGAGGACTAATCATTTGTGTCAATTTTTTAAATTGATTTATCGTCTAATAGTATATAATAGGAATCTCAAACAATACGCTATTGACAAGAGAACATGAATTCAAGAGAGAAAATTGTAAATCAAATTTTGTAAACAGTCTACAAGGTTTTTGGAAATGAATTGACATCCAAAGGAATTCAAAATCAGATTCATACCTCAATAAAGACATCATCTATCATTCAAAAATATTTGAAGTTATGTGTAGAGAGGAATTTCTTGAATAGGTTGCAAAAAATATGTGTAAGGTGCATCAAAAGGTAAAGGACTTGATAGAGCTTGGTTTTCTATTGGATTTTGACACAAAAATTGATACATGGAAATGATGTTTTCAAAAAAAATTGGAGGATAGAATGAAGTTTGATTTGGACTAGTTTCCTCAGAAGCCATATGAGGCAAACTTTTTGGATTCGATCAAACCATTGATAACCTTCATTTGCAATTTTGATTGAAATATTCAAGTCAAATTCCATTGTAAATTATGAATGGTTAATAAATTTCTAAGTCATATACTATAAGTTAGGAAAAATTATATTCCTTCATATGGATAGTGGAGCATGTTACAAAAGTTGATAGAATAATTTGATAATATGAGTTTCCAACTCATATTTGTGTAGAGTTATTTTTGAGCAAGATTTTATAATAATTTTAGATGTATTCCTTCATTAAAAAATCATTATAAAACTCAAAAACTATTTATGTGTTCAAGTTATCTATATTATTTAATTTCTTAACTCAAGAAAACTTTGGTTTCTAGAAACACATTAAAAAATTACTAATGTTGTATATGCTACTATTGTTTTTGATTATGGGTAAAATAGGTTTTGATGGGGCCCTGAAACCCAGTACAGACAGGTTTTAAAGAGACCTGAAACTTGAGCAAAGAGAGAGTTGCATAAAGTAAAAGACACAAACTAATGACAACCTAAACAATAACAACCATAAAGAGAATGACAAGACTAAACAAGCTACATTAAACATTTTTATAAGGGGCCTTAAACCCTATTACAAATAGGTTTTGATAGGGACCTAAAATCCTTAAATAAACTTGAGCATCACCTTATTCTACCAAGTATCAGTAAACTAGCTGCTCAGAACATTCAAATATGAGCCTAAAAAAGAGAACAAAATGATGTAAACCACCAACAGAACCCTATTTCTCAGCAAAACCAATGATCCAAACACCCCACCTCAATAGGGGCTTTGGGATACACAATAGAGAACTGCAAAGAATAAGCTTCCCTACAGCACAATCTCACTCGATAATAGGAAACCAACTCCATCTCCACCTTTGAAGGAGAGAGCTCCCATCTATTGGAGAAGATGTCATGACCAACTAATCCACCAAAACCTGAAATCTCCAACACCCTCAACCTCTACCTCCATAGGAGAACTGCCCACCTCAATAGGAACAACAACTAAGGAACCAAAAAACCATCACTTCCCATCTCCACCTCAAAAGGAGAGAAATCCACCTCCATAGGATCAAAGGGGAAATCCAACACAACAACCAAATAAGTGACCGTAGCATCCTTCAGTAAAATCTTCATTAAGAACAAACTGTGGACCAAGACAAGAATCCCAAATAAAATCCATAGATCCATCTTAACAAATTTCAAATATAAAATCATCTGGGTTTTCAAAAAAACTTGAAAATAACCCAGTCATCAGCCAATAAATAGTAGCATGAAGAAACACTTCCAAAGAAATCATCAACAAGTGTGATCCTGGGTTAAAGCTTGAGAAGCACCCGGCTAAAAGAACAAGGCCAAAACAAATACAAATAGAAACCATAACAATAAGAGCCTTCAACCAGTAGAACGAATCAACCTTTAAAAGATAATACACTCCCTTCATAAGAGTAATCTTCACCTTCTTAGGAAGGATCGCGACCCAAAATTCACACAACAACAACTTCATAGCTGAGAAAATAGCAGCATATTCTTAAACATGAATAGTTCAGAACCAAGAACCCAAGAAGCATAAACAAACCCTTCAGGAAGGAAAACTTCACAAACCAAGGGGACCAAGCCACAAATGAGAGGCTTCCAACCACAACGAAAGAATAAAAAAAATAGTCCCAACAACAATGAAGAAAATCACCACCTGTTTCAAGCCCACCAAACCCATACCCATCAATGGGAGTAGCACACGAAAGAGAGCCCAAACTAGACCCAAAAGAAAAAAAATGGATAGTGCCCACAGGGGAGCCCACCAAACAACACTCAGAGAGACATCGTAATGATGAGAATCCACATAATAGAAACCACCAGAAAGGAATAGAAAAGAAAGCACACATGTTGCATAAAATAGAGCAAAAGACACAGAGACCATAAGGCATAAGGGTAAACATAAGGAAGAGAGATGATAAAAAATATTACAACAAATCCCAACTACACATCTCTCCTCTAGAAGCCCTTCACCACAACATTAGAACAAGCTCAGAGGAAAGCCCAACCAAGGAGAAGTGTACCTCCAAGAATCAAACAACACTCTTAGGAGGGAGCCAAAACAACCAGCTCAGAAAGGGAGCAAGCAACAAAACCCCACCGAGAAAAAGACTGAAGCAACCTAGGAAAAAACTGTCCACCTGGTTCAAGACCTCCATCTACTTTAGCATCCTCACCATCACTCTCTCCATCGGCACCATCATAAATCTCATACATCAAAACCCCACTCCCACGTCCTTTCCCGCCTCTCGCCAACGTCCTCGCCATATTGATGCTACTATTGTTAGTAAGAATTTATTTGAATTATTGAGTGCATGTAAAACTTATTAGTATGAAAATATAAAAATATGAAACTATCAATCTCATGATTTTTTTTCAAACTTAATTTTGATTGAGCATCTAAGGGAAATCTAGTAAAATCAAGAGTTGGTGCTATCATTCGAGATCACAATGGTGAGGTTATTATTTCTTCTCTCAAGAAACTTCCCGATGATACAAAAAGTATTATAAAGGATAATGGTTAAATTGATGATTCAAGGATTATAAAGGCACTCTAGCTGCAGTGTCTCGATGGGTTGCATTACAATAAGACCCCCATTCATAAAGTTGATAAAGATCAAACAACCAATGGAGATGACAACAATTGAATTTTGTATTTCTAGGATAATATTTTTGTAAGGAAATAATGATACTTTCATGGTATTTTCTGTAAAGGAAATGCTTGTTTTCTATAAGTTTTTTGTTTGAGGCTTGTTATTGTCTCTCTACTTTGTAATTACACAACTTTATATTAACAATATATTATAGTTTTGTAAGGAAATAATGATACTTTCATGGTAGTTTTCTAAAGGAACTGTTAGTTTGCTAAAAAAAATTTAGTTTGAGGCTTGCTATTGCCTCTCTACTTTGTAATTACACAAATTTATATTACTATTATATTACAGGTGCTATAAACCTTTTATATATATATATATATAGATATTTTTCAATAGATAAGGTTCTACCAAGGGGGTAACACATTGTATTAACTTAGGAAAATAAGTACATTAGTGTCTTGAGGGTCAAGGATACAAAATTCTATGTAGGATTACAAAAAAACTCTTAAATTAATCATGCATTAGCTCTAATAATTAATTAATATTTAATTGATTATTAGTCTAATTTATTTTGATGCACTTAAGCTAAACTTAAGAGTTATTTATGCAGTTAACTAAGTGCTTTTCTATGTTAACTAAAGTGATCTATTATTAGATCATTTTATCTCATCGCATGTGATGTTGACACTTGTCATGATCTAATCCCTTTACCATTTAGGGTTGCTCCTATATAGAACTCGACCCTCATTGTATTATCTCTCAAGCTTTCATACATTTGATAGTCTCTTGCATTTTGTAGCTTTTTCTTGTTGAGTAATACTACAATTCTTTATTTGTAGATCTCTTGCATGGAAGGTGTCTTTGTTTGTTTGATCCCATGGCTCGTGTTTTTCACAATTCTAACATGGTATTAGAGCATGGATTTAACAAACCCCTTCTCGATTTATGAAGTTTTTTCTTCAGCAAGGGTTACAAGCTTCAAATTTGGAATCCCCGTTTCCTTTTTTTACACATTTTGAAGGTGGGTATTTTTTGGGTGCATTTTGGCACAAAAAGGACCTCACAATTGGATTTGGAGTTATCAAGAAATTCAAATTTGGCTTTTGTTTGGGGATTCTTGAGGTTAGATCTACAAGAGTTTGCAACAATTACTTTTTTTCTAGATTTGAAGGGTAGCTACAATCTTGAAGCATTTTGAGCAAGAAAGAACCTCACGGTTGTGTTTAGGAGGTTGATTCCATGAATTTTAATATATAATTCAAGCTATTTTGATGTCGAGAGCTTTTGAGGCAATTTTTTTTCCAGGGAGGTTGTACGACCTCTACAACATGTGGATTGAGGTAACAAAATAAAAAAAAAAAAATTCCATGCATTTTTTTTTCAAAAATAAATAAATTGAAAACCCTTTACAAAGTTGTCATAGGTTTGTTTATTGTTAGAAATTATATTAAAAAAAGAAGTGGGAAGGTACCCTCCCCACATGGGGAGGGTATCCATGGGGGTATCACCTCCTTGCCAATGGAAAATCCACCCCCCCCCAATGGGTTGGTGTGGGGTGGGCTCCGCCCCCTCGATGCCCTATATTTTTTTACAAAAAAATATAATAGTTTATTTTTATTGTTTTTAACTTCAAATAAAAAATAGTAGTTTTGTGCAATATACTTTTTTTGCAAATAATGTCACATGCAACCTAATTGAAGATTTTTTTATCAGCACACACTTTAGAAAACCACTATCTTTGGAGGTATTTTTGACAAATTTGGTGGAGTTTTCTTTTCCCTACTCAACCCCACTCTATTGGGATTTTCAGTTTTGCACCTAAGAGGCCATATCTCAGTCATACGATGGTCTTTTCCAGTGCATTTTTTTTTGAAATGTGGTAGAATTTTGTGCTCTTCATAGTGGTGTAGGTATTGCCTATCTTAGACTTATGATTTTTTTAGCATTCAGTTTTCTTAGTGTTGTTCAATTCTCATTTTGGAGACTTTGACATGCCATATATTTTTCATCTAGTCTCCTTTTTGGGTGTCAATTTTTTTGAAGGTTCATTTTTTGGTGTACATCATCATGGTGCTACAAAATTCCTCATTTTTTGTCAAATATTTTTATTTTCAACATGTAGTCCTTTTTTGGACATTATGGGCTTCCTCTTGTATGCACTTCTTAATTTTGTAGATGCACTAAGATAAAGTGTCATTTTAGTGCATACTTTTGTGGGGATTTTGCACATCTTTTTGTGCCTTTTGTAATCACACTATGATATAAAGTGCCATGGGGGATTGATATTTGCCTTTGGTTTGCCATCACACCTTTTTCAAGTGAGTGTCCCTTCTATGATAACAATGAAT